>CM065590.1:13109523-13275201 GCA_033119425.1 Bufotes viridis
ATGGATTAAAATGGAAAATTTGCAAAAAAATAGCTGTTTTGGGACAGTTTTTATTTTTTGTTATTTACATAGTTGAACTGACAGGTTAGATTGTGTGCTATTTCTATAGAGCAGGTTGTTACGGACGCGACAATACCAAATATGACTACTTTTTGGGGTTTTTTGTTTCAGTTTTAAATAATAAAGCATTTTTGAAAATATTTTTTTTTTTGTGTCTCCACATTCTCAAAGCCATAGTTTTATTTTATTTTTTTGGGCGACTGTGTTATGTAGGGGCTCATTTTTTGCGGGATGAGATGGCAGTTTGATTGGCACCATCTTGGGTGCATATGCCATTTTGGTCGCTTGCTATGACACTTTTTGTGATGTAAGGTGACAAAAAAATGGCTTGTTTGACAACGTTTTTATTTTTTATGTTTACGGCGTTCATCTGAAGGGTTAGGTCATGACATATTTTTATAGAGCAGGTCCTTACGGACGCGGCGATACATAATATGTATACCTTTTTTTACTTATTTTGGTTTTACACAATAATATCCTTTTTGAATGAAAAAAAAATGTTTTAGTATCTCCATAGTCTGAGAGCCATATATTTTTCAGTTTTTAGGCAATTGTCTCAGGTTGGGTATCATTTTTGCGGGATGAGGTGACGGTTAGATTGGCACTATTTGGGGCGTCATATGACTTTTTGATCGCTTGCTATTACACTTTTTGTGATGTAAGGTGGCAAAAAATGGCTTTTTGACAAAGTTTTTATTATTTTTTTACAGTGTTTACTTGAGGGGTTAGGTCATGTGATATTTTTATAGAGCAGATTCTTACGGACGTGGAGATACCCAATATGTCTACTTTTAAATTTTTTTTTACATTTAACACTAAAAGCATTTTTGAAACAAAAAATCATGTTTTAGTCTGGAGGCATAGTTTTTTTATTTTTGGCCAATTGTTTTAGGTAGGGGCTCGTTTTTTGCGGGATGAGATGGCAGTTTGATTGGTACTATTTTGGGAGGCAAACGCCTTTTGATCGCTTTGTATTACACTTTTAGTGATGTAATGTGCCAAAAATGGCTTATTTACACCATTTTTGGTTGTTTTTTTATGGCGTTCACCTGACGCGGCGATACCTAATATGTGTAGTGTATTTTATTTTTTTAATTTTTATTCAGTGATATGTGTTTTTTCATTTTTACTTTTTTTTCACTTTTTACATTTTTTTGACCCAGACCCACTTGGTTCTGAAAGATCCAGTGGATCTGGTGTCTGATAATACAGTACAGTACACTTATATAGTGCACTGTACTGTATTTTGTACTTTAGAAAGTCTGAATAGACCTTTAGCAGGTCAATTCAGACTTTCAGCACCATGGAGAGCAGGACGCTTCTGAAGCGTCCTGTCTCCATGGCAGCCATCACCCGCTGCCATAACTGGGCAGGGGTGATGGATGAGGAGGAGTGGAGCTCCCTCCTCTGCGATCCCATCCTGTTGGGGGCTGCAAGGCACAGCAGCCCCCGATGGGAGAGGGAGGAGCGCTCCCTCCTGCTAACCCTTCCATACCGCGGTCCGTACGGACCGCGGTACGAAAGGTTAAGCGGCTGGCATCTGCAGCACAGATGCCAGCCGTTTCTATCAGAGTGCCAGCAATGTGCTGACACTCTGATAGAACCACTAGACACCAGGGATAGATTACAGAGGAGGCGGGCGGGGGATCGCAATCGCGATCCCGCCCGCCGCACCGCCCGCCTCCTGCCCGCCTCGCGCCGCCCGCAACCACCCCCCCCTGCACCCCCGCAGCCACAATATGATTGGGGGCTGCAGGGGATTAAAAACAGTTTGGGGGCATTAACTCTCTGATCCCCGCAGTCATAGACTGCGGGGATCAGAGATCACCTAGAGCGCTGCAAACCGCAGGTCTGAATTGACCTGCGGTTTGCAGCGATCGCCCATATGGGGGGGTCACAGGACCCCCCTGGGCATTGTAACAAGGTACCTGCTGAATGATTTCAGCAGGTACCTTGTTCCGAACACTGCCAGCTGAGCAGCAGTGATCGGAACAACTCATGCCGTACCGGTACGTCATGTGTCCCAAAGGGGTTAAAAGTTTAGAAGCAAATCTTGAAAAGTTTCCGAAAATTTCCAAAACCCACTTTTTAAGGACCAGTTCAGGTCTGAAGTCACTTTGTGAGGCTTACATAATAAAAAAAACACCCAAAAATGACCAAACTACACCCCTCCATGTATTCAAAACTGATTTTACAAACTTTGTTAATGCTTTAGGTGTTCCACAAGAATTAATGGAAAATGGAGATGAATTTATTGTGCATATTACTGTTTCCCAGGGAGCTTTGCACTTCGGATTGCTGTGTTGAGACTCTTAAATGAGGCTCTGCGGTGTTTTTGTGGCTGGTCTCTCTGAGCTAAGCTATTATTTTGTTTGAGTAGTCTCCAAGGCATTGCTCCCGGTTTACAGAATCCTACTCCACACTGATGAGGGGCAACACCCTGAAACAGCTGTCTGTGGATGGATAACTGGCTTAGGTCTTCCCCGTCACATCCTTAAAACTTGTAAAAAAGCGGGATCTTGATATAGGGGCCACTTAATATGGTGGAATTGGTGATCTCTGTAATGGGGACACCCCTTTGCTAGGTTTTCCTTCCATTGAGGGATATCTGGCTTTCATTGTGTTGTAGACCCAATACTGGGGCTCCACATTTATTTTGCATATTACGGTCATTAACTTCTTGCCGACCGCCTCACGCAGGATTGCGTCCTGCGGTCGGTCGGTCTGTTCCTCCTTGACGCGCGGGCGCGTCATCTCGCGCGCGTTCACAGGATCACGTCGGGTACAAGGTAAACTACAGCCTGCCAGCGCTGATCGTGCGCTGGCAGGCTGTAGAAGTTAAAAAAATGGCATATCAGACGCTGTTTTGTTAACAGCGTCTGATATGCTTGCTGATCGTTCCTTTGGTGGTCCCTTTTGCTTGGGACCACCAAAGAAACTTTATAAGTGCACCAAATCACCACACAGACCCCCCACCCATCACCCCACCCCCACCCCGTCACTGATTAACCCCTGATTAACCCCTGATCACCCCATGTCACCCCCTGTCACCCCCTGACACTAATTACCCCCTGTAAGGCTCATTCAGACGTCCGTATGTGTTTTGCGGATCCATGGATCCACGGATCCGCAAAACACGGACACCAGCAATGTGCTTTCCGCATTTTGCGGATCCGCACATTGCCAGAACTATATAGAAAATGCCTTTTCTTGTCCGCAATTGCGGACAAGAATAGGACATGCTCTATCTTTTGCGGAGCTGCGGCCGGATGTTTGGGGCCGAAACCGGAAGTTTGCGGCGCAGCTCCGCAAATGCTGATGCGGCGAGCGCATAGTGTGCTCTCCGCATCACCGCCAGCCCCATTCACACTGAATGGGTCCGCATCTATTCCGCAGAATTGCGGAATAGATGCGGACATTTAACGGACGTGTGAATGGGGCCTTACTACTTTTTTGCACATTTTTGGCAGAGATTTATTCATCCACATTGATCGATGCGAATGAGGAAGTCTGTGCCGTTTTGTTTTTGCACATTTTGGGCAGAGATTTTTCATCCACATTGATTGATGCGAATGAAGAAATCTGTGCCGTTCATTTTTCTTTTCAGCCCAGAGGCTGAACGGGAAAAAATCTCATTACCCGTATGCTCAATATAAGGAGAATCGCAGAAACTCCTAATGCTGGCCATACGTGTAATGATTGCGGAGACCCTCAAATGCCAGGGCAGTACAAAAACCTCACATGTGACCCCATTTTAGAAAGAAGACACCCCAAGGTATTCCGTGAGGGGTATGGTGAGTTCATGCAAAATTTTATTTTTGTCACAAGTTAGTGGAATATGAGACTGTAAAAAAAAAAAAATAAAAATCAATTTCCGCTAACTTGTGCCAAATTTTTTTTTCTGTGAACTCGCCATACCCCTCACGGAATACCTTGGGGTGTCTTCTTTCCACAATGGGGTCACTTGTGGGGTATTTATACTGCCCTGGCATTTTAGGGGTCCCTAAAGTGTGAGAATCCAAATGCGTAAAAATGGCCTGTGAAATCCTAAAGGTACTCATTGGTTTTAGGGCCCTTTGCGCATCTTGGCTGCAAAAAGTGTCACTCATGTGGTATCGCCGAACTCAGGAGAAGTAGGGCAATGTGTTTTGGGGTGTATGTTTACATATACCCATACTGTGTGTGAGAAATATCACTGTAAACGACAACTTTTTAAATTTTTTTATTCAAAGTTGTCAATTTACAGAGATATTTCTCACACAAATATGGGTATATGTAAAATACACCCCAAACACATTGCCTACTTCTCTGATACAGCGATACCACATGAGTGATACTTCTGCAGCCTGAGTACAAAGGGACCCAAATTCCAACGAGTACCTTTAGGTTTTATATGGCTGCTCACAATTTAGCCCCACCCAAAATGCCAGAACAGTACAAACACCCCACAAATGACCCCATTTTGGAAAGAAGACACCCCAAGGTATTCGCTGAGGGGCATAGTGAGTCCATGAAAAAATTTAACTTTTTGTCAAAAGTTAGCAGAAAGGAAGACTTTATGAGAAAAAACAATAAAAATCAATTTCCGCTAACTTGTGCCAAAAAAAATCTTCTATGAACTCGCCATGCCCCTCACGGAATCTAGCAGGGTGTCTTCTTTCAAAATGAGGTCACATGTGAGGTATTTATACTGCCCTGGCAATTTAGGGGCCCTAAAGCGTGAGAAAGAAAATTGCGTAAAAATGCCCTCCTAAAAGGTACTCATTGGTTTTAGGGCCCTTTGCGCATCTTGGCTGCAAAAAGTGTCACTCATGTGGTATCGCCGTACTCAGGAGAAGTGGGGCAATGTGTTTTGGGGTGTATTTTTACATATACCCATACTTTGTGTGAAAAATATCTCTGTAAATTGACAACTTTGAATAAAAAAATGTAAAAAGTTGTCGTTTACAGCAATATTTCTCACACGCAGCATGGTATATGTAAAAATACACCCCAAAGCTGCTACTTCTCCTGAGTTCAGCGATACCACATGAGTGACTTTGCAGCCAAATGCAAGGAGCCTAAACCAATGAGTACCTTTAAGATTTCACAGGCCATTTTACGCATTTGGATTCTCACGCTTTAGGGGCCCCTAAAATGCCAGGTCAGTATAAATACCCACATGTGACCCCATTTTGGAAAGAAGACACCCCAAGGTATTCCGTGAGGGCATGGCGAGTTCACAGAATTTTTATTTTTGGCACAAGTTAGCGGAAATTGATATATATATTTTTTTAATTTTGTTTTTACAAAGTCTCATATTCCACTAACTTGTGACAAAAATAAAATTTTACATGAACTCACCATACCCCTCACGGAATACCTTGGGGTGTCTTCTTTCCAAAATGGGGTCACATGTGGGGTATTTATACTGTCCTGGCATTTTAGGGGCCCCTAAAGCGTGAGAAGAAGTCTGGAATCCAAATGCGTAAAAATGCCCTGTGAAATCCTAAAGGTACTCATTGGTTTTAGGGCCCCTTTGCGCACCAGGCTGCAAAAAGTGTCACACATGTGGTATCGCCGTACTCAGGAGAAGTAGGGCAATGTGTTTTGGGGTGTATTTTTATATATACCTATACTGTGTGTGAAAAATATCTCTGTAAACGACAACTTTTAAAAATTTTATACAAAGTTGACAATTTACAGAGATATTTCTCTCACCCAACATGGGTATATGTAAAATACACCCCAAACACATTGCCCTACTTCTCCTGAGTGCGACGATCCACATAAGTGACACTTTTTGCAGCCTGGATGTGCAAAGGGCCCAAATCTAACGAGTACCTTTAGGTTTTCATGGCGGCTCACAATTAGCCCCGCCCAAAATGCCAGAACAGTAAACACACCCCACAAATGACCCCTTTTCGGAAAGTAGACACCCCGAGGTATTCACTGAGGGGCATAGTGAGTCCGTCTGAGATTTCTTTTTTTTTGCCAGAAGTTAGCAGAAATTGAAACTTTTTTTTTTTTTCTCAGAAAGTGTCATTTTCCGCTAACTTGTGAAAAAAATGAAATGATACATGAACTCACCATGCCCCTCCGCGAGCTACTTTGGGGTGTCTTCTTTCTAAAATGGTGTGATTTGGGGGTATTTATACTTTCCTGACATTCTAGCACCTGAAGAAACATGACAGGTGCTCAGAAAGTCAGAGCTGCTTCAAAATGCCGAAATTCACTTTTTTGCACCATAGTTTGTAAACGCTATAACTTTTACCCAAACCAATAAATATACACTTATTGGACTTTTTTTTTATCAAAGACATGTAGAACAATACATTTAGAGAAAAATTTATATAGAAATGTAGTTTTTTTTGAAAAATTTTACAACAGAAAGTGAAAAATGTCATTTTTTTGTAAAAATTTCGGTCATTTTTGATTAATAGCAAAAAAAGTAAAAATGTCAGCAGCAATGAAATAGCACAAAATGAAAGCTCTATTAGTGAGAAGAAAAGGAGGTAAAATTCATCTGGGTGGTAAGTTGTATGACGGAGCAATGAAAGTAGTGTAGTGCAGAATTGTAAAAAGTGGCCTGGTCATTAAGGGTGTTTAAGCTAGGGGGGCTTAAGTGGTTAAAGATGGCGCCCACTCCTGCTTGATGCGGGTGACTTAATCACGGCTGTCCACGGCTAATGTCCACGACTGGCAGCAATACCGATTGCAGACATTTAACCCCTCAGATGTCGTGGTCAATCCTGACCACTGCATCTAAGCGCGCACAAACTGAAAGTTTTACTTTCGGTTTGCGCTCTGGCTCCCCTGTGTGGCGATCGGAGGAGCCGGAGCACTCCTGTAGTAGCCTGGGTCTCTTTGAATGAAACCCAGGCTGCTCTGTAGTATTTCCTATGGAGCCTTGCCTGTAATAGGCTTCTTAGGAAATATGCAATTTTTTAATACATTCCAGTGCTATTGCATTAGAATGTATGATAATCGCAATCAAATGATTGTAATTTATAGTTCCCTATGAGAACTATATAAAAGTGTTAAAAAAAAATAAAAGTAAAAAAAAAACATAAAACTTCAAATTACCCCTCTTTTGCTAAAATAAAAAATAAAAAAAATAAAAAACTACACATCATGGGTGTTGCAATGTGTGAAAACTCCCATACTGTAAAAATGTAAATAAATATTCCCCATACGTCAAACAGCAAAACGGAAAAAAGCGTCCAAATGGTGGATTCGCCATTTTTGGTCGCTTCATTTTCCACAAAAAATTACATAAAAGGTGATCAAAAAGTCATACACACCCCAGAATGGTATCACTAAAACGATAAGATTATGAGGCAAAAAATGAGCCCCCATACAGCTCTGTACATATAATTACAAAAAAGTTATAGGGGTCAAAACATGGTGACAAAAAAGTAAAACTGATTAGAATTTTTTTTTCACTATCAAATCGCGTGAAAACCTACACATATAGGGTATTGCCGTATTTGTACTGACCAGTAGAATAAAAGTAACTGGTCAGTTTTATCGCACATCGAATGTCGGAATTTAAAAACCTGCAAAACTGTGGTGGAATTGCATTTTTCTTTGCAATTTCACCCCATTTGGAATTTTTTTTCTTGCTTCCTACTACATCATATGCAATATTAAATGGTGTAGTTGGAAAGTACAACTTGTCCCACAAAAAACAAGCCCTCATATGGCTATGTAAACCAAAAAATAAAAAAGTTATGGCTCTGGGAGGGCAGGGAGCGTAAAACGAAAAATGAAAAAAATAAAAAAACTTCTGGTTAAGCTGCAATGTCACATTTGAAGACCCCCTGATGCACCAATAGAGTAGAAACTTCAAAAAAGTGACCTCATTTTGGAAACTACAAGTTTTGATACTATTTTAGGGTACATATGATTTTTGGTTACTCTATATTACACTTTTTGTGAGCTAAAGTATATAGCTGTTTCGGCACCATTTTTATTTTTTGTTATTTACAATGTTCATCTTACAGGTTAGATCATGTGGTATTTTTTTAAAGAGCAAGTTGTTACGGACGTTACAATACCAAATATGACTTTTTTTGTTTTTTGTTTTAGTTTTACATAATAAAGCATTTAAAAAAAATAATAATAATTTGTTTCCACATTCTGAAAGTTGTCGTTTTTTTAATTTTTTGTCTTATGTAGGGTGTCATTTTTTGTGGGATGAGGTGACGTTTAAATTGCTGCTATTTTGGGCGGGCATATGCCTTTTGATCTCTTGGTATTGCACTTTAAGTAATGTAAGGTGACAAAAAAATTAGTTTTTTTAGCTGTTTTTATTTTCATTTTTTAACGGTGTTCACCTGAGGGGTTGAGTCATGTGATAAATTTATAGAGCATGTCATTATGGACGTGGCAATACCTAATATCTATACTTTTTTATTTATTTAAGTTGTACACAATTTCATTTTTTAAATAAAAAAATAATCATGTTTTAGTGTCTCCATATTTTGAGAGCCATAGTTTTTTATGTTTTAGGCGATTGTCTTAGGTAGGGTCTCATTTCTTGTGGGATGAGATGACGGTTTGATTGGTACTATTTTAGGGTGCACATGACTTTTTGATCTCTTGGTGTTGCAGTTTTAGTGATATAAGTTGACCAAAACATTTTTTTAAGTTTTGATTTACATTTTTTGACTGTGTTCACCTGAGGGGTTAGGTCATGTGATATTTTTTATAGAGCAGGTTGTTATGGATGCGGCAATACCTAATATGTCTACTTTTTAAAATAGTTTTTACATTTAACACAATAAAAGCATTTTTGAAACCAAAAAATCATGTTTTAGTGTCTCCATAGTCTGAGAGCCATAGTTTTTTTTTTTTTTTTTGGAGATTGTTTTAGGTAGGGGCTTTATTTTTGTGGAATGAGGTGACGGTTAGATTGGTATTATTTTTTGGGGGGATACGTCTTTTTGATCGCTTGGTGTTGCACTTTTAGTGATGTAAGGTGACAAAAAAATTGTTTTTTAAGCACATTTATTTTTTATTTTTTGAAGGTGTTCCCCTGAGGGGTTAGGTCATGTGATATTTTTATAGAGCCAGTCGATACGGATGAGGCCATACCTAATATGTCTACTTTTTCTTTTTTCCTTATTTTTGCAATTTTTTTTTTAGTTTATTTTGGGAAAAGGACATTTTTAACTTTTAATTTTTCTTCTGTAAAACTTTATTTTTTTAACTTTTTTTACACTTTATTTTTTGTCCCACTCTGGGACCTCAACTTTTGGGTGTCTGATCCCCTTTAAAATGCATCACAATACTTCTGTGTTGTAATGCATTGGCTGTAAGTGTATCCAGGGGGCTGGATCTCACAGGCACTTCCGGAAGGCTTCCACGATGCCTAAAAACTGCATTGGGCTGCCTTCCCTGCCTTCGGGTCCCCGTCACAGCAGCCTGGAGGTCCCGATGGAAGCTCCGATCCCCGCAAGGACATCGCACATACCACGGTCAGCGGTGACTGCAGCACATCAAGGGTTAATGCACCGACATTGTTGATTTCACTGATGCCAGCACAGACAGCCAAACCCCTGCCGTGGATCGTGTGGGCATTTCTTCTGCACCCGCTTGATCACAGCGCTGTACATGTACTGCGCGGGTCCTCTACGTGTTAGTAGAACAGGTTCTGTTTACATCTATATGGAATCAGCTGATGAGGGTGTAAGAGGAGTGTGCCTTTTCTTGACACTAACATTGACCTGTAAGGCTGAGTTCATACTTGGTCAGTTGTGGCCCCGTGACTGCCAAAATAAGTGAAGTGTGCATTGATTCTAAGAGCGACCCCTGTCATCTGGATGTCATACAGAATCACAGTATTGTTTTACTTCCACAGCAGACTCCCTATGCGTGTCACTTCAGGGCATAGTCTTCTACACCAATATAAAGGCTCTCAGCAACCAGGGAACAGCCATTTTTTAACATAAAATATAAAATCCTAAAAAAAATTAAATCCCTTTTAAAGTTAGCTGATATGGTGCTGGTCCAAAATTCATGGCTCCTGAGTCTTCATTCTTCCTACTCTGTTTCCCACTACTGTACTGAATTTTAAATATGAAATGAATGGTGACGTTTTGCGCAATTCATCCAAAAGAAATGACCAAAACTTTAGAACCTTTTGTGGAAGATTTTTTGTGAAATTTGTGATGAATTCAATTAATTTAGAATTGATTTCCTCATCTGTAGAATTGAGTTACATGTGGACATGTGAGAAGATGTTTTTGGAAGAAATCAGTTATGTTTTTCTAATCTTCTTTGACTGAACACTGATAAGAAAAATTGTAAAAGATTATTTTATGAAATAATTAATCTGTGTGATCTTGTGGACCAGCTGCTAATTCATAGTAGTTCAGGTTTAGACTAAATCCCAGGAGACCCCTAAGGCAATAACAAATTAATATTTTCCCATAGGCCCCTTCCGTTCTTGCTATGTATAAGTAGAGGTACCAGCAGTCAGTCCACGGCACATCCCATATAAAATGTCCAAGAGTCTGACTACTACACATCCTCTGATGGGACACACAGGATGTCATCATTCATGGCATTGGTAATACTATGACTTTAGGAAATAGGATTTAAGTTTATTAAAATAAATATATTTTATTTATTGAGGGCCATGGAAATGCACATTACAAGTAGAATTATGAGGATTGTTTATATTGGACATATAAATTGTTGTGTATAGATGTGTAATACCCAATAGTGGTATTACTGTTTCATCACCCTGCTACTGTCTCTTGTGGTCTTACATTAATGCCATCTGTGTATTTGTTTCCAGGTCCTTTACACAGTGCATTTGTATTATTGTTATAAAAATGCTTTATACATGTAATATGCCTGGTTCACCAGCAGAAGGTGGTGTGTATGTGGCAGAGCTTTTCTTAGATAGAATGGAACTTACCATTCCATCCCTCTTCCCCCCTTTGTTGTGGAGAAGTAGACCAGTCCTGCTTCCTTCCAGAGGTAAGAGTTGCAGTTCAAGATTATTCCAGTTTAAACTCCATAGTGGAGCCGAGAAGACCTGAAAGAAGTAGCAGCAAGGGAAAAGTGTTATCTGGCTGCAGCAGGAGTCTCTCTAAAGGCATGTAGCTCATAGAGCCCCCTGACTCCTTGCTAATTTACTTTCTGAGTGTCAGGAGGGGAACAACAGCCAAAGGCACCCCAATCCAGGGATACTAGGACAGACCGAAAGTCACTAGTAACCAGACCCAAGCAGAGTCTAGTAAAGTACTCCTCTACCATTAACTATCCCCCTCTACTGCTTCAGGGCCTAACCCTGCGGAGTGACAGTATCCAGGTATGAGCACATTGACACACACACAGACTATTAAGGGCCGCGCCACACCAATCGGCATTCCACTAAACCTGGGACACCATTGGGGGGGGGGGCGCATTGCAGATGTCTTAGGGAAGTCTTCCATGACGGCTTCTTAATGTTACCCTTCACCTCACCTATTGTCTCTTGTATATATCTGGATATGGACTGTGAAATACTGATAACTACAATGGGCTTGACATACACTGTTGGATTTGGTTGGGTTTGCATTGAATTTATTGCTTTTATTGAGATATATAGCTGCTGTTTTTCCATCCTTAAAAAATCTACACACAAATTTGAGCTGTTTTTGTCTTTTTTTGTTGTGGCATTTTCTGAGCACGGCTTTTTTTTCCATATGCATTTCTATAGGCTTTAAAAATACAAAAAAAAGTTTTCAATGAAAAAAGCCACCAAATACTTGTTAAACCTAAGGAAAAGTCAGGATTAAAAAAAAAAAAAGACGACAACTTTACAACCCCCTCTTTCTTGCGCCCCTTTAGATCCACTCTTGCTTTTGACTACACTATAGAAACTATAAATATTTTCAAAAATCTGCCCAAAGAACTGTATGTGAGAGTCCAGTCCTGAAGCTTCCTTTTTGGCATGAATTTGAATTTCACTGATAAAATGATATTATTATTATTATTATTATTATTATTATTATTAGTTAAATCAAATTGATCCTGTAATTAGTTAAATCAAATTGATCCTGTAGGCATGTATCCAGTTCTCCAGAGAGTAAAGGATTTTAGCAGTAGACTAGAAAGGAATGATGATTTAATTGTCAACTTTAAAGGAAATTTATCACCACAAAGTGCAGTGTAATCTGCTGGTAGCATGTTGTAGAGCATGAGGAAATGAGCAGATTGATGTATTTTTGGGGGAAAACATTCAGTATAAGGGCATGAGTGAGGGGCTCCATTCGGGCCTTTTGTAGCAGATCAACTTAAAGGGGTTCTCTGGGAATTAAATATTACTTAAGTATAAATATATTCCCAAATACATTTCATTAGCTATAATGGTTATTTTTGTCTAGGGAGCAATAATTAGGAGAAATAAAATGGCCGCCATCCTATTAGTACACACAAAACCTGCCCTAATCACACAGGAGGACAATTTACTTTGCAACACTGAGCTGCCTCATCCTCCTCTCTGTTCTACCTGTCAGGGATCTTGAATACAGATGATAAGATCTTCAGCTGAATCTCTATAGGATTGGAGTTCATGAGGAGACGTGAAGTACAGAGAGGATGGACAGGACAGACTAGGGCAGTGGTCAGCAAACTGCGGCTCTAGAGCCACATGTGGCTCTTTAGCCCCTTGATATTGGCTCTTCCAGGTGCGGGCTCACATGTACAGTGCGACCACATTTTTGTTGCCCGTGGCAAAAATCGGCAGGGGGGGAGGACCAGGAAGCAGTGAAGGCTCTGTACTCACCGCTTCCTAGTCCTCGGCTGTAGGCTGTGCAGGGCTGCGCACAGTGTGAGGCGCTCTGTGGCATCTTGCTGTGCACGCCAGTTCACAGCACAGCTGACAGCAGGAGGAACACAGAGCGAGGGTGGTGAGGGGCAGCGGTATCCAGGAGTGGGAGAGGTAAGTGTCTGTGAAGGTTCTCACTTATCCAGGTCATGGTATATCTGTAAAGAATAAATCAAGGCAACTGGACTTGCTGTAGATTTTTTGAAAATGTTTCACTCGTTTTGTTAAGCTCGTTGGAAGAAGTCCAGTTGCCTTGATTTATTCTTTACAGATAGGAGAGGTAAGTGTTTTTTTATTTTATGAAACTTGGGGCTGATCTGAGGCAATGGGGTGATGAGAATCATAATGAGGGATATGAGAGGTATCATGGACGATGAGAGGCATCATGGATAATAAAGGGGATAATGAGAATCATAATGGGGGATATGAAAGGCATTATGGATGATGAGAGGCATCATTGATGATAATGGGGATGATGAGAGGCATCATGGATAATAACAGGGTTGATACCAGGCATCATGGATTATAATGGGGATGATGAGAGGCATAGGGCTCTTATCTGAGGACTGATTGGGGGTCATTTACTTTGGGGTCTAAGCTGACGTCTGATTTGAGGGAGGTCTTATTAACATTGGAGGTCTGATTAGTATTTTGACCTGAGATGTAATGAAAAATATTTTTTTTCATATTGTCCTCCTCTAAAATCTACATGCGTCTTATAGAGTGAAACATTGTGGAGTGAAAGATGTAGTGTCTAGGACTGAGAAAGGTATGTTCAGATGGTTAGAAATACCCTTATTAAGTTAATAACAATGTATCTTCCTATATACATTGCGCTTTGAAAAATTAAATTACTGTTTTGTTGATATTTGGCTCAGTTGACTAATAAGTTTGCCCACCACTGGACTAGGGTAATGTGGGGCTGTGGTAATTGAGACTGCATACAAGTGCTGCTACTCATTATCCACACCCCCACTATCCTCTCTGTACCTCATGTCTCCTAATGAACTCCATTTCAACAGAGATTCATCTGAAGGTAATATTAAACTGTATTCAGTATCATAGTCACTAACAAGTAAGAGAGAAAGATGGCGCAGCTCTGTAACTTGTCTTCCTGTGTGTTTAGGACAGGTTAAGTGTGGACTAATAGGACGGCAGCCATTTTATTTTTCCTAATGATTGCTTCCCGGACAAAACGAGCCATTATAACTAATGAAAGGTATTTGGTAATATATTTATAATGAAGTAAAATTTAAGTATTTTCATTTTCTTAATTTCCGGAGAACCCCTTTAAAAAGAAAGGACTCCAAACTGCAACTGAGTGAACTTTATTGTAGTCAATAGATTTTGTTTAGCTTTAATTGGATCAGTTATGTGCCCTATTTGGCACTTCTGTTCCATAAGCGGTGATGTGAACCCAGCCTAATTTATGTTTTATTTATTTAAATTCCTGCTTATTTTGGACTTTGAAGTGAAGAAGGTGAAGAAGGTGTAGCTGTTTGTCGTAAAGATTAGTTTTACAATTAGTGTTTTTTATTCCATTTTTTATTTATTTATTTATTTTTTAATTAATGCTGGCTTCACACAATTCTTCACACAAAGAATTCTGGAAAGAAATAAGGCAAATTTTGCATAATGTTATACAAACATACATCAGAACCTTGTGGACACCTGCTTAGTGTTGACGTCAGAAAGTAGAAAGGGACTTTTCTAAAAATTTGCAGTTAACTTTTAAGGATATACAGAAAAATGCAACTGGGAAAACATCAGAAATTACTTGTAATCAATTGTAAAACTATAGCATTATGAAAGAGAAAACATAGGAAGTATAGATGAGTTTTTCAATTCTAAACTAAAAATACAAAAAAATGTCCCAACAACTTCAGTTTTGGGATAGGATTTTGGATTTGTATCACACAAATCGATACAAGTAGCATCTACCATTTTCTATATCAGAATACAGGGATGATGAGAGGATGGAAGATCACATGACCATGTCCTGGTGGACTAACCCATAATGAATGCCAACTAGCTGTATACAGTATAAGACCCCAACCAGGATCTGCCATACTTTACTAGGCTTGTACATTGGAGGGAGAGCACATCCAGTTAATTTAAAGCTATGGTATTTAAAACTACAGTAGTTACTTTATTATTAGTGTGAATAATTACACGTGATACATTTGCATACATCTCACCATTATGCAGCTAGTCATACAAGTAAAAAATTGGCTTCAAAAAGGTTCCATAGAGAGGACCGAAACTTTGCTTCTGATGGAATAAAGATACACAAGTTTACTTTGGAAGTGCCGTGGATTCTTTACCTTTATTGTTCGTTGGATAGTGGATCGCATCCATGGCCGCTGGCACTCTGTTGTTTCTTCCTGTCTGCAGTGCTGCCCAGCTTTACTAAATATTTGTTCATTATGTAACTAGGATATATGTCATTTGGACAGAAATCAAGTTAAAAAGTTAATGTTCCCAAGCATAAAAGCCCCTCGGACACTTACACCAGACACCTGGGACATTATCCTTGAAAAACACGCCGAGAAATTGATTTATAACTGCCCACATTGTACGTTTTTAGCTATTCCCATTGTAATGTACTCAGACAGGGAAATATGATAAAGTTCACAGTACAAATAATTTCACATCATGTGTATACTACTTTATACTAGATTATTATTATTATTATTATTATTATTATTATTTATTAAAGCGCCATTCATTCCATAGCGCTGTACATATGATAAGCGGTGCAGATACATAAAACAGACAATTGCACTAAGCATGAACAAGACGAGTTACAAACTGGTACAGAAGGAGAGAGGGCCCTGCCCGTGAGGGCTTACAGTCTACATGGTATGGGAGAAGGACACAGTAGGTGAGGGTGAAGCTGGTCATGGCGGTATAGAGGCAGCAGGGTCACTGGTTGTAGGCTTGTCTGAAGAGGTGGTTTTCAGGTTTCTTTTGAAGGATTCCACTGTAGGTGAGAGTCTGATATGTTGGGGTAGCGAGTTCCAGAGTATAGGGGATGCACGGGAGAAATCCTGGAGGCGAGTGTGGGAAGAGGTGATAAGAGGATGGAGAGAAGGAGGTCATGTGAGGATTGAAGATTGTGTTTGGGGATGTATCGGGAAAGTAGCTCAGAGATGTAGGAAGGGGACATACAGTATAGATATATATGAATAATAGCCAAATGGAACATTACTCTCACAACAGCTGTTGTTAAAAGCCATTGCTTCTTCAATTTCTGGTATGATATACAGTTTCCTTAAGGCTACTTTCACACTAGCGTTTTTTGCAGATCCGTTATGGATCTGCAAAAAGCTTACGTTACAATAATACAACCGCATGCATCTGTCATGAATGGATCAGGTTGTATTATGGCTTCTATAGCCATGACTGATCTGTCTTTAACACCACTGAAAGCCAATGAGGGACGGACCCGTTCACTTCTATTGTTTGCCAGCACGGATCCGTTTGGCTCCGCTACATCAGGCGGACAGCAAAATGCTGCAGGCAGCCTCTGGAGCGGAATGGTGACTGAACGGAGGCAAACTGATGTATTCTGAGCGGATCCGTTTCCATTCAGAATGCATTAGGGCAAAACTGATCCGTTTTGGAACACTTTTGAGAGCTCTGAACGGATCTCACAAACGGAAAGCCAAAACGCGAGTGTGAAAGTAGCCTAAAATAACACCAAACCTGTTGCTACTCAAAAAGGAATACATTTTGGACTGTATGCTCCTTCTGATACCACCAATTGCATATAAACACAGATGAGAGATGAAAGAAAAAGAAAATTTCTCACAATTGTGAGTTTTATTTTTAAGGTGTGTAACTCTTCAGAAAGATCCATGGACTTATCAGGAATGAACATCTTCCCCCATCTTAGTGCAAGGAAGCCGTTGGGGACCCAGGAGTGCAGCTTTTCTGGGTAAAGCCTCCTCAGATACCGTGGTCACAATTGAGTGACTATATGTCTGCGATCAGTGTAATCACCATTATAAACATTAACCCTGTGTGTCTGCTGTATGAAACAGCAAGCGCCCGACAATTATGATGCTGCTCTGCATCGGATGCCATCTTTAACAAGATGAGGTGAATGAGAAAGAGTTGAAGAGCTTTAAAGGTTTTTTTTTTTCTTCCCCAGAGTATCATACTGTTATATGACTTTTTATTTAGGGCCCTTTCAATTCAGATCAAACTTATTCAGAATAAGTTTCAGAAAAATCACTCATCTTTAGAAGTAAGAATAATAAGGATGATGTATATAAATTAGGTGGTGTAGAGAGAGTGCTAATTTTACTTATTCAGTTCTGGCTTCCTTTTCCTTTTTTATGTACTTTTTGTATGGAAAGGAAGTCATAAAAAATCTGACTATCGTATATTACACATGCTGAATGTTGAACAGACCTGATCTGTCAAAGCAAAAGTAAAGTATATATTACATACACTCACCTAAAAAATTATTAGGAACACCTGTTCTATTTCTCATTAATGCAATTATCTGGTCAACCAATCACATGGCAGTTGCTTCAATGCATTTAGGGCTGTGGTCCTGGTCAAGACAATCTCCTGAACTCCAAACTGAATGTCAGAATGGGAAAGAAAGGTGATTTAAGCAATTTTGAGCGTGGCATGGTTGTTGGTGCCAGACGGGCCGGTCTGAGTATTTCACAATCTGCTCAGTTACTGGGATTTTCACGCACAACCATTTCTAGGGTTTACAAAGAATGGTGTGAAAAGGGAAAAACATCCAGTATGCGGCAGTCCTGTGGGCGAAAATGCCTTGTGGGTGCTAGAGGTCAGAGGAGAATGGGCCGACTGATTCAAGCTGATAGAAGAGCAACGTTGACTGAAATAATCACTCGTTACAACCGAGGTATGCAGCAAAGCATTTGTGAAGCCACAACACGCACAACCTTGAGGCGGATGGGCTACAACAGCAGCAGACCCCACCAGGTACCACTCATCTCCACTACAAATAGTAAAAAGAGGCTACAGTTTACACGAGCTCACCAAAATTGGACTGTTGAAGACTGGAAAAATGTTGCCTGGTCTGATGAGTCTCGATTTCTGTTGAGACATTCAAATGGTAGAGTCCGAATTTGGCGTAAACAGAATGAGAACATGCATCCATCATGCCTTGTTACTACTCTGTGGTGGTGGTGTAATGGTGTGGGGGATGTTTAGGGTAGATGCCAGGTGCCAATGCCCTTAGTGCCAATTGGCCATCGTTTAAATGCCACGGGCTACTTGAGCATTGTTTCTGACCATGTCCATCCCTTCATGACCACCATGTACCCATCCTCTGATGGCTACTTCCAGCAGGATAATGCACCATGTCACAAAGCTTGAATCATTTCAAATAGGTTTCTTGAACATGACAATGAGTTCACTGTCCTAAAATGGCCCCCACTGTCACCAGATCTCAACCCAATTGAGCATCTTTGGGATGTGGTGGAAAGGAAGCTTTGTGTCCTGAATGTGCATCCCTCAAATCTCCATCAACTGCAAGATGCTATCCTATCAATATGGGCCAACATTTCTAAAGAATGCTAACAGCACCTTGTTGAATCAATGCCACGTAGAATTAAGGCAGTTCTGACGGCAAAAGGGGGTCCAACACCGTATTAGTATGGTGGTCCTAATAATTGTTTAGGTGAGTGTATATACTGACTTAACAATGAGATAATTTTTATTTATTTTTTTGTAGGAGAACAATCAGACTGTGGCCTCAGAGTTTTTCCTTTTAGGATTTCAGATGAACCAATGTTTAAGATTTTTCCTTTTCGGTCTTTTCCTCCTGGTTTACAGTGTGACAATATGTGGGAACCTCCTGATCATCACCCTGGTGTCCACCATCAAGAACCTCCACACCCCAATGTACTTCTTCATCTCACAGCTGTCCATCAGTGACATCTTATTGACCACAACAATTGTCCCCAACCTGCTCCATATCCTGCTGAATAATGGGGGGACCATAACCTTTACAAATTGCATTAGTCAGTTTTACTTTTTCTGTACTTCAGAAGTATTTGAATGTTTTCTTCTCACTGTGATGTCTTATGACAGATATGTGGCCATCTGTAATCCTCTTCATTATTACTCTATCATGACCAATGCATGGTGCATGAAATTGGGCATCACCTGTTGGTTGTTGGGATTTTCTGCCACTTTTATTGACACACAAATGACATTAAAGTTGCAATTTTGTGGTCCAAATATAATTGATCATTTTTTCTGTGACCTTGTCCCCTTGCTAGAAATTGCCTGTTCTGATACATATACTGTTCATCTTGGAGTCTCCTTACTAGGCATACCGGCAGTCATCCTACCAACCATAATAATCATTATGTCTTATGTTAAAATTATTTCTGTCATTTTAAGTATTTCATCTATTACTGGTAGACAGAAAGCCTTCTCCACCTGTAGCTCCCACCTCATTGTGGTCTCCATATTTTATTGCACTTTGTTTAGTGTTTATGTTGTCCCAACAAAAGGACAATCATCAACCATCAGTAAAATCCTGTCCCTGCTGTACACTGTATTTACCCCATTGATCAACCCCATTATATACAGTCTGAGGAATAAAGATATTATGAAATGGCTGCAAGAAACATTTCATAAATATGTCTTTCGTGCCAATTGTCCATGAATCAATATGTTTTGGTTGCACCTACAAACACAGTGATTCTCACCAAAGATCCTTAAAAACAGTGACATGCATGGCTTCCTACTTAAGAATGGCATAAAAAAGCAGGTGGACACAGTAATGGCTCTGAACTGTCACAGTTGTTATGCACTGCGCCACTGGCTATACTCTGGAGGTGCGTGACTAAGCAACTACCTGGCCTTCACTAGAGCCTCTGATGGTGAGGATAGGCTTGGGCCGTTAGGGTAGATGCCAGGTGTCACTCCAGAGCAGTACCTGAGTCAGTAGCAGCTGACCAGGGGGTCAGAGATACCGGTGCAAGCACTGAAGGGAAGTATGTGGTCAGGAAGTCAGAAGTCAGGGCAGGAAGCGATCAAGAAAAGTCCGTAAACAAAGTCAGAGGCAGGCGGTAGAGATGAGCGAACTTTAAAAAATAGTTCGGCGTTCGGTGTTCGGGTTGTGGTAATCGCCGCATTCCGTTATGGATTCCACTACCGCGGACTATCCTGTCATATGGAATCCATAAGAGGTGGCTTCCACGAACCCGAACTGTTGAAAAGCCGAAGGACCTGGGGTGACATTACCGTCATGTGATCAGTGCAGGGGGCGTGGCTCAGCACGGGATCAAATCCAGTGCTGAGCCACGCCCCTGCACTGATCACATGATGGTGACGCCACCCCAGGTCCTTCAGCTTTTCAACAGTTCGGGTTCGTGGAAGCCGCCCCTTATGGATTCCATATGCCGGGATAGTCCGCGGTAGGAGGTGGGGAACAACGTGACCCAATGGACCCTTAGTAGTGCCTACTTTTACGTAGTGGGACACTACACATGCTCCCTCCATGTTGTCTGGGTCCTGGTGGGGTTAACAGTCTGGTCTGGGTGTAGCTTCTAGGTGTCAGATGACCTTGTTACCCTGCTCTTTACACACCTGTGAGCTGTGGGTTTGGGGGTCAGTCTGTCTCCAGCTTTTCTGGGTGTAGGAGCTTTGCGCCTGACCTTGGGATATTTCATCTGTCCTGTCTGTGTGGCCACATAGTGAGACATCAAGGTCATTTTGTCTAGTTCTGTGTTTTGTGGTGCAGCTGTCTGTTCACCCATGGACTAACTGCGCACGGGGAACAGGCATCTACTAGTCCGTTTTTTTGCCTTTGGTGAGAGGACTCCTGGGTTCTCTGGAGGGAGGACATCTAGTCGATGTGGCAGCTCTACCTGTGACCACCAGGTGTCGTTCCACAGGGAATCCAGGCATCTTCCTGTCTGCCTGTTTGGACAGCTCTGCCCGTGACCGCTCTGCATCCGTTTCACATGGAATACAGGCATCTGCTTGTGTTCTGGTTCCCGTTTGTCTTGTCTGTACTGTGTCCTGTGCACTTTTGTTTGGGTTCCAGTTCATGTGCCTGGGTTCCAGTCTTTATGTTTGTGTGGACCGCTGGTGCTTGCACTGTCAGTCTCTGCAGGTAAGTGGCCACGGTTAAGTTCATCCCCACCATCAGGGGCTCTGTGAAGAACGGGGCTCACTGGGACTTGGCCCTCTGAGTTTGGCCCCAAAGTCAAACCGGTGCACTTGGTCCAGAGGTATTACCTGCCACTATACCCTTACATGCTGGTGCAGGTTACTGTCATTTCCTGATTCTCTGTAAATAAAGTATCCTTGTTGGTCTTTGCCTTGTCTCATTGCATACCTTGTGTTCGTTTGCATGACATATGTTTTAGAGGTCCTCGCTAGAACCTGACATGAACAATAGTTTTTACTGATCTTATGTGGAGCAACAGGCTTCACAGTTAGTGTACACATAAGAGGCAACAGGCTTACAGATTATGGCGCGTTCACATCGGAGGTTTCATTTGCGCTATGAGACGGATCAGTTTTTTCCTTAACAGATCCATTTTTTATAATGGAAAATAATGGAAGCTTTGTGTTCCGTTTAGTTAACAATTTCATTTGAAATTTTCTTTTTAATAAAGGATCTGTTATTTTATTTAAATAAGAGTTTAGTTTTTTATTAATTTATTAGGATTTTTCTTAGTGTTATTTTTATATAACATTCATCATTTCACCTTTTTTCATGAGCTGTGTGGTGTGTTTTCCTGACTAAAGTCATGTTGCCAGCTCACCTTCTGCGGCTCTGATGGAGTAGGAGATGTGGACGGGTGCAGAGGCGCTTAGTATTGGCATGGCTGTGATTGGCCAGCGCAGCACGTGACCCTGCATGCATTAATTCCGGATCGCATGTTGCGCCACCATTCTTCTCTAACTAGTGTAGGGACACAAAAATACAATACTTAATCATGCGTTTTAGTCTGTGGGTGAGCTGTAGTCATTTTTGGTCGGTGCAATATACCTCCTTTGCACCAGTGACATGGAAATACAATAGTTATTCGAGCTGTTAATTCTGTGGGTGACCTAAAGCCATTTTTGGGATTAAAAATTCCGCAATTGCATCCATTTTACGGTAATAGGAGAGTTAATCAGTCTGTTAATCGTGTCATAAAGCCATGTTTGGGGTTCAAAAGTTAGGAATTGTCGAGAACAGCATACTAAGCTGTAGAAACCAGTGTCAGGCTGCTGCTGCCAAGGCCAATAAGACAATGGGTTGCGTCAAAAGGGGCATAGACACCCGTGATCAGAACATAGTCCTACCACTTTACACATCACTAGTCAGACCACACATGGAGTACTGTGTACAGTTCTGGGCGTCTGTGAGCAAGACAGACATAGCAGAGCTGGAGAGGGTTCAGAGGAGGGCAACTAAAGTAATAACTGGAATGAGGGATCTACAGTACCCTGAAAGGTTATCAGAATTAGGGTTATTCACCTTAGAAAAAAGACGACTGAGGGGAGATCTAATAACTATGTATAAATATATCAGGGGTCAGTACAGAGATCTGTCCCATCATCTATTTATCCCCAGGACTGTGACTGTGACGAGGGGACATCCTCTGCATCTGGAGGAAAGAAGGTTTCTACACAAACATAGAAAAGGATTCTTCACTGTAAGAGCAGTGAGACTATGGAGCTCTCTGCCTGAGGAGGTGGTGATGGTGAGTACAATAAAGGAATTCAAGAGGGGCCTGGATGTATTTCTGGAGTGTAATAATATTACAGGCTATAGCTACTAGAGAGGGGTCGTTGATCCAGGGAGTTATTCTGATTGTCTGATTGGAGTCGGGAAGGAATTTTTTTCTCCAAAGTGAGGAAAATTAGCTTCTACCTCAGAGGTTTTTTTTTTTGCCTTCCTCTGGATCAAATTGCAGGATAACAGGTCGAATTGGATGGACGGAGGGCTTTTTTCAGCCTTTCAAACTGTTACTAAAACACCTCCTTTGCATCTGTTATACTGTAAAAAATAGTTAATCAGTCTTTTAGTTCTTTTGGTGACATAAAGCCATTTCTGGGGTGTAAAACAAATTTTTTGCATCTGTGACACAGAACTAGAATAGTTAGTCTAGCCGTTAATTCAGTAACTCAAAAGAAGAGATCCAGCACTGACGTCATCAATTGAAAAAGCCAAATTTACCTTTATTCCGTTGCATAAAATACAAGCGACAGTCTGCCTTGACACATGGAAACACTCTCCTGGTCTACGCGTTTCAGACACACCTGTCCTTAATCATGACCACACCAGCTTCTCACCCAGTAGGGCATTTTAAAATCCACTACACCAATCACAAACCACCTCAAAAGATGGTATTAACCCTCTCCTGGTATTTCAAAAATGCTCTGCTGGAAGCTGGTTATATGTCATTTAGTTACATACATAGTCTAAAATAAATCCCATTAAAAGTGGAAGTATTGGATTACAAACCAACATTTGTGGCATAATACATATTTAGAATCAATACCACCACCTTACATGATGCTACCCAAGTGGACCATTTGGCAGAAAAGGACAATTCCAATACTAATACTGACATTAAAATGTCTTATTATAGGAAACAGAAAGAAAAAACACAAAATCAAAACACGACGAGGAGGCCGCAAACACGGCAAAACCGCAATTAATGAAAACGCGGCATCGGAATTGACGGATATAACAACTGCGATTTTTGATGTAGTCAATTTGTCAAATCATGTGTTAACTGCCAATGAATTAGATGTATTAAGATTGGGACTCAATTTTGCTCCATCGAGGGACTTTGATGTCTTTCTGACCCTTTGTGATTTAAACAAATTTGTGAGGGATCTCACTGTGAAAAAACATTATTATGGGTCAGAGGACACCAATGACACTCAGGAGCGGACCAGGGTTTTAAACAATGAATTCTCTGATCTAATGTTTGATGAACAGATATCTCTGATGAATTTAAAGGGTCTGCAACGTGAAGCTAGTGGTGTGGTTAAGAGTGATATACCAAAAAATGACAAATTTGTCACACGCAATCCACACTACTACCCAATTAATTCACGTACTTCTGGTATGGAAATATTTCAGGATGTTGTGGAAAAACGTCTGCTTGAACTACATGATAAATGGGATAAAATTAAGAGCAAAAATAATGTCACCAAGACACAGAGGGATGCTATTCAATCACTCAGTAATAACAATGACATCATAGTCAGGATGGCGGACAAAGGGGGCGCAGTGGTAGTTCTAAATAGAGAAGATTATAGAATGGAAATGTTAAAAATACTTGATGAGGTCTCCACATATGTTAAGTTGACCAGTGACCCTTTGACTGAGTTCCAGAATATTCTGGTTATTATACTAAATAAAGGACTTAGTCTGGGACTTTTTGACCGGCAACAGTATGCATATATCAATGTTGAGAACCTATCACTCCCCTAATACATGCTTTGCCCAAGATACACAAAGGGCTTAATCCACCACCCCCACTGCGCCCCATTGTGTCCGGTATAGGTTTCCTCAATGAAAGACTGGGGGAATGGCTTGACAGTATTTTGCAACCTCTAGTGAAACGAGTCCCGGGTTTTTTGAGAGACACGGGTGACGTACTGAGGGCTTTTTACAGTAAAAAATAGGATGCAAGATTTGCATGGATATCAACTGATGTTGTCTCACTGTATCCCTCGATGCATCAATATAGTAGATTCCAAGAGGAAGAAATTAATTATATTCTTGAAGTCACAGATTATCTACTGAAGCAGAATTATTTTATTTTTGACGGACAATATTATTTACAGACAAGAGGTGTTTCAATGGGGGCTAAATTTTCCCCTTTTTTAGCAAATCTGGTTCTATCATACTGGGAGGAAAGATACATTTTCTGCGGTGACAACCCTTTTGTTAGATCTATAGAGTGGTATGGCAGATACATCGATGACCTGCTCATTATCTGGTCAGGTGATGTATCTGCCATACCCTCTTTCATTCAATATTTGAATGATAATAATTATAATTTACGATTTACTACACTAGCAATAGTGATACAGTTGATTTCCTGGATTTGACGTTGAAGGGCACTGCTGACAATGTTATTGAAACTTCCACATATCGGAAACCAGTATCAGGTAATTCTCTCCTTAGGGCCAACAGCCAACATCCCATATACACTATTAAATCTATCCCTGTGGGGGAATGTATCAGGGCGAGGAGGAACTGTAATACCGATCCAGCATTTGAGAAAGAGATTAAGATCATCTCCAAACGGTTTCTGGATAGAGGATATGCATGGTGGATGATTGCTAGGGGTATCAACATAGCCCGCAATAAAAATCGAAGAGAACTGTTATTTGGCAGTGTCACTAGAAATTATCGGAGGACACAGTCGTCTCTTCCTACAATAGTACTTACCCACAGTAGACATTTTGAGAGTATCAAGAACATCATTAAGGACAGTGTTCCAATCTTATTTGAAAATGAAACACTGTATGAAATCTGTAAGGGTGGTATTAGGGTTGTGCCCAGGCGGTCATCCACCCTATTCTCCACTCTGTCACCTTCTTTCTTCCAATCAATAAATACAAACAAAAATACCAAAACATGGCTTAAATACACAGGGTTTAGTCGCTGCGGGAGTCACCCATGTAAAATGTGCAATTATACAACCCCGGTTAAAAAATTTGGTGATTTGGAACAGGTCAGAGAATATGACATAAAATCATATATTAACTGCAACAGCTGTAATGTGATTTATGTCATAAAATGTATCCAATGTAACTTGCTACATGTAGGAAGTACTACAAGAAAACTAAAAAATCAGATTCTAGAACACCTGAATTACATTAATAATCCATCTTACACGAATGTGTCAGGAGCAGCGAAACATTTCATCTCTGTACATAATCGAGAGGTATGTCATTTTCAAGCATATGGCATAGAGAGGATCTTTCCATCGGAAAGGGGCGGGGACATTAAGAAAAAAGTTCTGCAAAGAGAGGCCTTTTGGATCTACAATTTAAAGACAAGATATCCCAAAGGTCTGAATTACAAAAGAGAGTTCATGGCCGTGTAAGATCTTCTAAAATGGCCAGAGATTTTTCTGCCGCAAGACGTCCTGGATCCTGGGGTATTTTGCAACGAATCACTGCACCACTTAGTTCAGGACATGTGCCATGCACAACACATGTGTCACTTTGCCCTGTTTCAACGCACTCAGCAGATTGGCACCGTTGTCGCACACCACTTTACCAACTGTCAAATTGAGTGGGATTGGCCTGTCGTGACCGCAGAGCTGAAAGCAGTGCAGGACCAGTGTGGCTCTTGGCCTCCAGGCATAACAGCACAGCATGGCAACGTCTCACCTGGCACGACAAATAGGTTCTTGGGAGCTTGGGGGTGCAGTGGAAGAGGTGGTAGCAGTGGAAAAGGAGGAGTCAGCCGAGGAGGAGACGGAGGATGGAGTAGGAGGAGGAGAAGAAGAGGCAGACCTGCATGCTATCTGTGGCTGTAACACCAAATCAACATGGGTGCCACGGGTTACATGCTTGATGGCCGTCAGAAGTTTCACCCAGTGGGCAGTAAAAGTTATGTACTTTCCCTGCCCATGTTTGCTAGACCACGTGTCTGTGATCAGATGTATCTTGGCACCAACACTGTTTGCCATAGATAGATTAACTTGCCACTGAACGATGCCATATGGCTCATGTATGCCCTTCTAGGAGAAATGTTTCCTTCTGAGGATCTTCCTTCGCGGTGTGCCAATGGCCACTAATTTTCTAAAGGCCTCCGAGTCCCCCAATTTATATGGCAGTAGTTGGCGGGCTACCAGTTCCGACAAGCCAGCAGTCAGCCGCTGGGCAAGAGGATTATCCGACGTCATCATTTTTTTACACTCCAACATTTGGGCCATGAAAGCCTGCCTTGTGCCAGATGAACGCGATGACGGCACGGTGGAAGGTGGAGTGGAGGACAAATGGGAGGTGAGAGGAGAAGGAGGAGAGGCAGGATGTGGAGAGCCGGGAGTTTGGCTTTGTTGTTTCTGACGCCTTTGCTCCCACTGGTCTCGGTGATGGTACTCAGGCCAGGTGACTTTTTAAGGCTGTCGTCCCTAGGTGAGTGTTGGGCTTACCGCGACTTATCCGTTGACAGCACAGGCTGCAGATGGCAACACTATTGTCAGCAGCAGACACGTTAAAAAAAGCCCACACTGCTGAGCCATGTGCCGAGGTCCTGGGAGCGCCAAATGATACCATGATGGCTCGCAGTCTGCTTTTTGCCTCCAGTGCACTGCGACTTCTGTTTCCTTCTCCTCCTCCTCCTCCTCTCCATCTCTGCTGCGCCGTATCTCTCTCTGAACTCCCCTCCTCTTCCTCTCTTGTGGGCACACATGTGATGTCCATCGACAGGTCATGATTGTCACCTTCACCACCATTAGAGTTCTCGGAGTAGACAGCAATAGCGGGGACCTCCCTCGTTGGGCTGATCTAGGTACTGTCGTTAGACCTCTGGGTTACGACCGCTACTACCTCCTCTTCCTGATCCGATGCCAAGAATGGCTGCACATCAATAAGGTCTGGGAATGGATAAGAAAATAATAACTCTGTCTCGAGTGGAGAGGGTATGGTGGTGGTGGTGGTGTCCTTGGGGGTGCACATAGCAGAGAGTGATGAAGGTGCAGATACAGAGGAGGAGGAGGGTGCAGAAGCGGAAGACTGAGTGAGTCACTCAACACACTGTAGTGTGTCCTCGGAAATTATCGCACACGCCTTCTCCAACTTCCCACTTAGGCTCCGGCCTGGTGCACCTGCCCGACCCCTACCACCCCTGCTGAACGGCCTGCCTCTCCCTCTGCCTGTCATTTTCTAAATGACCCTGTGCCTAAGTCCGTAGAGAAGAGCAGTATTTGTGGAAGCTGATATATCTCTAGCCTCAATCAGTTGTTAGTTGAAGCAGGTATGTAAAAACCCACAATCTGTATTTTGGGGACACAGGTATATGAAAAAACTCAATCACTATTTTGTGAAAGCTAATATATGGCAGGCCTCAATCAGTCGTTAGTTGAAGCGGGTATATCACCCTTAAGCAATAATTTGTTGGACACAGGTTTTTGAAAAACCTCAATCACTATTTTGTAGAAGCTGATAGATCGCAGCCCTCAATCAGTATTTTCTGGAAGCATACACATGTTAGAAAGTATATTATAAGTATATCACACCCCTCAGTATGTCACACCTATCGATAGCACAATGTTACCAGTCCTTAAAATGACTTTTGTGGCCCTATTAGCTAGCATTTGGTGTCCCTAAGTTCCTAACAGGCTGTCCCTGCTCCAAAATGCAACCGCTCCCTACACTGGCAAAACACATAATGTAAAATAGATGCCAGATCAGGTTCTGTTATAGGGTTGGGGGTGTGACCATGTGCTGAAACGTCTCTATTGGATGGCCTGTCCCACCTGGTGGATGTGTCATGGGTCAAAGTTCGTTGCAATGCAAAGAAATATGGCGCGCAAATATCACCATATGTTCGCATGTTCAGCAAATCGCAAACGCGCTAAGTTTACTGCGAAACGACCGTGGGCGAATCGCAAGGCCATCTCTGCCAGGGATGGATCCCACTAGACTGTAGCTTGGGCAGAGTAGAGAGGTATACCGGCTACACCCAGCCATTGTTATACCGCAGAGCAGTTTGTTCTGTTTGCCATTTCCCCAATGTTTTGGGGACTCTCCAAATTAAAAATAAAATAAAATAAAAAAAACACAATCAGTGTTCGCTATGTTCTCCTCCTCTTCCACCTCTTTTATGTATTCTATGTTATTTTAAGTAATTTCTCTATTAGTGTTGATAGAGCATGCTCAGCCTAACACCAGTGCTCAAGCGACATGCTCTAGTCTCCTCCCCGCACGTTTATTGGCTGCTACGTAGCTAATAAACGTGCAGGTAAGTACTTCCCTTACTGTAATTACAATGATTGGCTGGCCGGAACACTTTGTCGGGTGCTAGAAAGCACCCGATGACACGTGCTCGGGTCAGTCTTAGTCAGGGAGAGCTGAGCATAGGAAGGGACAGACAGTGTATGGATTGTAATTGAAGTTATTTTTGGACAAAAACATTTCAGAGACCCAAAAGTCCTTTCAAGGACTATTGTGTGTGACAGCAGTAATATATATTTTTATATCTTCTGTTTAAAGTGTGCTCATCCCTAAAATATCAGTGACATCCAGTGTACTTTTTCCATAGATGGTGTCCACTGCGGACAGTGACATTAGCTGCGTTACATCTGCAGTGTAACGTGTGCAGTGAAAAAAATTATGTGTGGCATACAGTGTACTTTTTTAATAGACGGTCTTCGCTGCGGACAGTGACATTAGTTGCGCAACATCTGCAGTATAACGTGTGCACTGAAAAAATTTGTCTGTGGCATACAGTGTACTTTTTCAATGGATGGTGTCCGCTGCGGACAGTGACATTACCAGGGGACATCTCCAGTGTACCGTGTGCATTAAAAATATTTAGGAGTGACATATAGTGTACTTTTTTAATAGACAGTGTCATTTTGTGAGAGTGACATTACCAGGCCAACATCTAAAGTGTAAAATGTGAGTTTAAAAAATTAATCAGTGGCATACAGTGTACTTTGCAATAGACGGTGTCATCTTGTGAGAGTTACATTACCAAGAGCACATCTAAAGTGTAAGGGGTGCATTTAAAAAATGTATCTTTCACATACAGTGTAGTTCATTTGTAGACGCTGCAAACAGTGACATTACCTGTGCTACCTGTCCCTGTATAACGTTTCTTCATCCCAAATACCTTTTAAAAAATTTTGGGCATACACTTCCAAATCCTACGCTACTGTACGTGTGACATACTTTCAAGCATATATGACATTTAAAATGAAGAAGGTGAGCAGTAAGGAATGGGGAAGTGGCTGTGATGCTAATTGTACAGGCAGAGGCCGTGGCCCTGGGCACGTAGAAACTGTGCCTGCTGCCAGAGCACAAGAAAAACAATCATCCAGAATACCTAGCTTCATGTCCCAGTTTGCAGGGAGGAGCAGGACACCACTCTTTAAGTCAGATCAGTGCAACCAGGTGGTCGGTTGGATTGTAGCAGATAATGCTTCCAGTCGGTTAAGCCCCACCCTGTCTTCCGCCAAGTCCAGTGTCAGTAGCCAGGAGTCTGGTCAACACAACCCTCACCCTGATCCTCCTGACGCATGGAATAGCCTTCCTGCAGAAGTGGTAGCTGCAAATACAGTGAAGGAGTTTAAGCATGCATGGGATAGGCATAAGGCCATCCTTCATATAAGATAGGGCCTGGGGCTATTCATAGTATTCAGTCTATTGGGCAGACTAGATGGGCCAAATGGTTCTTATCTGCCGACACATTCTATGTTTCTATGTTTCTATGTTTCTTCCTCCCACCATAGAGAGTCTGGCCAAAGAAGTGATCTCACACTCGGATATTCACATGGCCTCTTTTCATTGCCATTACTTCATTTGTCCCTATCGCCAAGCACGCTTGAAGAGGGACATGAGATCTTGTGCCTAGATTCTCAACCTCTTGATCATCCACTGTCACAAGAAGATGACTGTGGGGAACGGAAAGTAGTGTTTAATGAGGTGGATGATGATGAGACGCAGTTGCCAATAAGTCAACTGGAATTACTGTCTTAAGAGGTTGATGAAGAGGATGAGACACAGTTGTCAATCACTGAGGTTGTGCTTAGGTCAACAAATCAGGAGGATAATCAGAGTGAGGAAGTGGAGTTGGTGGACTATGAGGTTACTGACCCAACCAGGGAAGGTGGAAAGCCAAGTAAGGACAGCAGTACAGAGAGGGAGGGATCTGCAGCACCACAACAGGCTGGATGAGGCAGTGGGGTGGCAAAAGGAAGAAGGCATGCCACACCAAACAGGCCCGCAGCTGTTCCATGGAGCACCCCCTTGCGAAAATCTTTTTTGAGGAAAGTGCGGACGACAAAAGAAAAGTAGTTTGCAACTTGTGCCGTACCAAAATGAGCCGGTGCGTGAACACTAGCAACCCCACCACCACCAGCATGATCCTCCACATGGCATCCAAGCACCCTAATAAGTGGGATGAACGCCTGGGTCCACAATCTGTGTCAGCGGGTCCCACCACTGCCTCCTCTTCCCCTAGGTTACGTGCTGATGGTCAATCCTCTGTCGACCGCACAAGCCCGGATGCTTACCGCCCTGCACCTGGACTTTCGCAAGCACCATCAGCTACCACATCCACTTCCCTGTCCCAGCGTAACGTCCAAATGTTCTTACACCAGGCATTTAAACGTAAGCGTAAATACCCAGCCACCCACCCACAGGCAATAGCACTAAATGCGCAGCTTTCCAAATTACTGGCCCTGCAAATGTTGCCATGCTTGTGGACACTGAGGCCTTCCACAGCCTGGTGTTGGGGGCCGTCCCGCGTTACGCAGTCCCCAGCCGCCACTATATTTCAAGGTGTGCCATGCCCACCTTACACCAACATGTGTCCCGAAACATCCCACGTGCCCTGATCAACGCAGTTACTGGGAAGGTCCACTTAACCACGGACACATGGATTTGTGCCTTCGGCCAGGTACGCTACATTTTCCTGACGGCAAACTGGGTGAACGTTGTGGAGGCCGGGAGCGAGTCTTATCCTGGGATGGCACAGGTGCTACCGACGACGAGGATTACGGGCCCCACATCGATCAGGGTTTCCGCCAGCACCTACGTTAGTGGCTCCAACACCCACTTCTCCTCCTCCACCTTCTCCTCCACTTCCTCCTCTGAATTATCCATATGCAGCATGAGTCAGCCATCAGCAGGTAGCTGGAAACATTGTAGCACTGCTGTGGGGAAGCGTCAACAGGCCGTACTGAAGCTAATATGCTAATAGGACAAGCAGCACACCACCACAGAGCTATGACAGGGGATAAGAGAACAGGCTGAGCTGTGGCTCTCGCCACTCAACTTACAACCAGTCATGGTTATGTCCGAAATTGGCCGTAACTTGGTGGCGGCTTTGGAGCTTGGCAAGCTCACACACATCTCATGTGTAGCCCACGTTTTTTAATTAGTGATTCAGCGGTTTCTCAAAACCTACCCAATGTGCCTGAGCTACTGATGAAGGTACACCGCGAGTATGCACTTTTCCACAAGTCATCATCAGCTTCAGCCGTTCTGTCAACGCTGCAGCAGCAGCGTTTGAAATTGCCAGCTCACCGGCTGTTGTGGGACGTGAGAAAGTGCTGGAACTCCACGTTCCATATGTTGGCCAGGCTTTGTGAGCAGCAGAGGGCAGTAGTGGAATACCAGCTGCAACATGGTCCTCGCCTTTCCAGTCAGCTTCTGCTCTTCACAAGCGAGGAGTGGGCATGGATGTATGACCTTTGTGAGGTTTTAAGAAACTTTGATGCATCCACACAGATTGTGAGTGGCAATAACGCTATTATCAGCGTAACCATCCCACTTCTGTGTCTACTCAAACGCTCGCTCCTCACAATTAAGGTCGACGCTTTACATGTGGAAGAGGGGGAAATTGGGGAAGAAGACATTACACAGGGTGATAGCCAGCCCACCCTCAGTTCGTCTTCTCAGCGCGAAATGGACATTGAAGAGGGGGAGGAGGAGCAGTAGACGGTTGACTCCGCTACAGAGGGTAGTATTCGTGGAAGTTTAATTCCATCGGTTCAGTGTGGGTGGGCAGAAGAGGAGGAAGAGGATGAGGAGATTGAGAGTCATCCTCCTGATGACGACAGCAAAGTCTTGCCTGCTGGTAGTCTGGCACACATAGCTGACTACATGTTAGGATGCCTTTCCCGCACGTTATACGCCTTTTAGACAACACGGATTACTTCTCGACCCCCACTACAAAGAGAACTTATCATCTCTCATTCCCCTGGTGAAGAGGACGAGCAAAACGGTGCAATACCAAAAGGTCCTTGTTGAAAAATTGCTCCAAAAATTTCCATCTGAAAACTCTTGCGGCAGAGTCAGTAGTTCCTTGGGCAACCGAGGAGCGGAGACAAGGGAAACACACAGCAGTTCCAACAGAGGCAAGGCAACACTCTCCAAAGCCTGGGACAGTTTCATGACACTCGCCAGCATCCTCACCCTGATGCACGACCTACTGTCACGAGGAGGGAAAATTTTGGAAGATGGTGAAGGAGAAAATAGCAGACCGTGTCAGCGTCCTCAATGAGCCCTCAGTGCTTTACAACTACTGGGTGTCCAAGCTGGACACTTGGCACGAACTGGCGCTCTTCGTCTTGGAGGTGCTAGCCTGCACTGCTACCAGCGTTTTGTCTGAGCGGGCATCCGCCTGTCAACTAAAAATGCTGACAGGTTGACTCTTAGAAAAATAAACAAGGCCTGGATTGCCCCTGACTTCTCGACACCACCAGAGGAAAGCTGAGCTGATGAACATAAAGGCACTTTAAATGTGTTGTTTTTAATGTACTCAATACACTGTATTCCCCTGCACCCCTTCCACCATAACAATGGGTATATGGTTGAATATTCCTTTTCTCATCCTCCTCCTCCTCTTCCATCATATCAACATGCTTATTTGTTGAAAATAATGCCCTCGCATATATCCCCTCGAATATAATTTTTTAAATGGTCAGCTCAGCAGCAGACCCTCACCCCTAATGTTTTAGAGGGTCAGCTCACCGGCAGGCCCTCACCTACAATCTTTTACAGGGTCAGCTGACCAGCAGGCCCTCATCTATAAGTCCAGTCTCACTAACTAAGAGTCTGGTCTACACAATCCTCTCTGCCGGGGGTCACGTAACTAGTTAGCACGGACAAGTCGTGTTTGTTATCGGAATTAACCAGACAAATCATTCCACCAACTCAGAATGGCCATGCACCACCACCCACAGAATCGAGAAAGAGTTATCAATCTGTCAATCCTTTCTGTGTCCGGGCTGGCTGAGGTTTCCTGTGTTGAGTCAAATTAGGCCGTAGGCTCCACTCCTGGTGGTGCTCTGCCGTCAATTACTTTAAGTTTCAGCTTTGCAACCATACTCCCCCTGGAACCCAAAGAATGTGGTTTCCCGGAAGCTGCTCGGCGGGTCATGGAAATAACACCGCCAGATTGCCTGTCGGATCGTCTTCGAACCTCCGTTTCTCTTTGTTCATTAATGAAAACATTCTTGGCAAATGCTTTCGCTGTGGTTCGTCATGCGCCGGTCCAATAATTTCACCTCTACCGGTGCAATACGGATGCCACCGGCCGTCCCTCTTAGTCATGGCCCCAGTTCCAAAAACCAACACAATTATGGGCAGAACTTGCACTTTATATACAAGTAAATATACAGGAAAGAATGTTTTCTAACAATTTTTCTCTAAAATCGATTTTATCTTTGGTTTTGTGCGTATTATTGTCAGCCTGTAAAAGTGCCATACTACTCGAACAACATCGTTCCCAGCAGCGCCATTGAAGTCCAAGATGCATCCAGACATCCTCCCCAAGCTGTTCCCGAACCATGTTGGTGGTGTTTACATCAATTTCTGAACTTTTCCTATGAACCAGTCACCCTCCCCTCTTCAGAGTAGGGGGTGCCTGGCAGAGCCGGCTCCAGGTTCATGTGGGCCCTTGGGCGCTAAATCCCAGTGGGACCCCTTGAGGCATTTTTTTTACATTTACATGTCCCCCTGTGGCTCCCACACGGTATAATGACCCCCACTGGCCCCTACACAATATAATTACCACTAGTGGTCCTTCACACAGTATAATGACCCCCCCAATGCCCCCCCCCCCACACACACACACAGTATAATTACTCCCAGTGGCACCACACATAGTATAATGACCCCACAGTGGCCCTCCCTTCAGAATAATGACCCCCAGTTGCCTGCCATTCAGAATAATGACCCTCAGTGGCCCCCACACGGGGGGTTATACTGTATGGAGGGGGCACTGGCGGTCATTATACTGTATTTGGTCACTGGGAGTCATTATATTGAATGGGGGCTCTGGGGGTCATTATACTGAATGAAGGGTCATCAGGGATCATACTGTGTAAGGGGATCTCACAGTGTAATGACCCCCCAGTGGCTCACTAACATACCTATCATTGCTGGAGCGCAGGAGAGCCAGCGGTCCTGTCAGTCACTAACCACAGCTTCCTGCGCTCCTTCTCTCCTCAGGCCCACTGCAGCAGTGAGACACACATCATGACGTCACCACTGGGCCGGGCCTGGAGGAGAGAAGGAGCTGTGCAGCGATGTAGCTAGAACTGACTGGGCCCTGACAGAAAATTTTTGTATGACTAGGGGCACTGTACAGGGTGTGGAACGAGGGCATAATGCAGGGTATAAAGAGGGCACCATGCAGGGTATAAGGGGCCACAGTCTGGGGTGAAGGCCATAGTACAGGGTGGGGGAACAGTCACATGACCCTGTGACGTTATAAGGTCTTTATGGTGAATGTGCTTCAGACACCACCATAATGAGAGGCAGAGGAGTGAGACAGGGGCCTGGGGCCCTGGATGGACAGGAGGGGTGTACACCACAAGTAGGTGGAAGGGGCTCTGAAGAGGATTTATACAAGAAGTTGGGGCAGGAGGTCTGTTCAGGGCAGCAATAGGAGATAGGAGGGTGGAACAGGAGCTCTGGATACATGAGAGAGGAAAGGAAAAAGCAGGGGCTCCATGAGGATGAGATAGGACAGGATATGAAGGGGGGGGGGGGCAGGTGTCATGGAGGCAAACTGCCTTATGAGGCAGTAAAACAACGGAATAGCATGTAGCTGCTGGTCTACAGCATCCAGCAGCAGCTGTGAGAGTTCCCTGACCCCCAGCCCCCTCCTGTCCCACAAAGAAGAGACACTCACAGACTGTGTTCACACTTCTGCTCCAGCCATGCAGTCTTTCTCCTCAGGCAGCACGTCTTGTGTACAGGGGGCATGTCTGAAGCTCTGCAGCAGCCGCCCTCATGTGACTATCAGAGGGCCCACCAGAGGGGTACTGCGTAAGTGAAATGACAGTCGTTTCATTGATGGAAGTGCTCATAGCAGCTCAGTGTGCCACCCCTGGAGCAGGGCCCCGGCACTTGCCCATGTATGCCAGGGGGTTGAAGCCGGCCCTTGTGCCTGGTTTAATGCTCGGGTTCTCCCATTGACTTTCATTGACTACATCCCAATGTGCTTGGCTAGAGCACCCGATATTTTGCTTCATTTTGCAGCCCTCTAGTCTTTTCTATGACTATTTTACAGCCATTTTACAGCCCCAACGTTCGGGTCCCCATTGACTTAAATGGGGTTCTGGTTCGGGGTCAAGTTCAGGTCAAGTTCAGGTACCTGAACTGAACTTTGAAGCAAAGTTTGACTGTACCTGTCGAACCCAAACATTCACAGGTTCGCTCATACCTAATGGCCAGCCAAAGTTTCAACATGAAGTGGCTTGAGAAAGAAAGATAGGAAAGAGTATGATAATTTCCATCCTTGCTCAAATCCATACAAAACCATCTAGGGAGATTGCACTGTATATGGGAGAACTTGTGGGATATGTATATTGTGGGAACTTTGTTTTTATTATCCTTGGATGTACTACAACACACAATTTGCACATTAGTAAAGTGAGACTTTTATTCGGTCAATTCTGGTCTGTTTACTGACTCTTGCACCACATGCCAGATAACGAAAGGGTCTGGAGGTGTAAGAAGTTTCTGAAAGAGACATACAGTAGGTGTGACTGTGGCCAGGGTCTGACTCTCATCCATCAGATTCTGTCTATTAAATATTTCTAGCTACTTTTACTTTCTTTAACTTTTCTTTTAAAAGTTAAATATATTTAAAAAGTTTACTTTTTGCTAAAGAAACTTTTGTGATCTCTAACAATTATCAGAAACTTCCTTCTCTCTAAGGAACACAGGAGTCACATGAGGTAATGGCAAAAACCTTTTATAACCCAATCGCTTTACTGTATATGCATTTATATGTGTGGCCATGTGCTCAACACAAGATCTTCACATTGGAAAGTTGCTGCATTTCTTTAGGTTATCAGTATTTTATTTATTATGTATTAATATAGAAATATTTCCAAGAAACAGTAAAGCAAATGGAAATATCCACTGTAAGTAATCATAGTATCTTATTATTATTATTATTATTATTATTATTATTATTATTATTATTATTATTACTGGTAGTAGAAATAGTAGTAGTAGTTGTAGTGCACACACAAAAAAAAAATAGAGCACGTCCTATTCTTGTCTCTTTTGCGGACAAGAATAGGCATTTCTACAATGGGCCGAGTTCCGTTCACCAAATTGCAGAACAAAACACGGAGCAGCTTCCGTGTTTTGAGGATCCGCGGTTTGCGGACAGCAAAACACATAAGGTCATGTGCATGAGGCCTGAGGCAATGCATCCAGATGGCTTCCATTCCAGGGTTCTTAAAAAGTTCAAGACCAAGCCATCTGACCACCCTTCCTGATGAGATGAGATGCATTTTCCATTTTTGTTTAGCACTCGCATCTTTGAAAGCCATAACTTTTTTTTTATTATTTATCTTTCTATTTTTAGTATTTCATTTATATTTTGTTTTTATATTCTGTTAACAAAAGAGAAAACATTGTCTTTTTCACATTTTTCTATAAATTTTACTAGCACGAGGTCCAACTAAAATAACTTTATAAATGATGTCCCCTTTGCAGAACACTTGTGTAATGTTGGTGCTCAGGTTATAACACTGATGGGTAAAGTGCGGCTCTCCAGCTGTTGCAGAACTACAACTCCCAGCATGCAACGACTGACTACAGCTATCAGCCTACTGCAGGACATGGTGGGAGTTGTAGTTTTGCAACAGATGGAGAGCCGCACTTTGCCCATCACTGGGTTAGAGAAGTCCTCCCAAGTATAATAAATAGAAAGGCAACCATGGCACTTCAGTAGTATGTGCAGTTCAATCAAAAAGTTCTTTCGTTTTCCATCCATCTTAAGAACAGTCATTTTGATACAGGTGTGGCAGCATTTTTTATTATTTTTTATTTATATATTTTATATTTATAGTAAAAAAGGAAAGTTCAGCAGCTCTCACCTGCCCCACCTTCGTCTGTGAGCACGGAAGACCTGTGTCAGGCCCGGGTAACACAGTACAAAAAGGTTCAAGGAATCCAGCTCCACTTCAGTAAAGGAATATTTAATTTGCTTGCGGTAAAATCACATCCAGAAAGTATTCAAGCCCTTACTCATGACATGAATATCATCATATCATGAGTAAGGGCTTGAATTGTTTCTGGTAGCCCGAAACGCGTAGACAAGACTCCTGTAACTGTAACTGGATGTGATTTTACCTCAAGCTAAATAAATATTCCTTTACCGAAGTGGAGCTGGCTTCCTTGAACCTTTTTTCAGGCAATCAGAGCACTTTTGTTTCTGGTTGAATTTATTTGGAATTAAATTGGACCAGAATTTTTTTTTTTTAAAGTTTGCTCATCTCTACTGAAGAAATAATCTGGGTCTCCTTAGACCCGGATGCTCATGCAGATACCCGGCACCAACCATCACATGATCACTACAACCGGAGCAGGAAGCAGCGGCATTGCTGTTCACAGTGCGTAGTCATATTCTAGCATCCATAACTTTTTAAATTATTTTTCCATTGATGTACAACAAATGCAATACTTCAGTATTTCAGTGCATTCTGTTCATACTCTCAGCTCCCCATGAGTGCATGAGTGCATTTCAGGGAGGGATCAGGGGACAGAAGGGGAGCCTTTTAAATGCAGCATCTGAGGGGTTAAATGGCATGGATCGAAGTTATATCCAATCCTGGCTGCTGTAGGTAGATGTCGGCTGTACAGCACAATCAGCTCCTGCTCCCAATCTAGGATCTCCCCTCTGACTTGTCAAGCACATGTCAGGCAGATATCTTTAAGGGGTTAATTTAATTACACAAAAATGCAACAGACTACTTGTTGCATTTTGTGACACATTTACTAAGGTTGTTGCATCCGTGTTCTGGCATTCTTTGCACCAGTATTCTGCTATAAACCTTTGAGACAGATTTATAATTGTTTTGAGCCAAAATGAATGATCGGTACCACATTCCACACTTTTCCTTTTTTTTTTTTCTTTTGTGGCTCGAAAGAGACCATGGATAAGTGAAATCCTAATTTGTGGCATATTTATCATTACTATGTCCCCCAAATTTTCTGCTTATTGTTAAGTGTAGTTATAAAGTTGTTGAAACTTTCTACGTAGTTTTTTTTTATTTCCTGTCAAAACTTATATCACTAATAATGTTTATTTTAATTAAGACATTAAAGAGGACCTTTCATCAGGGTAAAACATGTGTACTAAGTATGCTGACATGTAGAGCGGCGCCCAGGGATCTCGCTGCACTTACTATTATCCCTGGGCGCTGCTCCGTTCGCCCGGTATAGGCTCCGGTATCTTCTAGGCCTTGGTTATACTAGGAGGGGCCTAGTACACTTGGTTATAGTAGGCGTATCCCAGGCTGTAGAACTGGCCAATCGCAGCGCACAGCTCATATCCTGGGAGTTTTTTTCTCCCAGGCTTTGAGCTGAGCGCTGCGATTGGCCAGCGCTACAGCCTGGGATACGCCTACTATAACCAAGTGTACTAGGCTCCTCCTAGTAGAACCAAGTCCCTGAAGATACCGGAGCCTATACCGGGCAAACGGAGCGGCGCCCAGAGATAATAGTAAGTGCAGCGAGATCCCTGGGCGCCGCTCTACATATCGGCATAGTTAGTACACATTTTTTGCCCTGATGAAAGGTCCTCCTTAAGGTACAGTACTTGTCACTGGAGTTTCCAGATAGTGAGGACAAGCTGCTTATATAATATGTGAATGAGAAGATTTGGCCACACTTTTCTTAGCTCAAATTTATTTAAAAGTTTCCAACATTTTGGACTTTGGACTGAATTTGAATATCAGCCAGCTGTGTCTGTTGTAAAAAATCACATCCAGCTGTTGCTTAGATTCCCTGACTATTTTCTGCAGTCTCCTGTAAGCTTCCAGAGGGACGGGGTCACACGGGAAGCTGCAGCCAATGAATTGAATCGGTGATGACATGTCCCAAAATGGCAAATCACTTCTTGGTGCAGAAAGCTGGCCTCCTTTAAGAACTTTGCCAATATACAAGTGCAGCATGCTGTAAAAGCTATTTATAGGCTTAAATGGGTTGTATCACTTGGGTTGTATCACTTCTGCAAATTGCATTTATTATGTAGATAAAGTTAATACAAGGCAATTGTTATTGTCCATGTTGCCTCCTTGCTGGATGGATTCATTTTCCCATCACATTATACACTGTTTTTTACATGGTTACAACCACCCTGAAATCCTGCAGCGTTGGCTGTTCTGGCACACTATAGGAAAAAGCACCGGCCTATGCGCACTCCCACAGTCCCGGAGTATAGAACACTGTGTTCTGCAAAAACATGCATAGGGAGTCTGCTCTGCTAGTGAAACAGAACTCAGTCAGAACTGAGTCAGTATGGGACACAGATGACATGAGTTACTCTTAAAATCACTTCACACTTCACTCATTTGGTGAGTTATGGGGCCAAAACTGACCAAATAACTCAAGTGTGAACTCAGCCTTACAGGTCAATGTTATTGTCAGGTATAAAGAACCGTGCACGTGCCCAAGATTCTACTGTACAGTAAAATAGCGCACTCCTTTTACACCACACACCACACTCCCTGGATTTTATGTGGCTGTCGTGGCCCATAACAGGTAATATTCAGCGCTATGAGGATTTTGTGTGACTGGCTTGGCCCATTGCAGGTCAGATTTAGCGTTAGTACCCACTCTAGGAGACAACCGTGAAGGGGTGAGTGGGCTTACTGCCTTTTGATCAAAATGTAAACTAATGTCTCCACTGTTTGTAGGCGTGGATTAGTACACTATGTCCTCTTATAGCTTGTATCTTGGGCAGAGTTCTGGTTGCAGAGTGCTGTTGCATTTTTTTGTTTGTATGTATACCTGCCATTGGCTACGTGCACCTGCATACAGGGAGTGCTGACTGAAACCCCCCCTTGTGTTCCTTTTACACCATGTTTAGCTGATTCCACATAGATTTCTACAGAACCTTTTCTGTTACATATTGAAAGAAGTAGTGTACCCCTGACAGAGTGGAGAGGGTGTCAGCAGTAAGTTTATGTTGATGTCACTGTTTATTTTGCCCTTCTTCTCATCTGTAATAAGAACAACCCCAAAAAATGTGATCCTGTCTTTTGAGCATCCACCTTCACAGGGTTAGCATTTGCTCAGTAATTTTTCACTATGGCTAAGGCCATAAAAAACTGGAGTGGATCCAAAACATAAATGACACGTGAATAGAATATTTGCATGTCTGTGTTTTGTACCCACTCCTGCTTTTGGCTTCCAAGTCATGATCTAATCCTGATGCAAAATAACCTGATACAGGCCTCATACAGGCCATATGGCTACTACAAAGACAGGATCCATTGTGTTTCTCATTTTTTCATCCTTCTGACGGTTCAGAAGAAGGGTTAAATGAATGGTGATGTCAACAAGGCCAAACAGGCTCAATAGCAGGCCAGTGACAGCGTAGTGTGGGTAGCAACACCATGAGGAGTGAATACATTGGCATAGTGACAGAGTGGGGAGATGGCAACTGCATGAGGAGTTAACACAGTGGCCCAGGCACAGAGTGCTGAAATGGGGGCAAAAGCAATGGCAGTAACAGCACAACATGTTGGGTGGCAGTAGGTGTGTGGCAGCAGGTGTGTGGCATCAGGTGTGTCGCATCAGGTGGGTGGCAACATCCAAATAGCGGCTGAAGCAGGAGGCCAGAAGAAACAAGTATTTTTACATAAATTTTGGGTGTGGCATCCAGAATGATCTAGTCTGATGCATCAGGAACTGGCGTGTGGGAATCCTGGCTGATCCACGCCTGATTAATCTTCCCAAAGGTCAGTCTTTCCACATTTTGTGTGGACAAGCGAGTTCTCCCTGCGGTAACTATACCCCCAGCAGTAAACACCCATTCTGATTCCACACTACTGGCCGGGCAGGAAAGCTTGTCCAGGACAAACTCGGCCAGTTGCGGCCACAAATCAAGTTTGGCTTCCCAGTAGTCCAGGGGATCTTTCATGTGGGATGGCAGAGTGCAGTCCAAGTATGACACCACCTGCTGGTTCAGGTTCTGCTCTATGTCTCGCTGCTGCTACTGGTGGTGGTGGTTTATTCACTAGGTGGGTGAAGAAAAGTGCTCATCAACTGAAGTTGCTGCTGATGGAGCTGATGAGAGATGAGCGAATCGAAGCTGACAAAGTGGAATTTGTTTATAATTTCGGGAAAATGTTTTATTCGCATCTAATGCAAATTTCCTTGCGCTTCGTGTTAACAAATCATAATTTTTCCTAACATGGTGGCTACAATGGTGGATAAAATGGTGACTTCACATGTGAGGACATGGGGCAAGGAACTCTGGGAAGGCAGGATGACCCATAATGTCATGCATTCAGCCAATCAGCAGCCAGCCAGCCCGGTGATATCACAGCACTATAAATACGGTGGCCATCTTAGATTCTGCCTTTCAGTATCGTACTTTGTTCAGGGACAGACGTGCATGCAGGCTCTAGGGAGAGTGAAAGAAAAACTAATTGTTAAAAAAAAATGGAGAGAAGTGATTTACTAGTGCAGGGAAAGGACAGTGAGAGGAATCATTTCACAGGTAGGGAGAGACATGTGCAGATGCTAGGGAGAGTCATAGGAAAATCCGATTTACAAGTAAAGGGAAACTAGCAATTAGTTATTGGGGTGCAAGTGCTATGTTGAAAAGCCTTTAGTGGCTTTTTTCAGTGGAAAACGATAAATATATACGCAGGTCACTTTTGTTGTTATTTACGCAAAAATAACTTGCAGTCATTTCTGGTTAAAGAGTATAGGGCGGTATTTCAGTAATACACAAAAAATATAAACGCACTGCACTGTTGCAGTTATTTCTCGTGAAAGCGTATAGGATCGTATTTCAGTACTACAAGAAAATTTCCATCCAACAAGAAATATATACCGCATTTTTTGCTTTATAAGACGCACCTGATGATAAGACACACCTAGGTTTTTGAGGAGGAAAATAAGAAAAAAAAATTTAAACCAAAAGGTGTGCTTTTGGTGGGTTTTGAACTAATGGTGGATCTGTGGATGACACTATTATGGGGGATCTCTGTGGATGACACTATTATGGGGGATCTCTGTGGATGACACTATTATGGGGGATCTCTGTGGATGACACTATTATGGAGGATCTCTGTGGATGACACTATTATGGGGGATCTCTGTGGATGACACTATTATGGGGGATCTCTGTGGAAGACACTATTATGGGGGATCTCTGTGGATGACACTATTATGGGGGATCTCTGTGGAAGACACTATTATGGGGGATCTCTGTGGATGACACTAATTTGGAGGATCTCTGTGGATGACACTATTATGGGGGATCTCTGTTTATGACACTATTATGGGGGATCTCTGTGGATGACACTTATGGGGGATCTCTGTGGATGACACTTATGGGGATCTCTGTGGATGACACTTATGGGGGATATCTGTACATGGAAAAAGATAAATATACTTGGCCTTCACTGTTCCAGTTATATGTGATAAAGCCTTTAGAGGCATATATCAGTTGAAAAAATACAGATCGTCAGCGACCAGCTTTGCAGTTATATGCGGTAAAACATTTTTGTAAATATTTAATTTGAAAAAAATATTGTATTGTGCGTTAAGTGCTGCACTTATATGCGGTAAAATATATTTTTAATTATTTCATTTGAAAAAATCGTGTATTCTGCGTTAAGCGCTGCACATATCTGCGGTAAAATCTTTTTTGAATTATTTCATTGGAAAAAAAACTTGTATTCTGCATTAAGAGCTGAACTTATATGCGGTAAAATCTTTTGTGAAATATTTTGGTGGAAAAATATCTTGTATTCAGCATGAAGTGCTGAACTTATATGTGGTACAATCTATTTGGAATTATTTCATTGGAAAAAAAATCTTGTATTATGCGTTAAGCGCTGCATTTATATGCGGAAAAATATAAAATATAAATATTCAAACATGTACACCTCCTCCTTTAACTTCCTCATCTCTTCATTAACATCGGACACACTAACTTTACCCCCCAGCTAGGAGAGAAAATTTCATTTCATTTGACATTTAGCAAGAGTTTAAAGTGTCCACATATAGTGCATAGTGGGACACTGCATCAAGAGGAATCAGGCGTTGATCAGCCAGAATTTCCACACACCAATGCCTGATGCATCAAACTACATCATTCATGGTGCCACACCAACATTTGACAATAAAGTCCAGTTTCTACTAGCTACCTGTCTTCTCTACTATTCTGATGCTGCCACCCACCTGATGCCACACATATGATGCTAAGTGCTCCTTCTTTCACCCACCATCTTCAGCGGGTACTAGTATTGCCACCCACCTCCACAGTATGTTACCTTGCCACTCTGTGGCCTCATGATGCTGCCAGCACCTCTAGACTCTGCTATTGTGCCACTCTGAGGCCTACTCACGCTGCTGACACCTCCAGACTCTGTCATTGTGCCATTCTGTGGACTACTCCTGATGCTGCTGCTGTCGACACCTCTACACTCTTTCATTGTGCCACTCTAAAGGCCTACTTATGCTGCTTACACCTCCAGACTCGGTCATTGTGCCACTCGGTGGCCTCCTTATACTGCCGCCACCTCAAGACTCTGTCATTGTGCCACTCAGTGGCCTTCCCCTAATACTGTGTAGCACCTGTAAGGCCTGTATGGTCCCATCAGAATTGGCTTATGATTTGGTATCCAAAAGCAGGAGTAGGAACAAAACACAGAAGACATGCAAATATTCCATTCTTTTTTTTGGCATTAGCAATACTCATGGATTGCTGACCAAATGCTGACCGAGTGAAGGCAGATGCTCCCCAGACAGGATCCGTTTTTTGTGGGTTATTGTTCTGACAGATCAGAGGAAGGGCAAATTAATCAGTGATGTCAATACAAACTTACTGCTGAAACCCTCTCCACTCTGTTGGAGTGCTCTACTTTAGGGTTGAGCAAACACTAACTGTAAAGTTCGGGTTCGTACCAAACTTTATGATTTTTCACACCCGGATCTAAACCCGAACATTTCAGTAAAAGTTCGGGTTTGGGTGCGTTGTTCTGCGATTTCTTTCCGCTTTTTGAAAGGCTGCAGGACAGCAAGTCAGCAAGCGTTTCACTACTTTGCCCTAAGAAGCCATCACAGCAATGCCTACTATTGGCATGGCTGTGATTGGCTGAGTGCAGCATGTGACCCAGCCTCTATATAAGCTGGAGTCACGTAGCGCCGCACGTCAGTCTGCTGATCTTAGTGTAGGGACAGGTTGCTGCCGGTGCTCTCAGGGAGAAATTAGGGAAGAAATCTGTTGAACTTGGTGTTGTGAAATTTTCAAGCTACAGCAATTATTGAGAGAGGGTGCTACTGCTATTCTACATTTTTGTACACAGCCCTGAGCCCAGTGATACTGCAAAATAATTTTTAATCCATCTGTTACTGAGGTGGGGGTCGGCTGCCATTTTAGCAACTGCAGTGTCCTTGGAACTGCATGTGACCTGCATGTGTGCCAGCCTGCCAGGGACATCGGTCTAATCTTTTTTTGGTAGCTCAGCGAAGGAAAAATTCCTTTTTTCTGGGAGTTCAAGTTCCCTACATTACCTATTTTATATTTTAGGGGTGACATAGTGCAAACCTGTATTGTGGTACTGTAGAGCACCTGTGCATACAACACACAAAAACGAATTTTAACTTTCAGCAAAGAAATACTGCATTAGTGTATTTTGTGGGAAATAAACCTGTATTGTTGTTCCATAGAGCACTTTTGCATACACTGCTGAAAAACCTACAGTATTTTCAAATTTAGCAGTGACATACTGCATTTCTGTGGTTTGTTGCAATAAACACTGGTGGAACTGAGGCCTACCCTGTATTTCACTCATTTAAAGAAACCTTTTGAACTCCGCATTTACAAAGTTGGTTACAAACACACCGGTTTTGTGGTAGATAGCACATTTGCCGTGTACGCTGCATTTCTGACAGTCAAATGAAACCGTTAAAGCTTTTACTTTGTTGGTTTGAAAAATCTAATTTTTGTTGATAGTGAAGTAATTGTATTGAAGTGCTCTGTTACACTGTTGTGTGACCTAAAGAAGTGTATTCTGTTTATGACACGGGCACTGCCTTACTGTTAGTGAACTTAATTGTTGACTTTTGGCAGTTAAATTGACACCGGAGGTAAACCATCTGTTAGTTTGGTGGGTGAACGCAAATAATGAGAAGAACATCAAATAAGGGACGTGGGCATGGTCGTGGTGGTGTTGGTGGAGCTCCTGTTGCTGTGAGAGGATGTGGCCGTTCAGCACAAACTACAGGTCCAAGTGAAACACCTTCCTCAGGTGCGAGTAGGCGACAGAACCTGCAGCGTTATTTGGTAGGCTCGAATGCCGCTCTACGGATGGTGAGGCCAGAACAAGTACAGGAGATAGTAGATTTGGTGGCTGACAGTGGCGCCAGTTACTTCACAGTATCTAACACCCAGTCCTCTGCAGAAAGCTCAGAGTTGGCACCTGCAGCCCATGGCCATCAGTCTTTCACCTCACCCCCTTGCAAAGCAGCCAAGCAGCCTGAACTCCAAGTCATGCAGCAGACTCTTATGCTTTTTGATGACATTGAATGCACTGATGCACAACCATTTATGTTGCTGGATGAGGAGATGGGAATATCACTGCAGCACGTCCCTGATGATGACGAAACACAGGTGCCAACTGCTGCGGCTTTCTGCAGTGTGCAGACCAACGAGGAGGGCAGGGGTCATGAATGGGTGGAAGATGATGTGGAGGACTATGAGGTCCTAGACCCCGACTGTACTCAAGTTCATGTTAGTGACATGTGCAGTTCTGAAGAAGAGGCGGTGGTCGCACAGAGGCAACAGCACAGCAAAAGAGGGAGCAGGCTGCAAAAGCTGAGCGGCACATTGTGCCATCAGAGCCTGAAGTGAGGCATAAACGTTCTTAACCGGAGCACAACCTGCTTGACCAGACATCTACATGCAAAGCATGAACTTCAGTGGAAGTAAACACCTTAAAAACCAAAAAAGGTCTCAGGCTCCTCCTGCTTCCTCTTCTGCTGCTGCTGTTTATGCCACTTCCTCCACCTCTGGAGTCACAGTTGCACCTGCCACCCAGCAACAGAAGTTGTGCCACCAACACCACCACCTCTGTCTTCATCACCAAGCATTTCCACCATGTCACATGCAAGCGTTCAGCTGTCCATCTCCCAGACACTGGAGAAAAAGAGAAAATATACACCTACCCACCCTCAATCCCTGGTCCTGAATGCCAGCATTTCAAAATTACTAGACTTTGAAATGCTGTCATTCTGTCTGGTGGATACGGACTGCTTTAAACAGCTGATGGCGGCGATTGTCCCACAGTATGTTGTTCCCAGCCACCACTACTCTTCCGGGCAAGCCGTCCCTTCCCTACACAACCAAGTGGAGGATAAAATCAAGTGTGCACTGCACAACGCCATTTGTGGCAAGGTCCACATAACCACAGATACATGGACCAGTATGCACGGGCAGGGACGCTATATCTCCTTAACTGCACAGTGGGTAAGTGTAGTGGTGGCGAGGCCCGAGTCAGATAGTGGTTTGGTGCATGTCCTTCTACCACCGAGGATCGCAGAGCATTATTCTTTGCCTCCTGTTGCCTCCTCCTCCTACTCTGCTTCCTCCTCTTCTACGACCTTCTCATATGGTCAGCAAAAGACCTTCACTACCAACTTCAGCACAGCCAAGGGTAAACGTCAGCAGGCAGTTTTAAAACTCATGTGGAGCTGTGGAGGGGCATAGAAGAACAGACCGATAAGGTGTTGCTGCCAGTGAGCCTCAAGCCGTTCTTGGTGGTGTGCGATAATGGGCAAAATCTCATTGCAGCTCTGGGACTAGCCGTTTTGACGCACATCCCTTGCCTGGCACATGTGCTGAATCTGATGGTGCAGAAGTTTCTTAAAAAACTACCCAGACATGTCAGAGCTGCTGCTGAAAGTGCCGCTGTCTGCCTGTCTGCTCTGCAGCGTAACTTCGGCCTTCCCGCTAACCGCCTTATATGCGACGTGCCCACAAGGTGGAACTCCACCTTGCATATGCTAGAGAGACTGTGCGAGCACCAGCAAGCAATCGTGGAGTTACAGCTGCAGCATGCACGGGTCAGTCGCTTTGCGGAACAGCACCACTTCACCACCAATGAGTGGGCCTCCATGCGACACCTGTGTGCCTTGTTGCGGTGTTTCGAGTACTTAACCAACATAACCAGTGCCGATGACGCCGTTATTAGCATTACAATACCACTTCTATGTCTCCTTCAAAAACACTTAGGGCGATGATGGAAGAGGATGTGGCACAGGAGGAACAGGAGGAGGAAGAGGGGGCATTTCACAGGGTTTCAGGCCAGTCATTCAGAAGTGGCTCAGAGGGTGGGTTCCTGAACCAGCAGAGGCCAGGTACACATGTGGCCAACCAGGGCACAGTTCTAGAGGACGAGGAGGAGGAGGAGGTAGAGGAGGAGGAACCGTGTTCACAGCAGGGTGGCACCCAACGCAGCTCATGGCCATCACTGGAGCGTGGCTGGGGGGATACGGAGGACACAGACGATACACCACCTACAGAGGACAGCTTATCATTACCTCTGGGAAGCCTGGCACACATGAGCAAGTACATGCTGCAGTGCCTGTGCAACGACCGCAGAGTTGCCCACATTTTATACCCCAAAATATACCCCAAAACTGGTGGTATCAGACAACACTTTCACCCCAATTACTTGCAAAGATTACTGGAATTACTGATGTATAATATAGTGCAAACAACCTAAAACGAGTAGTTTTAGAGCAATTTGGATAACCAATTAGTGCAGCAAGATGTAATAGTAATCACTCCTATTACCCACTCTTTACACCCCCCTATTGGTCCCTGTTCTCTCCCTACATTCTGGATAATGCCTCCATATTCTTTCCCTACACTTTGAATGATCTTTCCCTGAACTGCTCAATTGTTTCTTTTTGCTGAATAAAGTCTATCATAGCACTGTCCCTAGCTTCTGTCAAGTCTCTCCCTGCACTAAGTACGCTGGAAAATGGATGAATTCAAGATGGCTGAGGCTACGTATAGGGCTGTGACATCACAGGGGCTGGTTGGCTGCTTATTGGATGAATGCTTAAGCCATGGGTGATCCATCGTTCCCACAGTTCTTAGTTCCTCGTTCTAACTTGTGCAGCAGCCATTTTAGAAAAAATATGATTCTTTCATCCACTTGATCGCGCTGCAGCAGCTTCTTCTATCTTTACTGAACAGGACCTGCCAAAGGACCTGCGATGTGCATGATGACATTGGGAGAGTGCGGTGATGTCATTGAGCACATCACAGGTCCTTTGGCAGGTCCTGCTGAATGAAGATAGAAGAGATTGCTGCAGCTTAATCAATTGGATGAGGTGAGTTTTTCATTTTTTTAACCGCTAAATGGCCATATTCTTTTGCATTTTGTCTTAAGAACGCTATTATTTTCCGTTACAACCATGTTATAATGGACAATAATAAAATCACCTGAACACCGAACCCGGACTTCAGTGTAAAAGTCCAGGTTTGGGTTTGCTCAGCCCTAGTTCTGAGCCTTGAACCTGGACATTCCCACTAAGATAATTGTCAGTGGAGTGACCAGATGATGAGGACAACCTGCTTTATATATTATGTGAATTAAAAGACCAGACAGATGTGTTCACACTTTTCCTAGTTCAAATTTAAGGCATTTAATGCCTCGAGGCATTTACTACCTTTATCAATAACTTATGGCCTGAGCTTAAATTCACACTGCACTCAGATCTAAATATGATATAATTTATTGATACCTGAATCATCAAAGGTGACAACAGTGACTGCATCACTGATTTGTTTAAGAAGAACACTGACCGTAATAGTCTATTAGCATACAATAGCAATCATCCACCAGCGGTCAAGAAACCACTTCCCTATTCGCAATTCCAAAAGGTTAAGGGTATAGTCAGTGATATTAATACCCGTGAACAGTGATTAGATAAAATGACGACCAGATTTGAAGAAAGAGGATATCCCATACATTTGCTGCAACAACGACGAGCAAAACTTAATTCCTCTGAAATTGCCAGTAATGAACCACAGGGCAAACGCAAACATCTCCCTTTGATTATAAAATATCATCCCAGGATGAATAGAGTCAGGTCCGTAATTAATAAAAACTGGGATATCACCAGAAGGTCGTACCCATCTGTTGAGGAATTTAAAGTCTTCCAATGGTCTGTTACAAGAGAGCACAAAACATACGTGATCGGATCATAAGGGCCGATATAGGCAGCAATAATACTATATTGCAACAGACACATTTCTCAACAGTCAGAATGGATACTTTTCCATGTTTAAATTGTATAAACTGCTCCAGTGTTATTAAGGGCCACACACGGGAGAGCGTATTCCAATTAGGGGACACTTTACATGTGACAGCGAGATTTGTCATCTACATCCTAAAATGCCCCTGTGGTTTAGCCTATGTGGGAGAGACATCAATGCGTATGAACGATCGTTTTAGTAAGCACAAGCCTACAGTATGCAAGGGTAATACATTGTTACCAATTCCCTATCATTTCCATACCTTTAAACACAATATATCACAGCTACGTTTTCAACCAGGTAGAAGTCAGCCGGCACTCTATTCAATAAGCATGGTGCGGAGGCAACAGTCCCAGTATATGTTGTAGAATATGACCGGCACTCACTAATTCTTCTGAAATTTCAATGCTTTTATTGGTCACATCAATACAAAACTCTGTGACGCGTTGCGGCTCGCAATATGAGCCTTTCTCAAACAGATAATAGCTCAGTTTCCAATCGTAGAGGAGGTGCCTTTGCCTCGTCGTGGAGGAAATAGTACTTCACTTCTTATAAAGCAAAAAACATACTGGCTACATCGACTACAAACGTTGGAGCCTAGAGGATTAAATAGGGAGTATGCACTTAACAATCTTTTATGATTTATATATTGATTATGTTATTTTCTTTCCAGTGCAATTGAAATATTGAGATTTCTTTTGTGTTATATTACCTTCGGCCACAGTGGACCACTGCTGCATGAAATCCGCCCATTGCTGTTTACTGCGGTAATTATGAAAATGTGATGTCATCATCACGTAACATTGGGCGGTCTATTTAAACTTTTTTGTTTGTTATGTTTGTTATTGGTATGGTTTGGAAAAGGCACCTTGAGTGCCGAAACTGTATTATATTATTTTATATTATATTATATTTTATATCACTAATAAAGCTCACTCAGCAATTCAGGAGTGCCGGTCTTCGTTTAAGAACTTTGTCAGTATACAAACGAATGATAGGCTTAAATCCACATCACAACCACAGGGTGGCCTCACATATTGCATATACATCTCGTGACAGTGAATTGTAAAATTATGTTTTTCCAGGTTAAAAATGTACCTTTTCCACAGAAAGAAAAAATAAATTAAAACATTGCAAAAGTAACACCCTTCCTGACATATTACAGCCCCTTTTTTGACCTGGCATGAGCGGGGGAAATTACCTTTGCACCACAATCTATGACAGGTATACACCAAAAAGTGGCATATATCTGTTAGTAAATGACCCTCTATGTCTCAATTTTATGTCAGAATGGCTAAAGTTACCTATAATTAGAACCCATTGTTATTGCCTATTTGTTGCAAAAAAAGAAAAAATTTACTGCCGTCCTCTATTCATTCCTATAGGGGAGCCGAAAATAGCCAAAAGCTGGCTTGACTATTTCCATCAGCCCCATTGAAGTGAATCGAGTGGTGACCACTAGTGTAGATCGAGCCCCAAAATGCTCTTGTGCGCCTGTTGAACACTTTGCAATGCTTGGGTACTCTACTGAGCACCCAAGCACAATTGAGGTCAATGGGAGAACCCAAGCATTAAACCAGGCACCCCCTGCTCTGAAGAGTGTTGGGACTCTAGTTCGGCTTAGGAGTCCCTGCTCTGACTCCATATATAGCTATGTGCATATATTGAATCAGTGCTTGGGGACACCCAGTGTACAGTATTTAAATCAAATTTAGCCTGTACGTCAGAAAAGTTTCTGCCAGGATTCCAAATCACAACCTTCTGCATTAGAGGCAAGCCACTTAACCACTCAACTATAATAGCTGGCTTCTGCATCATAGCCCAGGACTTTAACCATTACACTATATAGCTACATAGCCAGTCACTAAAAAAAAGTATGAGACTTCTACTGTATAGGAATAGAATAGAATTATTATTTTTTTTTTTAAAGTAACTGGCTATGCAGCTATTATTGCTGAGTGGTTAGGTGTCTTGCTTCTACTGCAGAGGGCCATGCATTCAAATCCCAGCAGAAACTTTTCTGAAATACAGGCTAAATTAGATTTGCATACACTGGGTGTCCACAAGCACTGACTCCATATATGAACATAGCTATATATGGAGTCAGAGCAGGGACTACTTAGCCACAGACTCACACTGAGGGATTCCCTCACTGTACAGCGATCTTCTGCATAGAAATAAAGGCTAAATTAGATTTAAATACACTGACTCGAGCATCGTGCTCAAGCACACGCGGTGTTCGGCCGAGCATAGCGATGCTCGAACCAAACTGATAATTGGCCGAGCATGCTCGCTCAACACTAGTGACCACGCTTGCGCTGTGCACTTCTCATTAATTTAAATGGGACTGGCGAAAATAACTGAGCGTTCCCATAGAGGGCGGCAGCACATGGACAGTCTGCCCTCCTTCACTTTGCTGTCTCTGTTCTAAACGTGCAGGTCTCAGAGGTGGGACTTGCATCCATCAGACATTGTGGGTAGAGATGAGCGAAATATAAAAAAATTTGATTGGGCTGCTTCACCGAATTTTATAAAAAAAAATCATGTTATGATAAGAAACGGATTTCTTTGTAAGTAGGGGGTGCAATGACAGGGAGTGGCGATTGTGCCACCCTTATCATTGTACGCCTCAGATGGCACATTCATACATGATGGCGGCATCTGAGCAGTAATCTGGTGTTAAATAAATAAAAAAAATTATAATAATACTTATCTAATGCATTTACGCATAACGAGTTGGGCGCTGCCATCTTGATTGAAGGTCTGTGGCGAAATTTCACGCAGGACGAGATGACTTCATCACGGGGCCGGCGTGGTAATGTCATACGTCACGATGCACAGGATTTCGGCCAAGATCTTCAAGATGACAGCACCCGGCCTGTAACAAGCAAATGGATCAGGTAAGTATGATTTTTTTTTTCTATTTCAGTTTAGATCGATTCGCTACCGTGAAGCAAGAGGAAATTCGGCTTTGCGATGAATCAAATTTATCCTGAAATTCAGAGTGAAGTGCACTTTGTGGACTTTGATTCACTCATCACTAATTGTGGGCATAGCCTAGCGATATGCCCCCAGTGTCTGACGTGAGACAACCCCTTTAATACTGTAATCAATTGCAAGGATGAGACATTTAGGCTCACAATATACAGATTGCTGCCCATATCCTGTTGATGTAAAAAACTTATTCCTATATGTCTGGGAAAATAAAATTTTATATAATGCAATTTAAAGTCGACTTACATTTTCTTTATTTTCTTATTCTACTTGCAGACAAATCGGACTGTGGTCACAGAGTTTTTCCTCTTAGGATTTCAATGCAGCCAACTTATGAGAAATGTTCTATTCCTTCTGTTCTTTCTTGTTTTTGGTGCCACAATATGTGGGAATCTCCTGATCATTACCCTGGTGTCTACCAGCAGGAACCTCCACACCCCAATGTACTTCTTCATCTCAGAACTGTCCATCAGTGACATTTTATTGATCACAGATATTGTCCCCAACCTGCTCAACATTCTACTAAATAATGGAGGAACCATCAATTTTATTGGTTGTATGACTCAGTTTTATTTTTTTGCTAGCTCAGAAGCATTTGAATGTCTTCTTCTCTCTGTGATGTCTTATGACAGATATGTGGCCATCTGTAATCCCCTCCATTACTCCTCTATCATGACTTATGAATTCTGTGTTAAATCAGTCACTATGTGCTGGTTGTTGGGTTATTTTGTTTCATTTATTGTCAGCATAACACCATTCAAACTATTGTTTTGTGGGCCAAATATCATTGACCATGTATTCTGTGACATTGTCCCCCTATTAGAACTTTCCTGTTCTGACACCTTTATTGTTCATTTGGAGATTTATGTCACTGGCATACCAATTGTAATAATCCCAACCATTATCATTGTATTTTCTTATACTTACATTGTTTTAGCAGTCTTAAGGATCCCATCCAGTACTGGTAGACAGAAAGCCTTCTCCACCTGTAGCTCCCACCTCATTGTGGTCTCCATATTTTACTTCAGTCTCTTCAGTGTTTATGTTCTTCCAAAAGGTGGACAAACCTGGCTTCTTAATAAAATCGTATCTCTGTTATATACTGTATTTACGCCATTGATTAACCCCATAATATACAGTTTGAGAAATAAAGACATTAAAAAGATTGTCCTGCCATATATATTGATGACCTATCATCAGATGAATATCTGATTAGTGAGGGTCCTACACCCTGACTAATCAGCGGTTTGTTCAGGATGCTGCACTTTGTCTCGGAAGTACCTGCTCAATTCAAGTGAATGGAGAGAGTGCTTGTAATTACACTATGTGTCAGTAAACCACGGGAGTCAACTTGGTATTAGATTAGTAGATTAATTTATTTTCGCATCCGGTTAATTAAAGTTGCACAGGCCAATGTTTTGGTCCACAAACAGACCTTGATCACGACTGGAGTGCGGAGAAAGAAGTATGTGAGTTCTTGGATGTCTGCTTTCCTCCGACATCACTGACACCAACATCCAGGAATTCACATACTTCTTTGTCAGCACTCTGTCCATGATCAAGGTCCGTTTGTGGACTAAAATGTTGGCCTGTGCAACCTAATTAACTGGATGTGAAAATAAAGAAATCTACTAATCTAATACCAAGTTGAGTGCTGTGGTTTACTGACACTTTACTCTGGGAAAATCACCCTATCACTGGGCACTGCATCATTACCTGGAGTGCCAACCATTAACTTCTGTATTTACACTATGGCACCACTCCACAGGAGACGAGGCGCATTGTAAAGACTAGAAAGCGGCACTTACATGGAGCATCGCCGGCCCAGTGACGTCACGACTAGTATCAACTGGCCTGGCCGGGGCTAAGCTCCATTGAAGTGAACAGAGCTTATCCGCGCCCAGGCCAGTTGACACTAGTCTTGGTGTCACTGGGCCGGCAGCAAACAGTGAGAAGGCTGCTATCTTCCCAAACAGCTGATCGGCGGGGGTCCCAGGTATGGGACTGCCAGCGATCAGATGCTGATGATCTATCCAGAGGATAGATCATCAGTTTAAACAAACTGCAGAACCCCTTTAAATGTTTGTCCTGTTTTACAAACACACTAAACACTGCTATTGATAATTTACTTTGGGAATATTGCAGTATTGGCTCTGGTAAGATTTATGCTACTATGTTATTTATATATAAAACAGATTTTAAAATTACCTTTACTGTTAAGGCACATGCTGAAAATGTGTAATATGATTATAACCCCCCTCCACACCACCAATATAACAATGCAGTAAAAGCTGGTAAATTATTTCTGCCTACTGTGTGCATCTAAACATGTAGGAACAAAAAAGACCATTATTTACAATTAAGACAAGTTAGTTGCAAACTTTTAATGTGATCATAATAGATAAAGATCTATTATGCGAGAAGGAGCTCAAGTTGTCGCGAGATTTGCTCTATGTTTAGGGGTGATTCTCTTACTTACCCTGCTGCTGGTGCTGCTGCTGCCTCTTCCGACGCGATCCTCGGGGGGGAATCCATGGCACATGATCCGCATGTTTAAAAGCTCAAGTTCTCGCGATTCTCGCGAGAACTTAAGCTCCTTCTCCCTGGCTAAGAGCCGAGCGCTATGATTGGCTGCGCTCTTAGCCAGGGAGAAACAAAGCCACTCCCCAGGCAAAAGAAAAGTCGCTGCCCTGTACAAAATTCCGCCTCATTTGCATATGAGCCGGCTGAAGAAACGGGCCGAATAATACATGATCAGGGGTTCGTTTTGAGAAAATAAACATGGATTGTACATCAGTGGAGGGCGCCCAGCATGGTAGGGTAAGAATTACTATACCCTTATCTTGATGAAAGGTCCTCTTTAACGCCTGTTGTCTGTGAAAATCTGTTGTTGCCAACCCCCCTGCCCCAACAACACCTATACTACAATCAATGAATATATTGCAATATTATAGGGATACAGTGACCATCATCCCCGATGTAACCCGAAATTCAACATTTAACCCCTTAGGTTTTAAAGAGTTGAGTTGATGGATCCACCTCAGTTCACATTTTTTTCAAAATACTTAATCTGTCCCCCCCTCTTTTGGAGAGATCAATCCGTTCCAGTAGCATAAATTTTAAATCTTGTGTTGATGGTTGTTGAGCCTCGTTTTCACATCACATGTTGTCTCACTAACGTATAGCTCGTGGCAAGGGCACCACAACACATAGACAACCCATGAGGCTTCACAAGTCAGATATTGTTAAATTTCAAAGCACTCCTGTGTCCGAGGATGGACAAAGAACGCACTTTTTGTAAGTATTTGCAGTTGACACATCGAATACAAGGAAAACATTCCATCTTTCTAGGTTTTAAAAAAGTTTGATATGTATTTCTACCACCCCTTACCTCTGTTTTCACTAATCTATCCTTTATATTCCTTGGTCTCCTATAAGACATCAGTGGAGGTGCACTAAAGGCGGGTATCTGTGGAAAACCGCCACTTAGTGTACCCCAGTGCGTCCGTACTAGACGTGCAAATTGTGGACTTAATTCGTTAAATGTGTTGACAAACGGAATCCTCTCAATCTTCTGTTTATTCCTGGTCTGAAATAATTTATCCCACTGTATGGTTTCCCTTTTTCATATGTTGATTGATCAACCTATTGGGATAACCCCTGTTGAGAAAGGATAACTTAATGTTCTGTAAAGCTTCAGTAGCGTGATCCTCTACATTAACAATGCGTTTTGCCCTAAGCATTTGACTGTACGGCAACAAATTTATCATCGTACGTGGATAACAACTCGTATAGTGCAATAGAGTGTTCTTGTCAGTTTGCTTTACATTCAAATCTGTATGTAATATCCCTAGAGTACACCTGCGTGTCCAAAAATTTAACCCGCTCCCTAGAGGCTGTCAACGTGAACCTGATATGCTCATCCATAGTGTTGAGAAAATTATGGAAATCCACAAGGGTCTCCATGGACCCCGTCCAAATAAGGAACACATCGTCTATGTATCTCCACTACCCCAGAACATGCTTGAAGTGGGGAGACACATAGACGTAGTGCTCCTCCAACCTGCGTACAAACATATTTGCATAAGTGGGCGTGACATAAGAACCCATTGCAGCACCCACCTTCTGAAGATAGAACCTATCCTGGAAAGCAAAATAGTTGCAACGCAGGGTAAGGTCAAGTGAATCCAGCAGAAATATCAGAACTGGCTCAGCATACATTGAATTATCCAATACCTGTTGTATTGCTGCCAAACCTTGTTCATGGCCAATTGACGTATACAATGATACAATATCAAAGGATGCCAAAATTATATCACCACTCACCGATACCCCAAATGTATGATTTTGCTACTATCGCAAACTTTCTCAAAACACGGTCCAGAAAAATTGCAATGTTTGACAAAATTGAACCCCGGCCCCAAATAATGGGGCGTCCTGGGGGATCATTCAAATTTTTGTGAATTTTCGACAAAGCATACATCAAAGGAGTTACTGGGATCTTACCGTTAGCAACTCTCTCAATCGTGAATCAATCATGGCATCCTTCTCAGCTAAATCAAGCCTGTCATGAATGCGTTTCATAATATCAAATTTCGGATCACAAGATAATAACTCATATGTCTCATCCTCATAAAGTTGTCTATTGATCTCCTGGATAAACCTGCAGGTGTCCATCACCACGACCCCACCGCCTTTGTCAGCGGACTTAATGGTGAGGTTGTGGTTACTGGACAACAGCTCAAGTGCATCCATTTCTTGTTTAGTAATATTAGGTCGCAAAATTTATCCTCACTTGATTGTTGAAGCAACAATACATCTGTTTTAACAGCCTCCATAAACGCCTCTAGAGCATGTGAATTCACAATAGGTATAAAATCACTCTTATTGTACAGATCAAATTGTTTAAGTGTGAGCACACTTTTTGAAACATCACTAGCTTTCTCAACATTATTCACAGGGGAGTTGGAGTCCCACCACACCCTCAGTTTCAAAGTACGGAAGAGGTTGTTTAAGTCCAACTCCACCTGAAACCAATCCATCCCGACCTGCAGGCAAAATGATAACCCCTTATTCAAAACTTTCATTTCATATTCATCAAGTATATGAGAGGAAATATTTACCACCACATTATTATTTATTTTCTGGGTTCTGGTCACATTGTTCCTTGGGACCCTCTGGGGTCTGCTGTTTTCTGTAACTTCTATGATGCCAACCACCTCTTCCTTGTGTGTGTTGTACCAGGGCCGGCATATTTCCTAAAAAAGGTTCACATGTGCTTGGTGTGTCCGCTGCAAACTCATTGGACTTCATCTGTCATAGCTTGTTCGCGGCGGGCGAACATATCCGATGTTCGGTCCGCCCCTATACATCATCATTGAGCAAACTTTGACCCTGTACCTCACAGTCAGCAGACACATTCCAGCCAATCAGCACCCTCCCTCCCACACCCTCCAACCTCCTATAAAAACGGCAGCCATTTTAGATTCAGTCTGAAGCTGCAGTGTGTTAGTGAGAGCAGGGAGACTTGATAGGAATTCATAGGAAAAGCATTAGCTAGGCCAGTGTTCTGTGTCCACAGACTCATCTGCTGTAATGACAGCGTCACAGCAAACCAAAAAGCCACTTTTAAGGCTGCTACATTAGTCTGCTTTTTTTTTTTCTCCATATATATATTGCAGTTGCCTGGCCTGCCTGTGTGTGAGAGGCTGCAGGCCCACAGACTGTAGTGTGCCCACTGCCAGTGCCCACCACTCATGCCGTGTGGCACAGGACTTTGCATACAAATAAGACATTTAATTTTTACACTTTAATCTAATTTCAGTTGCCTGCCTGCTGCCAGTGTGTGTCAGGCCCACTTCCACTGACTGTAGTGTGCCTACTGCCAGTGCCCACCACTCATGCCGTGTGGCACAGGACTTTGCATAAAAAAGGCATTTCATTTTGACACTTTAATCTAAGGTTAGATGATTGCCAGTGTGTGTCAAGCCCACTTCCACAGACTGTAGTGTGCCCACTGCCAGTGCCTATCACCCATACCAGGTGGCACAGTAGCTTGCTGATAAATGAGGCATTTAGTTTTTACCCTTTAATCTAAGGTTAGTTGCTTGCCTGCTGCCAGTGTGTGTCAGGAACACTTCCACTGACTGTAGTGTGCCCACTTATACCGTGTGGCACAGGATGTTGCATTAAAAAGGGCATTTCATTTTTAGACTTTAATCTAAGGTTAGTGAGCCCACTGCCAGTTTCTGCCACCACTCATACCGGGTGGCACAGTACCTTGCACGCATAGTACCACTAAAAAAAAATGACAGGCAGAGGCAGGCCACCCTTCAGGGGTCGTCGTGGTGCTGTTATTTCCTTTAGTCCTAGAATAATGCCCAGTGTTCAGAGGCCACATACCCTGAACTCGAAAAATTCTGAGGACATAGTTGACTGGCTTACAAGGACACCCAATCTTCTACAGCTTCCGCTCAGAACCTTGACGCACCATCCTCCTCCAGCTCAGCTTTGTGCACCTCTTAATTTACCACTCGCCCGCACGCTGCCACCACCAACACTAGCACCACAGCCGCTTGATTTGATCTGTCAGAGGATTTATTTACACATCAGTTGGAAGAAATGAGTGATGCGCAACCATTATTGCCAGAGGATGTAGATAACAGGTATATGCTCAGTCAGGCAGCATTACACACATGGGCGTACGGTGTGATGATGATGATGTTGTACCCGCTGCTGCTTCCTTTGCTGAGTGGTCAGATAAAAGTAAAGCGGTTGATGATGACGATGTGTCCGTGGATGTCACGTGGGTGCCCATTCAAAGAGAAGAAGAACAGGGGGAAAGTTCAGATGGGGAGACAGAGAGGAGGAGGAGACGAGTTGGAAGCAGGGGGAGGTCGTCGCAAGGCACAGTCAGACAGCATGTATCGGCACCGGGGTCAGCCAGACAGCACGCCAATCAACGCATGCTGTTGCCACCACCAGAATGCCGTCCTTGCAAAGCTAAGCAGTGTGGCATTTTTTTGTGTGTCTGCCTCTGATAACAGCGATGCCATTTGCAACCTGTGCCAAAAGAAACTGAGTCGTGGGAAGTACAACACCCACCTAGGTACAACTGCTTTGTGAAGGCACATGATCTCACATCACAAACGCCTATGGGATCAACACATGAGTACAAGCAGCACACAAAACTCAAAGCCACCATCCTCCTCCTGGTCCAGCATCTTCAGCCACGTCAACCACTGCTGTCCTCCCTGCCCCCTCTCAACCACCCGCCACTCCACCTCTCACCTTCAGCAGTTCCTGCTCATCTGCCCACAGTCATGTGTCTGTCAAAGAAATGTTTGAGCGTAAGAAGCCAATGTCACAGAGTCACCCCCTTGCCCGGCGTCTGACATCTGGCTTGTCAGCACTCTTAGCCCGCCAGCTTTTACCAAACAAGCTTGTGGAGTCTGAGGCCTTCAAAAAAATTGTAGCTATTAGGACACCACAGTGGAAGGTACCCGGACAAAATTATTTTTCACAACAGGCAACCCCCAACCTGTATTGTGGAAAAGGAAGTTGTGGCATGTCTGGCACACAGTGTTGGGGCAAGGGTCCATCTGACCACTGATACGTGGTCTGCAAAGCAAGGTCAGGGAAGATATATTACGTACACTATGCATTGGGTAAACCTGCTGATGGCTGCCAAGCATGGAATGCGTGGCTCTGTAGCAGAGTTGGTAACACCGCTACGACTTGCAGTAAGGCCTGCTGCCACCTCCTCTACTCCCCCTACTCCATCCTCTTCGCTAACCCCCTCGGCTGAGTCCTCTTCTGCTGCTGCGATTTGCTCCACATCATCAAATGCACTCCCCCAGCTCCCCAGGGGCTATTCCAAATCCCGGATACGACAGGTCTGACCCCGCACCAACTGGAAATCAGCAAAGTAGTGTGTGACAATGGAAGCAATATGTTGGCGGCATTGAATTTGGGCAAGTTGACACATGTGCCATGCATGGCAAATGTGTTGAATCTGATTGTACAACGCTTTGTGTGTAAGTACCCAGGCTTACAGGACGTCCGCAAGCAGGCCAGGAAGGTGTGTGGCTATTTCAGGCATTCCTACAAGGCCGTGGCTCACTTTTCCGACATTCAGTGGCGAAACCAGATGCCAATGAGGCTCTTGATTTGCGACAGCCTGACACGTTGGAATTCAACACTGCTAATGTTTGACCACCTGCTCCAACAAGAAAAAGACGTCAATGAGTATTTGTATGACCAGGGTGCTAGAACTGCCTCTGTGGAGCTGGGTATTTTTTTGCCACGTTACTGGACACTCATGCGCAATGCCTGTAGGCTCATGCGTCCTTTTGAGGAGGTGAAAAACCTAGTCAGTCGCACCGAAGGCACCATCAGCGACCTCATCCCATTTGTTTTCTTCCTGGAGCGTGCCCTACGAAGAGTGCTGGATCAGGCCGTAGATGAGCGTGAAGAGGAAGAGTTGTGGTCACCATCGCTACCAGAAACAGCCTTATCATTATCGCTTGCTGGAACCTGCGGCAACGCTGGAAGAGGAGTCTGAGGAAGAGGAGTCAGAGGAGGAATGTGGCTTTGAGGAGGAGGAAGACCAACCACAGCAGGCATCCCAGGGTGCTCGTTGTTGTCAACTATCTGGGACCTGTGGTGTACACGGCTGGGGGGAAGAACAGACCTTCAATGACATCAGTGAGGACGAGGAAGATGGAGGAGATGAGTAGCTCGGCATTCAACCTTGTGCAAATGGGGTCTTTCATGCTGTCATGCCTGTTGAGGGACCCTCGTATAAAAAGGCTGAAGGAGAACGACCTGTACTGGGTGGCCACGCTACTAGACCCCCGGTATAAGCAGAAAGTGGCTGAAATGTTACTGATATTACCGGAAGTCGGAAAGGATGCAGCACTTCCAAAACAAGTTAAAAAGTATGCTTTACACAGCGTATAAGGGTGATGTCACAGCACAACGGGAATCTAACAGGGGAAGAGGTGAAAGTAATCCTCCTCCTACCACGACTACGCCGGCAAGGACAAGACGCTTTACAAATGTGTTGTTGATGGAGGACATGCAAAGCTTTTTAAGTCCTACGCATCGCCACAGCCCTTCGGGGTCCACCCTCAGAGAATGACTCGACCGACAGGTAGCAGACTACCTCGCCTTATCTGCAGATATCGACACTCTGAGGAGCGATGAACCCCTTGAGTACTGGGTGTGCATGCTAGACCTGCGGCCTGAGCTTTCCCAATTTGCAATAGAACTTCTGGCCTGCCCCGCTTCAAGTGTCCTGTCAGAAAGGACCTTTAGCGTAGCAAAAGGTATTGTCACTGACAAGAGAAGTCGCCTAGGTCAAAAAAGTCTAGATTACCTCACCTTTATTAAGATGAATGAGGCGTGGATACCGAAGGGACTGACAGTGGGGGATACATTTGACTAAAAAAGGCCTGATGAGATGCCTTGGGCTAAAAATGGTCCCCACGCTGCTGTATTTAATCTCTGCATGCCGGATGACTTGCTTGACTTCTCCGCCACCAACTAGGGTTCAAGCCGCAATGTTTTAGTACACTTTCTGCCTGGAAAACATCAATTTTTCCGGCCACTGCTACAGAAGCGGCTGCAACAATACCTAATTTTTCAGCCATGTGTACATGCCTAATTTTTCTGGCCTCTGGTGCTGCACTGTGGCTGCAAAAACAAAACAAAAAAAAGGCACATACATGTGTCAATTCCCCTTCGTGATCGTTACCTTGTGAAGGGGCTTGCGTATCACAATGAAGCGATCACCTCTATGAGTGTGTTGGCAATGTTGGCACACCCCAGATGATAAGGCCGTTGCTTCATTATGGTCAGACCAAAAGCGATCGGCTGGATAATTTTTCACAGAAAAAACATTAATTTTCTTTGTGATCATCTACGGTGATCATTAAAGCCTACTAGGCCAACAATGGGCCCACACTGCAGAATCATTGTTTTCTGGGTCACTTAACTGTCACTGAACTACCTCAGCACGACCATAGGCTTTGAAAAACCGCCATCGCCTGCAATCTCCGAAAACGTGCGCACGAGCACAGTCATCACTACACCAAGATTGACACATAGAGAAATAAAATTTATGACAACTATTGACAACTCTTAGCGGTTGTCTAAAATCTATTCGATACACGTCCCCTAATAGGGGACGTAACAGGGATTAAACTGATAAGAATAGCACTAGTTAACACACCACTCATATAGGGTTGTACAGTACATTGCACAGCGCACGCGTATTGCTCCAAATTGGAAGTAAGAGGAACAACCAAGCTTTTTTTTCCCATCTCCCGATTCCTAAAATCTAAACGATACACGTCCCCTGATAGGGAACGTAACAGGGATTAAACTGATAAGAATAGTACTAAGTAACACACCACTCATATAGGGTGGCATAGTACATTGCACGGCGCACGCACAGTGCCCCAATTTGGAAGTGAGAGGAACGACCAACTTATTTTTTCATCTCCCTGTTTCTAAAATCTATTCGATACGTAATAGTGATTAAAACTGATAAAAATAGTACTACTGATTACTGAACACACCACTCATTTAGGGTGGCAAAGTACATTGTGCGAGGAAGAGACCTTCAATGACGTCAGTGAGGACAAGGAACGGGACATGGCTAGCTTGGTATCCAACCTTGTGCAAATAGGGAGTTTGCGTTTGTGCAAATGGACTGTTTGCGGTTGTTTGCGGTGCGTTAAACGGGCAGTTTGGTCTGTCAGAGTTTGGTCTGTCACTGTGAAGCGGGCGTAACCCTTGCACTACCTTATCAATACAACATCATACCTGATCGTATACACACACTGAGATGTTTTAAAGCACGTTATTCCAAACAATTTAGGAATGTTAGGTGATTTATGCCCTTTATGGATTAAAACCCGACTCTGCGTCCAGTACGTAATTTTCCATGGGAGTTTTGCCATGGATCCCCCTCCGGCATGCCACAGTCCAGGTGTTAGTCCCCTTAAAACAACTTTTCCATCACTACTGTGGCCAGAAAGAGTCCCTGTGGGTTTTAAAATTTGCCTGCCTTTTGAAGTCTATGGCGGTTCACCCGGTTAGCCCGGTTTGCCCGTTTGCGAACATTTGCGAACGGAAATTTTTTTGTCCGCGACATCTTTAGTGGCAAGGTGACATAGTGTGGATATGGCAGCAGCATGAGGAGACCACAGAATTGCAAGGAGACATAGTTTGGAGATGTCAGCAGCAGCTGCATTAGGAGACCACAGAGTGACCCAGTAACAGAGTGGGGCAGTGGGTGACAATACCGGTACCCACTGACTAAGGTGAGTGAAATAAGCATCTCTCAGTATCAGATGTTTGGCTTCAAGAGGGTTGCAGCATCAAAGTAGTAGCTGAGGCAGGTGGCCAGAAGAAACCAGTCTCTTGTATCAAAGTGTTGGTGTGGCACCATGGATGATGTAGTCTGATGCATCAGGAATTGGTGGTTGGAAATCCTGGCTGATCCACGCCTGATTCAACTTGACAAAGGTCAGTCTCTCCACATTTTGGATGGACAGGCAAGTTCTTCTTGGGGTAACTATGGCCCCAGCCACACTAAACACCCGCTCGGATGCCACACTACTGGCCAGGCAGGATAGCTTTTCCAGAGCAAACTATGCTAGTTGCAGCCACAAATCCAGTTTGGCTCCCCAGTAGTCCAGTGGATCTTCAAAGTGTGGTGGCAGGGTTCAGTCCATATGCCACCACCTGCTGGTTTAGTTCAGTTTGTCCTCTCACTCGGTGGGTATAAAAAAGGCCCCCATTCTGGACCGGTAGCGAGGGTCCAACAAGGCGTAGAGCCAGGAGTCATCCCTTTGCCTCCGTTTCCACTGCATACTACCACGGTGTGTCTGGGTCCTCTGTCTCGTCTTTCTCATTGCCCCGTAGCTCCTCTGGCTGCTCTTGCTCCTCCTGTCCTGTCAGCTGAGTGGAAAAACCACCCATTTGGCTACAAATTGCCTGCGCTCCAATGTCCTCCTCACTCTCCTCCTCCTATTCCTGTTCAGCCCCCGCAAGGCTCATGTGGCCGTGAGATCGAGTCACCTTATCTTCTGTCCCCTGACCAGCCATTGTTACCACCATCTGTTCCAGGTCATGAAGCAGTGGAATGGCATTGTTCATACCATAGTCCTGGTAACTCACAAATAACATGGCGTCCTCAAAGGGCCTGAGCAAACGGCAGCCGCCATGCATGAGCTGCCCTGGCTGACATCAAAGCTACACAGGGGAGTACTCCTATCCGCTTGCCTCATCAAGAAATCATTAATGGCCTTTCTCTGTTCGTTTAGTCGGTCCAACATATGGAGGGTGGAATTCCAATGGGTGGAAACGTCACATATCAGCCTATGTTGGGGGAGGCCATTCTGCCGCTGCAGCTCAAGGAGGGTGTGTTTTGCGGTGTATGAGTGGCTGAAGTGCATGCAAAGTTTCTTGGCCGTTTTTAGGATGTCTTGAAGATGGGTGGAAGACTTCAGGAACCACTTTACAACCAGATTAAACACGTGTGCCATGCAGGGCGCATGGCTCAGCCTTCCTTGATGCAGTGCCGACACCATGTTCTTTCCGTTGTTGGTGAGCATGGTTCGAATTTTCAGTTGTCATGGAGAAAGCCAGGATTCGATTTCTTGATGCATCACAAAAAAGAAAGCAGTTCCCCCCCCCCTGTGTGACTCAGTTCGCCAAGGCAAACCAGGTGCAGAACAGCTTGTTACCCCCGAGCCCTGCGCGTGTGGTATGCTGGAGGTGGCGCTGCGACTTGTCCCTACAGTGGACGCTGAGGACACGGTGGAGGATGAGGAGGCAGAGGCGGACATTGTCGCAGGACCAATGGCGTGACAACGTTGATGCGGAAGTGGCGTGACCTTTCCAAGTTGCAGGTATGGCTATGCAGGAACCACATTCACCTAGTAGGCCGTAAAGGACATGTATTTTCCCTGACCGTATTTACAGCTCCACACGGCAGCGCTGCTGTGCACTTTGGCAAACACAGACTCAAGGACTGGCCCATCTTCTGTTCTACATGTGTATGCATGGGAGATACTGCCTTTTTCACAAAGAAATGACGGCTTGAGGCTCTCCAACTCGGCTCGGCACAAGCCGTCAGTTCTCTGAAAGGTGCAGAGTCCACCACTTAGAAAGGGAGGGACTACAGCACCAGCAACTTGGAAAGGAGCACATTCAGCTTCTGCGCCATTGGATGCGTGCACGCATACTGTTGTCTCTTGGCAATCGATTTGGTGATCGATTGCTGACGGAATGACTGACAAGGAGTAAGAGCAGGAGCATCTGGGCCAGCAGAAGATGGAATTGATAGACAGCTCCCTTCGGTTGAGGTGGTGGAGCCTTGACTGGCTTAAACTGGGTGAGTGCCACTGGGTGATATAGTGGTAACTGCGGCAGGCTGGACCACCACATCGGAGCCACAGTTCTCCCAGGCCACTTTATAGTAACACTGCATATGTTGATGCAGGGCCGTAGTGCCAACTTTGGCACCCTGGCCACGCTTCACCTTCTGCCAACTGTATATTTTCTACATATGGTCATGTTCACCTCCTCCGGTAGCTTCACAAAAAACTGCAACACTGCCAAGTACCTGATTTTCCCCAAAAACTACTCACTGGCTGACTGCTACCGCCTCTGCTTCCGTCAACCTGTGCACCACTCCTTTCCGGGAAAGTAGGCTGCTGCAAAGCTTGTGGTCTACCCCATGCCTGTTTGGCTCCCGACCTCCCACTGCTGCCAACCTGCTACCTCAGGGCCACACTAGCGACTTGCTGGCTCACCCGCTGCCTGACAGGCAAGCTGCCACCCTCTTCTCCTGATGATGTCGAAGCCCCTTCTTCACCTGCCTCCCAAGTGTGATCAGTTTCATCATCATTGAGTAGTGTCTGCAAATCACTGATGTCCCCCTTTAATGGCTTCTGGGTCAGGAGCCTGACCACTCGCAACTCAAGGTCCCGTATCAGCGGAGGAATCAGCGGATGTCTCCTCCATATCTTGGCGGGGCAGTAGCTGCTGACTGTCCTCTAGTAGCTCTTCCTTGCTGAAAAGTGAAACTGAGCCCAGTGCATTTAGTACTTCTCGTGGTGAGGGAACAGAAAAGGCCAGAGGCAGGTTGAGGACAGTTGAGGGCACAAGGCCTGCTCCCAGGGCATGCCAACTAAGTATTTTGTCTGACATACCCTCCAACTCTTGGCTGGGGGTGTCTGTGACTACTGCTGCCATGACCTCTTACTCTGCTGTGACCTCTGCTTGCGCCAGAAACATTCATGCCTCTGCCACTCCTCTGTGCATGGCCTGGCACTTCTCTACCTGACATACTTGTAGCTTAACGAAATAAATTAAACGGAAATTAAAACACCCTTAAAAGCAGCGAATATATTTTTTTTTTGTACTGAAATAGGCCACTAAACGCTTTCACCACAATTAACTGCGACTAAAATTCGACCCTATATGCTTTGACTAGAAAAAAAAATTAAAGAGTGAAGTGCGTATATATATTTCTTGAAGTACTGAAATACACCCATATATGTTTTTAACAGAAATCACTGCAGCAGTGCACTAAGAATATATATTTCTTGTTGCACTTTATTTGGCCTCTATACGCTATGACCAGAAATTAATTTAAGATTGAAGTGCTTATATATATTTCACTTTATTTGGCTTCTATACGCTATGACCAGAAATAACTGCAACAGTGCAGTGCTTATATATATTTATCTTTTTTACTGTATTACACCCCTATACGCTTTCAACAGAAATAACTGCAACTGTGCAGTGCGCATATATATTTTTTTTACTGAAATACGCCCCTATATGCTTTCAACAAAAAACTGCAACAGTGCAGTGCATATATATTTTTCTTGTAGTACTGAAATACGCCCCTATCACTTTCACCAGAAATAATTGCAGAAGTGACCTGAGAATATCTATTTCTTGTTGCACTGAAATACGCCCCTATATGCTTTTAACAGAAATAACTGCAGAAGTGAAATGCGTATATCTTTTTCTTGTAGTAATGAATAAGATACTAAGATATAAGCCTCTAAAGGCTTTTCAACATAACACTTGCAGCCCAATAACAAAAATCCAGAATGACAGAGCTGTCTAATGACCCAAATAATCTTTCCCTGCTCTTGTAAATCACTTTCCTATCAATGCCCTTAGCGCCTTCTGATGTCTCTTCCCTACACTATGATGCTGTGAAATCATTCCTCCCTATCCTTTCCCTTCACTTATAAATATTTTTTTTTGTCTTCTTTTTTTTCCACAATAGTTTTTCCACTTGCTGTCCTGAACGTCTTCACACGTCTGTCCCTGAACTCTGAACGTTGGAAAATGTCTGACTGTAAGATGGCCACCGTATTTATAGTGCTGTGACATCACAGGGCTGGCTGGCTGCTGATTGGCTGATTGGCTAGTTCCTTGCTCCAGGTCCTCAGTCCTCACACGTGTAGCAGCCATTAAAGGAAAATTGTGATTTGTTACCACGAAGCGCGGGGAAATTCACATTAATTGTGAATAGAATTTTTCCTGAAATTCTAAACGAATTCCACTTTGTCAGCTTTGATTCGCTCATCTCTAGTGGGTGCACTAGAATGTAATGTACATGACAATACCCTCTCCCTGCTCTCTACCTGCTGTTTAAATTCCTAGCCTTCACACAGCTTGGGCCACCAAGCGGGATGAATATGAGTAGGCAGAGTGGCCTGATTTATCATTATTCACAACAAATTATTTATTAACAAATTAAATTTCTTGTTGGAGTTCAGTGAATCGGCCAAATGGGATTTTTTAAAACTTTGCTCATCTCTCATCTCACTTTCCTACAGTGTCAGATGTAGGATCTGGTTTGGATTACCATATAACAATTCTTTTGTGCTCAAGAGAAAGGCCGCAAGCAAAGGTGTCTGACTGAATGTATGGGGGGGAGGGGAGGTTGTCAGAAAAAATCCTGTAGTTGTCAGTGAAACATACATTAACATATTTAAGCGACAGAATCATTTTAGGGAAGCCACCAGCTACGAGTATGTCTGTTTCTTTCTATCCTTTAAAGTTCTGCATTGATTAAGCATTTCCTGCACAGCCTTCCTAATATCTTTGTTTCTCAAACTGTATATAATGGGATTAATCAAAGGAGTAAACATAGTGTAAAGTAATGATATGATTTTACTGATGGTCGATGATAGCTCTTTTGGTGGGAAAGCATAAACACTGAATAAAGTCCAGTAGAATATGGAGACCACAATGAGGTGGGAGCTGCAGGTGGAAAATGCTTTCTGTCTACCAGTACTGGATGGAATCCTTAAAATGTTAATTATAATATTAGTATAGCATTTTATAATTATTATAGTAGGAGCAATAACTAAAGCAATGCTTAGTAAACACATCTCAATGTGAACAATAAAGGCATCAGAACAAGCAATGTCCAGCAAAGGGACTGTATCACTGAAGAAATGGTCAATGATATTTCTTCTACAGAAGACCAGCATTGACAGTGTTATTGTGACAATGACTGTAGAGATAAAACCCAAAGTCCAACTCATAACAACCAATTTCACACAGTAGTCAATCGTCATAACAGAAGTATAGCGGAGGGGATTACAGATGGCCACATATCTGTCATAAGACATCACTGTGAGAAGAAGACATTCAAATATTTCTGATGCACATAAAAAATAAAATTGAGTCATACAGGCAATAAAAGTAATTGCCGCACCGTTATTTAGCAGAATGTCGAGCATGTTTGGGACAATGTCTGTAATCACCAAGAGGTCACTAATGGACAGTTGAGAGATGAAGAAGTACATTGGAGTGTGAAGGTTCTTGCTGGTGGACACCAGGATGATGATCAGGAGGTTCCCACATATTGTTGCTCCAAGTACAAGAAGGAACAGAAGGAAAAGAACATTTCTTAAATGTTGGCTGCCTTGAAATCCTAAGAGGAGAAACTCTGTGGTGACAGTAAGATTCATCTGCAAGTAGAATAAGAAAGTAAAGCAAAATAGGTAGCATTGAATTTGCATGATGCCAGGCAGTATGTCAATAGTAGTGCTGGTGGAATAGTCCTAGGGACCTAGGATATGAAAAGTTTGCCTCTCCCAATCTATCATCAGCTATTCTGAAAATTGATATAAACATACTATTGTTTCATTATGTCATGTATGGGGACCACCCTGTCAAAAAGTGGGTTTTGGAAACTTTCTTAAAATTTTAGGAGTTAAAATTCTAAGCCTTTTGAAAAAAAAAATATATATATAACATAATTTCAAAATAATGCAAATATAAAGTAGACATATAGGAAATGTAAAGTAATAACTATTTTATGAGGTATCACTATCTTCCTTAAAAGCAGAGAAATTCAAATTTTAAAAATTGTGATTTTTTTTTCACCTATTAAAACTTTTGGTAAGTTTGGGATTTTTTTTATTAATAAATAAAGGTAAAACATATTGATTTCAAATTATCACAAACATGAAGTACAATGTATCATGAGAAAAAAATGTCAGAATTTGTTGGATAAGTAAAAGCATTCCAGCATTCCAGACTAATTACCACATAAAATGTCAGATTTGCAAAAATCGTCCTGGAATTTAAGTTGAAAAGTGATTCTGTATTGAAAGGGTTAATGTAAAAAATGTACAGTACTTAAGTTACAAAAATTAAAAGAAGTAACAGACATACATAGACGTGAAGAAACCGTTATAAAAATGAAAGGATAAAAACAGAAAGGTTCTTTATACTTAGCAAATTGTGTGATGAGAGTCCGTTCTGGTGCCGAGGATAAGGGAACGTGAAACACAACCCAATGTTGATCGCATCCCCAAATTATCTCTCAGAAAGGTTCAAAATCCCAGATTTTCATCCACATTCGGCAGAGCATGGAGCTGAGAGGGGTCTCCCTCCTATCCTTGGCCCAGCTTTCTGAGAAGGCCCTCCTTACGTGTGCATGATCAACTCCTCTCCCTCAAATATGAACAAAACCTGTCTTCCCGTCCACTCTAATGGGTATCCGAGGCCCAACATATTTTAATAGTGTATATTTCATCATGTGGAATGTTTTATTATCAAATGATACCGGTGTAGGAGTTCCAGAATGGAAGATGCTCATTCTGTGGGAATGCTAGCCCTCAGGGGTGGGGTGTGTAGACTCCCTGTGATTGCCAAGTTATACAGAACACCATTATGACATTGTGATTAATATGTGTGTTGTACCAGGGATGAGCTATAGCTTATGGTATATTGCAGTCATCCTCTGGTATTCATGCAGAAAAGCTCCTGGACCCCTGCTGGGGGTGCTGCCATGTCTCAGGTGTTATACATTTCCATGGGACTTAAAATGGTTTTCCGAGATATTTTTACTGAAGACCTGTCCTCTGGATTGACCAGAGGATTGGCCATCAGTAAAAAAAAAAACTTGGAAAACCCTTTTAAGTGTAGAATCCAGGAAACATCTTGTTACCAGTTGCTAAGGATCAGTTTCTAGCAGTCAGGTGCTAATTCGATTTCCTCCAAGGGAGAATGTGTATTTTACACACAGGTTCTGACTGAGAGGTGACGTGCGGACAGTGTTACAGAATGGTGGCATCAAAGTATATAGAATCAGATGACATATACATACACCAAAAAGTAGGCGAAGTATTGAAAAATTTTATTTGGCTGCTTCGACGAATTTTGCAAAAAAATTTGCTTCTGAACGAATTACTCTGTCACGAAGCACATTTATTTGCAAGTAGTAGGTGCAATGACAGGGAGCGGCGATTGCATTCCCTCACACACACACACCATTATTGTACCACTCAGATACCATGTTCATAGTGGATCCCGGCATTTGATAGCAATTATCAGGTGTAAGAAAAAATAATAATAATAAATTCAATCACATGTACCTCATCAATTTTCTCAGGACGGGCGGATGCCGCCATCTTGCTTGAAAATCTGGTGCAAAATCTTGTGCTGCCCATGATGACATCACCGCGCACGGGATTGTGGTAGAGATCTTCAAGCAAGATGGCGACGGTCAGCCTATCGCGAGCAAAAGATGAGGTAAGTATGATTTTTTTGCTTTGAACGTAATATTCAGAGAAAATTGATTTGCTACTATGAAGCACGAGAAAATTTTGCTTTGTGGCAAAACAAATTTTCTCTGAAATTCGATTTGCTCAACACTAACAGCTATCTGTAATGCAGCAGGTGTGGATCCACAGTGTCACTTGAACAGATTTGACTTGAGTCTACTAACTTGGTCATTGTCTGAAGCTCCCCATAGGCTTTACCCTTTAACCCCTAGCGATTTGAACTCCACTGCAGGCCGCTACCTCTCTGACTAGTTGACGGCTGACCCATCAGGGTCAAAAGACACCACTGTGGAGCTAAAAAGAACAGGCAAAACTGTAATCAAGGATAGGCCAAGGTAAAGGGAGGTGGACTTCATTCAATCTGATAAATGGTCCAAGGTCAAGGAAGGCAGCTCCGGGTTAGAACCGATATAAGGGAGAGGTCAGGTTAGGAAGCAAAGGGTCAAATCTGGGAAACAGAATGGGTAGCCAGGAAAATGTAGTAACAGCACACTTTTGCATGACCCTAGTGAACTAGAACATATTGCTCAGGCATCTTTCCATAGGAAAAGGTGCTACAAGTATTTCAGGCTGAGCTGGTGAAGATTAGGATGCACATGCTGACCCTTTAAGAGCACATCTGCTCTGCTCTGTTTGTTGAGTAAATATGGGGTAGGTCTCAATATGGGGGTATCATTCTGTGAGGGGCACTTCAGGAAACAACACACTATGTGGAGGGCACCTAGGGAGGATCACTCTGTATGGGGACTCTTAAGGGGACATTAATCTGTGTGTGGGCTATTCAAGAGTACATTACTGCCTAAGGGGTGCTAAAGAGCATCGTTATTGTGAGGTGGCACTAAGGAAACATGCTTTGTGTGGGAATTGGGATTGGATTAGAGGCATATAAAGAAAAAAAAATGTCAGAGCTCGCTGCTGGTGTTGTCCCTGGCAGCTCAGACCTTCACCTGAAGGCAGTCCCAGGTATGTGGTGTTTTAGAAAAAGTACATTTGGTCTACAGTGTAATTTATTTAATGATTGCATGTTTAAATTTCATAGGGGTATCAAAATATAAGTAAAATATTTTAAGAAACATAAAAAACAAGCATTAAGAATTCAAATCACCCCTTTCCTACTTTTACATATAAAAATAAATAAACAATAAAAAATAAACACAATTGGTATCACTATGTCAGTAAATGCCTGATTTCTTAAAATAAATAAAATAAATAAAATAACCTGCATTGTGAACACCATAACTAGAAAAAAGATATCCAAATTATTCACCTCACGCCTGAATGAAATTGAAAAAGGTTATCAAAAACTCTCCCATAGCTCTATAGATAGTAAAAAAAATAAATAAAAAATGTGGGTGTCAGAATTTGGTGAAAAAGAAAACAATATTTCTTGAAGTTTTTTTTTTAGAAAAACTAAGAAGAAAAACTATTAGGGTCATTTATCAAACTGGTATAAAGGAGCCACCCATAAGATTCCACCTTTCATTTTTCACAGCTCCTCTGGAAAATGAAAGGAGGAATCTGATTGGCTTGATAAATGACCCCATATATATATTTAAGCATGATGTGCACAATCAAAGTGACATAAAAATAAAACCCGAAAAAATTGTTCTTTTTTCCCACATATAATTTTATTTCCTATTTGTCAGCAAATTAGATGATGTAATTATTCCCTTAACGACCAGCCTGTTTTGGGCCTTAACAACAATTTTTTATTTTATTTTTTTCATTGTCATCTTCCAAGAGCTATAACATTTTTTCATCAATGTAGTCGTATGCGGGCTTGTTTTGTTTTGTGGGACAAATTGCAGTTGTTAATGGCGCCATTTTAGTATACACATAACTTACTGATTAACTTTCTTAACTCATTCTAGGTGGGATGGTAAAAAAACAGCAATACCGCCACTATGTTTTTACGTTATACATTTTTTGACATAAAACTTTATTCTCTGGGTTGGTACCCATTACAGCTATACCAAATAAATATCATTTTGATTTACATTTTATTTAATTATTATTTGCATTTTATTATATTTATTAGTTTGTGCAAAATAAAAAATAAAATGTGTTTGCAACTCCACATCCCAAGACCCCATAACCGTTTTCTTTGTTTTTGTGGGGTGATTTGTAGTTTTCATTGGCATCATTATAGGAACCTAACACTTTTTATTCCTTTTTTGGTGATTAAGCAAAAAGCAGCAATTCTGGCCATTTTTTTTTTCCTTACGGCATTCACTGTGCAGGTCGTTAGAGCAGGGGTGTGGCCTGTGCTGTGTTTAGACTGTGCAACAATGAAAAAGGCAGCGGCCCAGCATAAGGCACCTTAGTGACTGTCATAAAAAGGCATGCTGGTGGCTACTAAGGGGATTAAAAAAAAATTAGTCTAACAAATAACACTCATAGGGCTATGTGAATGAAAAAGTAAAAAAAATATCACTCTTAGAATCTGGGAAAGAAAAAACCAACATGGGAAAAAAAAATCTAATAAAATGAAACTATGTTTTCTAATTTTTTTATAGGGGTTTTTCTGGAGTTCAGTATTGAGGACCTACCAGGATAGGTGATCAGTATCTGAATGGTGAGATTGAACTCCCGGCATTCCCATAACCAGCTGTTTGGAGAGGCTGCGATGGTCCAGTGAACATTAAGGCCTCTTCTTAGGCCACTGACGACATGTTCATTGGTCACATGACTTATTTGAAGCTCAGTCCATTTAAGTGAATGGACCTTGACTGTAATGCCAAGCACAGCCGCTATAGAATGTACAATGCTATGCTTGGTTTGCTTTTACAACCCACTGAAGTGCTGCAGCTCTTTGTACAACTAATTGGCATGGGTGCCAGGTGTCAGATCTCCACCGATCAAATATTGATGACCTATTTTGGGGAAAATAACTTTAATAACAGATTACTGCCGCTACTTACATCAGGTATTTCCATGTTCTTGCTTATTGCAATCTTCTGTCATTCCTGAGGTTTGATGAGGAAAATGACTGCCTGGGATGGAAAATGTTTATCATTTTGATCAGTTCCTGTGAGATGCTGCAACATAATAAAAAACATCAACACTTACTCCTAGAAAAAAGATAACAAGACCCCCTGTATGTATATATCAAGTACTTACCTCTGTGAAGACAGTTCTCTTTATCCTACCCGATGTCTCCTGGGTTCAAATCCAGAGAGGAAACTAAGAATAAAATTATTAGTAATTATTGGCAAGTTCTCCAGATGATGCAAATCAAGAACAAAAAATAAATAAAAAAAATACAGGGAAATTAATTGTTTTTATCTCTAGCCTTGTATGAGTTTGATGAAATATATCAGCTTTCTGGACCTGTAGTACTCCCGAGTGAGCACTACCATTCCTACACCCCGCTACTGTCTCTAATAGGATAGCCAATAATGTCACCTAGGTATTAATTCCAGGCCCTCTAACACTGTGCCTTAATATTATTGCTATGTAACTTATGTATTGTATTTCATGCACTTTGACTGGTTGCCCAGCAGGTGGCAGTGTATCTGGCAGAGAGAGCTCTTTAGATAGAATGGAAGTGGGCTGGGCTAGTCCTGCTTCCTACCAAGGGAAGGGTTGCAGGAAGATGGTTGAGAGTGGAAAGTAGAGCAGACATGGCGCAGTGAGGGGAGAGATCCCCCCTCCTACAGCAGGAGCCTTCCCGGGGAAGCAGCTCATAGACCACCTCGGCTCCAGGCAGTTCACGGACAGAGTATTATAAGGGGGTCAACAGCCAAAGGCACCCCACTCAAGGCTGCCAAAACTGCCAGAAAATCCAGTAACCAGACAGAAGCCAAAAATTAGCACAGCAGAGAAAGAGAAAGCAAGGTATTCAAGTTTGCCTGCCAGTTCACCCTAAAACCTGCTGGAGCCTAGAGAAAGATCAAGTATCATCTAAATGCAAGTTTATTTAAATAAAACTGTTGAACTTTACCAAGTCTGGACTCAACTTATTCCTCAATCAAACACAATTTCATTGATGTATGCTAGAGAGCCTAACCCTGGGGAGCGACGGTATCCAGGTAGGAGCACCGTGACATCCCAAACTATTAAGGCTGAATCACTACTCAGCATTTCTTAAGCCTGGGACACAATCGCGCTGGGAGGTTGTGCATTGCAGATCCAGATGCTTTTCCTAAATTTCATAACCTCTGATGAGGTTAGTCTCATTCATTTCTTAAAGGAACAATCTAGGGAAAAAATAATCTAGCTACTTTAGTCTAGTGCAAGACCTGAGTTGGAGAAGCATGACACAGGCATGCTAAGAATGCCAAATACCATACTACTGTTTCCCTGTAGTAGAAATTACCTATGTTTACGTTTTCTGCGGAAGGTTCCGGTAAGTAGTGTATCTTGAAGAAAAAATAAATAAATAGTGCTGCCCTTTTCATCTTCATTAGCACAGATCAACCCATTTTCATATTTGTCATCCAAGATGGCCTTGTTGTGCTTCTTAAACTATACAATACACATATTGTATTTGCAGTCCAAGGCACTTACTGTTTATGTTGTGCTGCTCTTGTGAACAGCGCTTGCCAATCTGTTGGACAGTAGCAAGTGCCTCGGACTACCAATATACATTGTGCATTTCATAATCTGAGAAACAGGATCATAGTGGCCCGAGATTTAGCAAACCTACAGCTAAAAAGATCAAAAAGAAGGCACCATGTAAGTGTTCTGTCCATACCGCAGCTTCTGTAAAAAAAAAAAATCTGCTCCCGAGCGGCACTTTAATTTTAAGAAAGGTTTAGGCTTTTTAAATACTTCATCAGGCTTTCAGAAATATTATGGTGGTGTTCCATGGCCTGCTCTCCTGCTGTGGGCAAAGTCGCCACCTTGCTTACCTGCTTCATGGCTCCAGTTCTCTGACAAAGCGGTGTGGCAGATGCCTCACACTCCCTGTCCAGCCATCCTGGCTGCTAGAGTAACACTGTCCCATCATGCAGACTGAGGCCTGATTTTTGCCTACAATATCTCTTTCAACCAATGCCATATATTTCTAGCAATGTTACATGCTGCATTGTCTGGCTGGAAGATCCTATTCTCACCAGGGAAGACAGTCAGCATGTATTGGCGTACATGATATGCCTTCTACATGGATACAAGAAAGAATAGAATGCCAGGCAAACAATCCTGTTATGGATTCCGTTATAACGGAATATATTGGAATTCTATGATGGAATGCAAAATGGAAGCCTTTAAGAGGCAATCCGTTTTGATCCATCATAGTAGAAGTCTATGGCAAAGCATAACGGATCTATCTAGTTTCCGTTATGAAAGACTTTGTTTTTCATCTTGCATTACGGAAATCAGATGGATCTGTTATGCTTGGCCATAGACTTCTATTAGAAAGATCAAAACGGTATGCCTCTTAAAAGCTTCCATTTTGCATTCTGTCTGACCATTCCATTATATTCCGCTATAACAGAATCCATAGTGGGATTCTTCCACTGCTCGAATGCCAAACTCGAACTTGTAAAGCAGTGGCATGATGGGGTCAGAAAGCTCAGCTTAGCTCTGGCAAGTCTTGGACCTACCCCCAAAAAATAAATAAATAAATAAAATATTGGAACTGTGTGTGTGGAGATAATAAACAGAGTTAGCCCTAATATTAGGTTATCAATCACTGATTTATACAGTTTTTCAAACTTCTAGGAAACAGGCCGAACTGGATGGACAAATGTCTTTTTTCGATCTTATATCATATGTTACTATGTTACTAAACAAAAAAATATAAAAATTGAATCAAATATGAGAGATGACCTGACACAGAGTTCATTAGTATTTTATATGCTGTGCTAGATTGATGGTAGAAAATACGTTGTACAGTTTTCCCTTATCCCACCCTACACCCCAAAACAAAAAGGACTTCTGCGAAAATGGGGGGGGGGGACTAAAGATATCCTTGCAGGTAGCTGCCTGTGAGGTTTTGAGTGAGGGTCATATGTGCTTTGGGATCTGGTGATGCTGTTGACACTTTGGGTGGGTTAGGCTCAAAACGTGCCAGAGCTAAGCTGAGCTTGCTGCCTCTAGCTTTTCACAAGTATCTCGTGTCTGGCAGTTCTTCTCCATGAAGACAGAAACATTAGCCTGTGCAAGCTGTGAAGAAACAAAATAGGACGTGTGCGGGCAAACATAAACATAGACACCACAGCTCTATTGAGCCACATAAAGTGGTATCACCCTGTTCCGTGGGCAAGCAAAAGTGGTAGCCAGTTACTCTTTCTCCCGGTCCCACTTGTGACAGCCAGGCCCCATCTACGGGCTGTATAGTTTCTTTCACATTGTCATCATCCCTTTCTGCTTCTCGCACTCAGACTCCTCTTCTGCTCCATCATCAGCCATCGTCAGCAAGCTTTAAGAAAATGGCAACACAAAAACAGTAGTTTTTTTTTTCAAAAATGCTTTTATTGTGTAAAAAGTATTGCTCAGAAAATGGCAACACAGAAGATTTTTTTTTTCAAAATTGCTTTGTGCCAAAGTGGTAAAACATAAAAAAATATATATATATAAAATTGGTATCTCTGTATTCTTACTGATCAGCAGAATAAAGGTAATGTCTAACTTGTCCTGCATGGTGTTCACCCCAATATCAAATCCCAAAAAGCAATGGCAGAGATGCTGCCTAATTTTTATCCTGATTCACAAAAAGCTTAATAAAAAGCAATCAAAAAGCTGTATGTACCCATAATACAACCAATGATTAAGCTCCATAGAGAAAATAAAATGTAGGGTTGTCAGAAAATGGTCATAGTGGTGTCCAGAGGCCGATCAATAGCTAGAAGAGACCGTAAACCATTCCACCAAAATCCGCCCTTCAAAAATCATATGGCGCTCCTTCTCTTCTGATCCCTGCTCTGTGCCCAAATAGCAATTTAAGACTACATATGGGGTGTTGCCATGTTCAGGAGAAAATGCTTAAAGGGCTATTCCCATCTTAATGATCACTGTTAAATCTGTTAAAGATTAAACAGTGATTATTTTTCTAAATATGTTTAATTAACTAATTCCCACTCCTTAGAAGAAAATGAAGATATACTTACCTGACTGTTGTCTTCTGTCTCCCCTGGTTACGGCCACCGCTCTCCCCCCGAATCGCTGTGGCTGCGCTTGCGCAGACAACTTATTCTTTTCTCCCGGCCGGACGCACGCAGTCCTGAAAGCGCATGTGCTATGGTGACTTCTTCATGGCCAGTATAGTATACTTGCCAGGAAGAAGTCACCAGGGCGCATTCGCGGCGACGTGCGCGTTCAGTCCAGCGCGCGCCCGGCCGGGAGAAGACGTCAATCAAGATTGAGCCCGCCCCCTGCCCAAACCAGGAAGACAACGGCGCTCCGGGAGCAGGTAAGTATGAAAGAGTGTGATGGGAATACCCCTTTAACATAATTTTGGGTGCTTTTTCTCCTGTTACCCCTTGTGAAAATTAAAAATGGGGAGCTTATGTAACATTTTATAGAAAAAATTAAAAATTTTAATTTCCACAACCAAGTGCTTCTAAATTCTATTAAAAGCCTGTGGGGTCAAAGTGGTCAGTATACGCCTCAATAAATTCCTTAAGGGCTGTAGTTTCTAAAACGGGGTCACTTTTTGGGGGATTTTTTTTGTAGCGGTACCTTAGTGTGCCTTCAATTGTAACATGATGCCCAGAAACCATTCCAGCAAAATCTGCACCCCAAACACCATATGGTGCTCTTTCCCTTCTGAGCCCTGCCATGTACCCATAGAACAGCTTATGAACACATACTGTATGTGATGTTTCTGTAAACTGCACAATCTGGGGAATACATTTTCAGGTTTGTTTGGTTGTTAATCCTTTGTGTCTTACAAGAAAAAATAGATTAAAATCTAAAATCCAGAAAAAAATGTGAAATTTTGCCTCAATTTTTCTTTAAATCTTATCAAACATATACAATCAGTTTTAAATAACTTGAGCAGTTTCTAAAATGGGGTAATTTCTGGGTGGTTTTTACTACGTAAGCCTCAAAATGTGACTTCAAAACTCAATTGTTCCTTAGAAAAGTGGATTTTGGAAATTTCCTAAAAAAATGTTAAGAATTGCTTCTAAGAATCAAAGACTTCTAACACCCAAAGAAAATAAATTGACATTCACAAAATGTTGCAAATATAAAGTAGACATATAGGGAATATAAACAAATAACTACTTTATGAGGTATCACTATCCATCTTAAATAAAGGCAAAACATATCGACTCAAATTTACCTTTAACATAAAGTACATTGTGTCACGAGAAAATGGTCTCAGAATGGCTTAGATAAGTAAAAGTGTTACAGAGATGTTACCTCATAAAGTAACACATGTCAGATTTGCAAAAATAGGCTCCGTCAGGAAGGTGAAAATGGCTGTTTCCTGAAGGGGTTTAAAAGAACAAACAAAAAACATTCCACCACCAAATTTATGTCTTGTAATAATTAGGGAGTAGAGATGAGCGAGTCAATTCTAAACAGATCAGTTTTGTCAGAAATGTCACAAAAATTCACAAAATCATTCAAACTTTTGGCAGTTTGCATGGGGAGGATGACAACTGAGGACCTCATGACCTGGACAGTCAGGCTTGCCCATAATGCTTTGCAGTCAGCCTGACAATGGATCGGGAGGGAGGATGTTGGATGATCCATTAGACTCTGTGTTAGATCATTGTGAGCTCAGCCACTAATATCATAGGTAGACATGAGCGAATTTCTCAAAAATTCTATTTAGCCGGTTCACCGAATTTTCCAAAAAGATTTGATTTGTTCTGAATTTATTTGTGGTGAATCGCATTAAAAACAGTTATTTCCTGGCTGCAGAGAGCCTATATAGTGGTGTAGAACACTGTGCCTTGCAGTAACACACATAGGGAGTCTGATGTGGTAGTGAAATAATACTGTGAGTCAGTATGACATGCAGATGACAGGCGTCGCTCTTAGAATTGCTTCATACTTCACTTATTTGGCCAGTCACGGGGCCAAAACTAACCAAATAACTCAAGTGTGAACTCAACCTTAAAGGTCAATGTTAGCATCAGGTATAAAGAACTGTAAAGAGGCCCAAGATCCTACTATTTTGTGAAAGAGCACAATCCTTTTACACCGTCGTCAGCTGATTCCACATAGATGCAAACAGAACCTGTACTATTAAATGCTTATTCAAGTAGAGCCCCCGACAGAGTGGAGAGGGTGTCAGCAGTAAGTTTGTGTTGACGTCACTGATTATTTTGCCCTTCCTCTGATCCGTCAGAACAATAAGCCCCAAAAAACAGATCCTGTCTTTTAACCCTCCACCTTCACTCGGTCAACATTTAGTCAGTAATCCATCAGTATTGCTAAAACCCAAAAAAAGAAAGCAGGAGTGGGTCCAAAACAGAGATGACATGTTAATAGAATATTTGCATGTTGTCTGTGTTTTGTAGCCACTCCTACTTTTGGCCACCAAATCATAAGCCAATTCTGATGGGACCATACAGGTCTTACAGCTTCTAAATAGACAGGATCCATTTTGCATCTCATTTCTCCTTCCTTCTTACAGATCAGAAGAAGGCTCAAATAAATGATGATGTAAACAAGACCAAACAGGGACACTAGTGGCCCAGTCACAGAGTGGGGATGGTGGGAACAGCATAAAAAGTCCACAGAGTGGCCCAATGACATATTAGTGTGGTGACAGCAACATGAGGAGACCACAGAGTGGCCCAGTGACATAGTTGGGAGGTGACAGCAGCATAAGTAGACCACCGAGTGGCCTAGTGACATACGGATGTAGTAGGCTTAACACTTATGCTTTTTGAGATGTGTTAACTAAACTGAAGTTTAGTAAACATGTTGAGCAAGTGCTTCTCAATGGCTTTTGACTCAAATGAAATTTGAGTTAAGGGTTTGAGTCTTACCCCTGCTACATCTGTAGTGTTGAGGTAGCATCAGCATGAGTAGACATAGAAGCATAGAAACATAGAATGTGTCGGCAGATTAGAACCATTTGGCCCATCTAGTCTGCCCAATATACTGAATACTATTAATAGCCCCAGGCCCTATCTTATATGAAGGATGGCCTTATGCCTATCCCATGCATGCTTAAACTCCTTCACTGTATTTGCAGCTACCACTTCTGCAGGAAGGCTATTCCATGCGTCCACTACTCTCTCAGTAAAGTAATTCTTCCTGATGTTACTTTTAAACCTTTGCCCCTCTAATTTAAAACTATGTCCTCTTGTAGCAGTTTTTCTTCTTTTAAATATTCTCTCCTCTTTTACCGTGATGATTCCTTTATGTATTTAAAAGTTTCTATCATATCTAGTGTTGAGCGAACAGTTCGAGAATAGTTCGGGTTCGTACCGAACTTTGGGGTGTCCGTGACACGGACCCGAACCCGGACATTTTCAAAAAAGTTCGGGTTCGGGTCCGGTGTTCTTCGATTTCTTCCCGCTTTCTGAAGGGCTGCACAGCAGCCAATCAGTTAGCATTTTACTTCTTGCCCTAAGAGCCCATCACAGCCATGCCTACTAATGGCATGGCTGTGATTGGCCAAGTGCAGCATGTGACCCAGCCTCTATTTAAGCTGGAGTCACGTAGCGCCGCATGTCACACTGCTCTGATTAGTGTAGGGAGAGGACGCAGCTTCTATCAGGGCGAGATTAGGCAGGTTAAAGTCAGCAACAGCACCTAATGAACGGATCAATTTACAGCTGAGAATCATTGAACTTCTGCTAGTTACTTGCTCGCTGGTTTTTAGGCTGCACAGAGCGTTTTTCTGTCACTTATTTTCTGGGTTGATCGGCAGGCATTTTGTGACTTGTGGTGCGCCAGAAGAAGCTGCCACCAAGTCCATCAATCCATCAATACTAGTTTTTTTTTTTTTGCTATATCCTACATCAGGGGCTTGGCTGTGCTAATTGTCACCCCTAGAAACTCAGGAAAGAAATTTCTATATTTTATTAAAGGGTTAAATACAATTGCCCAAATACCAATCCCCTAAATCTGGTGTTCCAGCTTTGGCTAGACAAGTATAATACTGTCTGCTGTCTGGCAAAGGATAGATTATTTTCTGGGGTTAAATTCAATTGCCAAAATAGCAATACCATAAATCAGTGGTTTTAGCTGTGGCTGGCAAAATAGAATAGTGTCCGAGGTAACGCACACACGTACAGACGCACGTACACGATTCTTGAATAGTTGTATTATCGCGATAATAAAACTAACAGTGCAAAGTTGACTTTTTTGCTCTAAGTTATATTCGCGTACGAATGTAACTTCTATTACAGCACACCAATACTAAAACTGACTAAGAGACAGCTTTAAGTTCTATTCGAACGCGATTGCAACTTTGGAACTTAAAGTGGTGTACGATTTTAAAAGTTGAGTACTAAAAGTTGGAATCGCAATGCGATTCTTATGTATTTAGCTTAATCGCATTGCGATTACAACTTTGAGCTACCGATCACCATGGGAACGCCTCCTCCAGTAGAATGTTCTGTCGGATGTGAGAATTAAGTTGAAATCGCAATGCGATTATTATATATCTGCTTAATCGCATTGCCGTTTCAACTTAGCATTGCTAAATAATTCCATCCATATTCGTTAACTTACTGACTCAGTAAGTTAACGATATGGATGGAATTATTTAGCAATGCTAAATTGAAATCGCAATGCGATTAAGCAAATATATAAGAATCGCATTGCGATTTCAACTTAATTCTCAGATCCGACAGTACATTCTACTGGAGGAGGCGTTCCCATGGTGATCGTTAGCTCAAAGTTGTAATCGCAATGCGTTTATTGCGGTATATTATCCCTCTGGGTGTCTTTTACAGGTTAATTTTTATTTATTTTATTTTATTTCAATTCATTTCCCTATCTACTTTTGTTTGCAGGGGATTTACCTACATTTTGCTGCCTTTTGCAGCCCTCTAGCCCTTTCCGGGAGTCTTTTACAGGCTTTTTAGTGCCCAAAAGTTCGGGTCCCCATTGACTTCTATGGGGTTCGGGTTCAGTATGAAGTTCGGGTTGAGTTTGGATCACGAACCCGGACATTTTCCGGAAGTTCGGCCGAACCTCTCGAACCCGAACATCCAGGTGTTCGCTCATCTCTAATCATATCCCCTCTGTCTCTTCTTACTTCCAAGCTATACATGTTAAGGTCCTTTAACCTTTCCTGGTAAGTTTTGTCCTGCAATCCATGTACTAGTTTAGTAGCTCTTCTCTGAACTCTCTCCAAAGTTTCAATATCCTTCTGCAGATATGGTCTCCAGTACTGCACACAATACTCCAAATGAGGTCTCACTAGTGCTCTGTAGAGCGGCATGAGCACCTCCCTCTTTCTACTGTTAATGCCTCTCCCTATACACCCAAGCATTCTGCTGGCATTACCTGCTACTCTATGACATTGTCTGCCCACCTTTAGGTCGTCTGATATAATGACCCCTAAATCCCTTTCCTCAGATACTGAGGTTAGTACTGTATCACTGATTTTATATTCTGCTCTTGGGTTTTTACGCCCCAGGTGTTTTACGACCACAGAGTGGTGATGTGGCAGCAGCATGAGAAGACCACACAGTGGTGATTTGACAGCAGCATGAGGAGACCACAGAGTGGTGAATTGGCAGCAGCATGAGGAGACCACAGAGTGGCACAATGACAGAGTATGAATGTGACAAGCAAAAGCATGAGGAGGCCACAGACTGGCAAGGTGACATAGCGTGGAGGTGGCAGAAGCAGCATTAGTAGGCCACAGAGTGGCACAATTACAGAGTGTGGAGGTGGCAGCAGCAGCAGGAGGAGACCACAGAGTGGCCAAGAGACAGAGTTGTGAGTTGGCAGCACCATAAGTAAACTACAGAGTGGCCCAGTGATATAGTGTGGAGGTGGTAACAGCAGCATGAGGAGACCACTTAGTGGTGATTTGGCAGCAGCATGAGGAGACCACAGAGTCGCATAATGACAGAGTGTGGACAAGCAGCAGCATGAGGAGGCCACAGACTGGCAAAGTGACAAAAGGCAGAGTGTGGAGGTGGCAGCAGCAGCATGAGGAGACCACATAGTGGTGATGTGGCAGATGCATGAGAAAAAAACAGAGTGGTGAAGTGGCATCAGCATGAGTAGACCACAAAGTGATGAAGTGGCAGCAGCATGATAAGACATAAGGAGGCTACAGAGTGGCCCAGAGACAGAGTTGTGAGTTTGCAGCAGCATGAGGAGACCACAGAGTGGCAAGGTGACATAGTGTGGAGGTGGCATCTGCAGCCTGAGGAGACCACAGAGTGGCACAATGACATAGTGTGGAGGTGGTAAAGCAGCATGAGGAGACCTGAGTGGTGAGGTGGCAGCAGCATCAGGAGACCACAGAGTGACCCGGTGACAGAGTTGGGTGTAAGAAGGAGCACTTGGCATCAGATTTGTGACATCAGGCGGGTGGCAGCATCAGAGTAGTAGCTGAGGCAGGTAGCAAGAAGAAACCAGTCTTTTTTGTCAAAGTGTTGGTGTGGCACGATGGACGATCTAGTCTGATGCATCAGGCATTGGTGGGTGGAAATCCTTGCTGATTCATCTTGACAAAGGTCAGTCTCTTCACATTTTGGACAAGCAAGTTCTTTGTGGGGTAACTATGGCCCCTGCTGCACTAAAAACCCAATCTGATGCCACACTACTGGCCGGGTAGGAGAGCTTTTCCAGGGCAAACTCTGTCAGTTGCGGCCAGAAATACAGTTTGGCTGCCCAGTAGTCCAGCAAATCTTCAATGATGGCTGGAAGGGTGCACTCAAAGTATGCCACCACCTGCTGATTCAGGTTCTGCTCCAGGTCTAATGAGTAGTTTCTTCACTTGGCGGATGAAGAAAGCTGCTGATCAGCGATTCTAGACTCAAGTTGCTGCTGATAGAGCTGAAACTGCTCCTACCTCCCCACCCTGCCACAGCAGCCATGGCAGACGAACATGAGCGCAGAGAGACCCCCCGGTCAGACCTGCTAGAGGATGGACGATGGCACAGATAGGCAGCAGCCATAGCACATAGGATGTCTCTATAGTAGTTCAGTTTGTCCTCCATCTCAGCGGGTGTAAAAAAGGCCCCCATTTTGGACCAGTAGCGTTGGTCCAACAAGATGGAGAGCCAGAAGTCATCCCTCTGCCGAATGGTGACAATTTGGCTGTCACTACCAAAGCAAGTGAGCATTCAGCTGGTCATTTGCGCAAGGGACTCAAAGGGACTCCCTTCATCTGTCTCCACTGCATACTGCCATGGTGTATGCAATGACGAAGAAAGAATAGCCGGGACGGCACTCACCAATCGATGCGTTTATTTGTTTGTAGTAATCTAGCAAACTTCGGCAGTATGGGGCAGACCGCCTTGGCGTGGAAGCCCGCAACAGTCGACGGCCGTTTCGCGCAACCGCGCTTCCTCAGGCACTGAACGTCAGTGCCTGAGGAAGAGCGGTTGCGCAAAACGGCCATCGCCTGTTGCGGGCGTCCACGCCAAGGCAGTCTGCCCCATACTGCCGAAGTTTGCTAGATTACTACAAACAAATAAACGCATCGATTGGTGAGTGCCGTCCCGGCTATTCATTCTTCGTCATTGCATGCACTTTACGGACTGTCATTATTATCGGGACTGAGCACCACTTGAAGCGGTTTTATATAGGGAGTGAGGGAGTTGCTGATAAAGGACACAGCTGGACATAGGGAGCATCTCGGCGTGCCACAGAAAACTTCTCTTCATATTGCTTTATACTGCCATGGTGTGCCTGGGTCATCTGTCTCGTCTTCCTCATCTCTCTCTTGCTCCTCTGGCTGCTCCTGCTCTTCCTCTCCTGTCACCTGTGTAGAAAAACCACCCATTTCGCTACACATTGCTTTTGCTCCAATGTCCTCCTCCTCCTCCAGTTCAGCCCCCACAGGGCTCATGTGGTCCACCTCCTCCGGCGGCTTAACAACACCGCAGAGTAGGTGATTTTACCCCCAACATTCCGCACTGACTGACTGACTGCTACCGCCGCTGCCACCGTGAACCCCTGCACAGGTACTTCCCGGGCATGTAGGCTCCTGCAAAGTGGGTGGTCTTCCTGAGCACGTTTGGCCCCCAACCTCCCACTGCTGCCACCCTTCTGACTCCCAGCCCCGCTACCGACTTGCTGGATCCACCGCTTCTCACGATGATGAGAAAGCTTGACCGCTCAAAACACCAGCTCCCATGCTACTTTCCTCATCACTACTTGCCAGCCTACCGGAGAAAGTGGCGGAAGTCTCCTCCACATCTTGGCTGGCCAGTAGCTGCTGACTGTCCTCTCGTAGCTCATTATCGTATATATATAGTGGAGATGATCCCACAGCATAAAATACATGTCTGGCTGAGGGAACAGAAAATGACAGAGGCAGGTTGAGGGCAGGTGAGGGCACAAGACCTGCTCCCGGGCAATGCCAACTAAGGGTTGTTTCTGATGAACCCACCAACTCTTGGCTGTGTGGGGGTGTCTGATGTCATGTGGGACGAAGTGGATAACCGAGTACACCATTCAAGCATCGCAGGGTTGCTGGTCAAGACACAACCGCTAGATGACACCGGGAACTCAGGCCTCTTGAAGTGACGCCTGCTGCCCTTACTCTGCTGTAACCTGTGCCTGTGCCAGAAACATTTAGGACTCTGCCCCTTCCCTGTGCAGGGCCTGCCACTTTTTTGACTGACATACTGTTAGATCAAATATAGAAAGAAAAAGGAAATTAATACACCCTAAAAAAGGCTGTAATTTTGTCACTTCACCGCACAACTGAAAAGGCTTTAGAACATATAACTGCACCGTACAAGGGCTAATAAGACATACAAATATCTCCTAGTAATACACCCTGTTAATAGCTGTATCACACAGTACTTGCACCCCAATAACAAGCAAGGCTTCCTGGAATTACAGAGGTATCATCTATAGTAAACCTAAAAGCAGCAGCATAATATTTGTATCCCCAGTCAGTGCAGCAAGGTGCAATAGGATTGCTTCTATTACCCAGGCTGTAAACTCCCCTATTGAACCATTTTCTGCTTCAATACTGTGGAATAATTCCTTCCTATCCTTTCCCTACACTTCTAATGATCTTTCCCTGAACTTTTATTCAGCCAAAAAAAGTTTTTAAGTCTTTCTAGCACTTTCCCTAGCACCTGCTAATGCCTCTCCCTTCACTAAGCACACTGGAAAATGACTAAATCTAAGATGGCTGAGGCTATTTATAGGGCTGTGACATCGCAGGGCTGGCTGGCTGCTGATTGGCTACATGCCTAGTATTGTGGGTGATTCCTCATTCCAAGGGTTCCTTGCTCCATGTCCTTCCTAGCACGTGCAGCAGCCATTTTAGGAAAAAAATGATTTGTTACCATGAACAGTAAGGAAATTCGTATTCTGTGCGAATCAAATTTTTCCTGAAATTCGGATCGAATTCCACTTCGTCAACTTCGATTCGCTCATCTCTAGTTATAGGATGTGTCTATTGTGTCACCAGACAGACAGTATTTAGGCAGACAAGCCAGCCATTATAGGCATAGGCCCACTGTCATTTCTTCTCCTTCCAAAGTTATTCTGCCCCTGCATGCAACCTGCCAGGCTTGGCCTCTCCTTTTCTGCATGAATTCTTCCTCTCTCAGTCTTAAAGGGCCATCATATGCACCCTAATTCACACCAGCCAATGGCTGCTACCTTAGGATACTTCCCATATGGTAGGGTGATGGAGAAAAGGTTGTGTAGCTTGGTATTTCCATATAAAGATGTCCCATATTTCCATCTGTTGCATTTCTACCATTCCTAAGTGCACTGTTAAGCATTTTTAATGTGTCAATACCAGTGTGTAGTTTGGTCACAGTCAGCAAATGTCCAATTTCACCCTTTTTTTTTTTTCAAAAACTTGTTGCAAATTGGCGTCATTTAATAATCATTGAAGAAAACCTGTGACTTCTCATTGTTTAAATAGGCCTTATAATAAAATGTCTCCTAGTGGTCAGGGCAAATAGAGAGGAGGGACTTGCAGAGGGTAAAGAGCCCACAATGACACATCACAATGATAAAGGTGGCGAGGAGGGTGAGGATGATGTTGGGAGGAGGACGTGACATAAGTGGCGGAGTGCAGAGGCTGCAGTGGCCGCAATAAAGAGTTTAGGCAACTTATGACCAGACCATCCCAAGGAACTGGCAGTGTCATATATAAGTCTACTGTGGTCAGCTTGGGAACTGGTGATGCTACTGGTACTGTGGATAACAGGCTCAAAATGTGTCAGACCTAGGCCAAGCCCAGCTCCTGGTAGCTCCTGGGAAGACAGATCGCTGTAAGAGGGTAAGATAAATCTGGAGGACATGAGGGCCTGGAGAGACAGAGGAGACAGATCCGTCTAAACAGCTGTGTAGAGGACATACGTGTCTGGAGGTGCCATTTACTATATCCTGGATTGTAGGTATTTCTAACAGATTCTTTGACTTCTTTTGTATCTAGAAATAAAGTACAAACTTTCTTATGATTACTAACTTAAAGTTTAGTAATTGAAAACTAATTACCAGAAGTTTACTCCTCTGTACCCAGGAGACACATGAGGTAATGGCACAGACTCTGTACAGAGTTGTTTCGCACAATCTTCTAGGTGTAGATATATATATAACTAGTAATGTGCTGATCACCACACATGATACTAAAGTATTTCCAAGAAGATAAAGATTTGACAAGAAAATGGAACCATCTGATGTAAGTTCATAATCATTGTGTGTTGTTATGATGATTAATATTACTTTGTGTATTTTCTCATAATCACTAGCATTCTACAATATGATATAAACATAAAAGCAAAGTAAATTATTATTCACTTGGAGACTGAAGACACATTATATGCTTGTCTGAACAGAGCATTCATTTTTCTTTAAATGCTTGAAGAAATGGGAAGGTTTGGATTGCTAAGGTTTTTTTTTTTTTGACATGGGTCAAGAATAAGTGGAATTTTTGGGAAGGAGCACATCTAGGAATCCTGTGAAAATGTGCTGCCGATCACCCAAAATGCAAATTTGTCAGGTTACCGTATCTCATCTTTGTGGCACTAAAAATCTTCATTTCTCAAAACCCAGAACTAAATTGCTCAATGTAAATAGGAATCTAATGCCAGCAATAAGTGAATCTGTATGGTGACGTGGGATTGCTCGTTCCCATACAGAGAGTATGAGCTGCAGATATATTCCCTTCTCCCTTCCACTTAACAATTGAAAATTATCAGGGATAAATTGTGCATTCCCAATAATTGTCTTGTCACTTGGACTTTTCAAAGTGCCTTTAGATGATATGAGAGCACATAGGAGATGAATTGATAAAGAGATCTGTAATGTTCTGGGGTTAGAAGAACCTCAGAACTTATCAAAGATGTACAGAAAAAAGATGAACAGATCCAGCGTACTGTAGGTCAAGAGAAATGCTTTATTAAACAAATAGCCAGGCCCAAACAACCAAATAATCCTGGACAACAGGTAGGAAACAGTGGCAGATATTGAACCACTGGACCAAGTGACCAGTTTGATTTAGGGCCAAACCCTAAGGTTTTGATTCACATAAAACTTTGTTTCAATACTGGATGGAGTATTAGAATGTTTTGGCTCAGATGAGCCGAAGTTATTACTTCTCAAAGTCGGAGCGCTCATTCCATATTGAAACGAAGTTTTATGCGAATCCTGAGGATAGGTCATCAATATTAAAAGTCTGGGGAACCCCTTTAAATTTATGTTATTGGGATTTTACCGTATGTGATAGACCAACAGAAATTAGCAAGTATGTGTGAATTGAAAATAAAAATGATTCATGGTTTTCAAAATGTTTATGGAGTACAAATCTGGAAAGTATGGCATGCATTTGAATTCAGTCCCCCTGACTCAATACTTTGTAGGATCCACTTTCACTGCAATTACTGCTACAAGTCTTTTGGGGTATGTCTCTACCAGCTTTGCCCATCTAGAGGCTGAAATTTTGTCCATTCTACTTTGCAAAATAGCTCAACCTCAGTCAAATTGGATAGAGAGCATCTCTGATTAGCAATTCTCAAGTCTTGTCACAGATTCTCAATGGGATTTAGGTCTGGAATTTGACTGGGCCATGCTAACACATGAATATGCTTTGACCTAAACCATTCCATCACTAATCCATTCCTCATCTGACCAGAGCACCTTCTTCCACATGTTTGCTGTGTTCCCTACATGGCTTGTGGCAAACTTCAAACGGGACTTCTTATGGTATGCTTTCAAGAATGAATTTCTCTTTGCTACTCTTCCCTAAAGGCCAGATTTGTGGAGTACATGACTAATAGTTGTCCTGTGAATATATTCTCCCACCTGAGATGTGGATCTCTGAAGCTCTTCCAGAGTGACAATGGGCCATGGGCTGCTTCTCTAAGTAGTGCTCTCCTTGCCTGGGCTGGCAGTTTAAGCAGACGGCCATGTCTTGGTAGGTTTGCAGTTGTCCCATACTCCTTCCATTTTCGGATGATGGATTGAACAGTGCTCCATGAGATGTTCAGGTCTTGGAATATTTTTTTACAGCCTAACCCTGCTTTACACTTCTCCACAACTTTATTCCTGACCTGTCTGGTGTGTTTCTTGGTTTTTATGATGCTGTTTGATCCCTAATATTCGCTAACAAATTTCTGTGACCTTCTCAGAACAGCTGCAGTTATAACGTGTGGACTCTATTTACTAATTAGGTGACTTCTGAAAGCAGTTGTCAAAAAATCAATTTTATTTAGGGGCATCAGAGTACAGGGGGCTGAATACAATTTTCAGATTGGTATAAAAAATGTTGAAAACCATGTATCATTTTATTTTCACTAGCTATTTTGTGTTGCTCTATCACTATTCATCATCTAAAATCCAAATAAAATACATTTAAGTTCGTGGGGAAAAAAATGTGGAAAAGAGGTATGAATACTTTTTCAAAGCACTATGGTGGTTATTTATTAAGATTGGCATTTTAGACGCCAGTCTTAATTAGCCCCTGTGCTGCCGGTAGATCCGTCAAAGTTATGTAGAGGCGCTGATTCTAAGCGTAAGACAGCTTCCGAGCTGTCTTACATTTAGACTATTTTCAATGCCTAAAACAGATGTAGAAAATGATCAATGAGACGGGGCTGCCGACCCATTCCCTTCCCAGCCTACACCATACCCATTTTTTTTAATACCTGACGTGAGTTGGGAAAAGTCGCAGATTGTGGCACAAGTAACCTTTGCTCCGCAATGTGTGCCAGAACATAATATACCTAATATAGGCATATTTCTGATAGTATTTCTGAATTTTAGAATCAATGTACTGATCTCTAAGACTACTCCATCTTCTTTATGTATTTTCCCTCTCATTAAGAGGTAAAGTGTAGCTGCCATTCTATTTTTATTTGTGTAATGTATAGGGGCAATGATGCTGACCATTTTCGTAATATACTTTAGTTACCGAAATCACGCTCCGCACTGACTGTGTTATATGAACAGAAGACAGAGGAGCATTGATAAGGCTCAAAATGGCCATTTTAGAGCTATTTTTCTAATAGAAATGTATGATTTCAGTAATTAAAGTATATTAAAAAAATGGTCAGCATCACTGCCCCTACACCCTACACAAATAAAAATAGAACGACAGTTACACTTTAACCGCTTCAGCCCCCCTAGTTTAAATACCCTTAATGACCAGGCCACTTTTTACAATTCTGCACTACACTACTTTCACCGTTTATTGCTCCATCATGCAACTTACCACCCAAATGAATTTTACCTCCTTTTCTTCTCACTAATAGAGCTTTCATTTGGTGGTATTTCATTGTTGCTGACATTTTTACTTTTTTTGCCATTAATACAAATTTAACGACATTTTTGCAAAAAAATGACATTTTTCACTTTCTGTTGTAAAATTTTTCAAAAAACTACATTTCTATATAAATTTTTCTCTAAATTTATTGTTCTACATGTCTTTGATAAAAAAAAGTCCAATAAGTGTATATTTATTGGTTTGGGTAAAAGTTATAGCGTTTACAAACTATGGTGCAAAAAGTGAATTTCGGCATTTTGAAGCAGCTCTGACTTTCTGAGCACCTGTCATGTTTCTTCAGGTGCTAGAATGTCAGAAAGTATAAATACCTCCAAATGACACCATTTTAGAAAGAAGACACCTCAAAGTATTCGCTGGGGGCATGGTGAGTTCATGTATGATTTCATTTTTTTCACAAGTTAGCGGAAAATGACACTTTCTGAGAAAAAAAAAAAAAAGTTTCAATTTCTGATAACTTCTGGCAAAAAAAAAATCTCAGACGAACTCACTATGCCCCTCAGTGAATACCTTGGGGTGTCTGCTTTCCGAAATGGGGTCATTTGTGGGTGTGTTTACTGTTCTGGCATTTTGGGCGGGGCTAAATTGTGAGTCGCCATGTAAACCTAAAGGTACTGTTGGAATTTAGGGCCCTTTGCAGCACTCCAGGCTGCAAAAAGTGTCACTTATGTGGTATCGCCGTACTCAGGAAAAGTAGGGCAATAGTTTGGAGTATCGCCGTACTCAGGAGAGAGGTAAGTGCTTAGGGTGTATTTACATATACCCATACTTTGTGTGAGAAATATCTCTGTAAATTGACAACTTTGAATAAAAAAATTTAAAAGTTGTCGCTTGCAGCGATATTTCTCACACCCAGCATGGGTATATGTAAAAATACACCCCAAAACACATTGCCCTACTTCTCCTGAGTACGGCGATACCACATATGTGACACTTTTTTGCAGCCAAGATGCGCAAAGGGGCCCTAAAACCAATGAGTACCATTAGGATTTCACAGGCCATTTTTACGCATTTGGATTCTCACGCTTTAGGACCCCTAAAATGCCAGGACAGTATAAATACCCCACAAGTGACCCCATTGTGGAAAGAAGACACCCCAAGGTATTCTGTGAGGGGTATGGCGAGTTCACAGAAAAAGAAAAATTTGGCACAAGTTGGCGGAAATTGATTTTTTTATTTTTTTTTACAGTCTCATATTCCACTACCTTGTGACAAAAAATAAAATTTTGCATGAACTCACCGTACCCCTCACGGAATACCTTGGGGTGTCTTCTTTCTAAAATGGGGTCACATGTGGGGTTTTTATACTGCCCTGGCATTTGAGGGTCTCCGCAATCATTACACGTATGGCCAGCATTAGGAGTTTCTGCGATTCTCCTTATATTGAGCATACGGGTAATGAGATTTTTTTTTTCCGTTCAGCCTCTGGGCTGAAAAAAAAAAAATAATGAACGGCACAGATTTTTTTCATTCGCATCGATCAATGTGGATGAAAAAATCTCTGCCAAAATCAGTGACTGCGGTGCGGTGGGCTGGGCGCAAACTACCTAACAAGTAGCTAACTAACTGGCGGTGATAAGGGACCCTTATGCCCCATTCACACGTCCGGAATTCTGTTTATGGAACGGAATTGCGGACCCATTCATTTCTATGGGGACAGACTTTGTCCCGCTCGGATCCGGAATTACGGATCCGCGCTTCTGGTCTGCACTTCCGTTCACAAAAATATAGAACATGTCCTATTCTTGTCCGCAATTGCGGACAAGAAAAGCATTTTCTATATAGTTCTGGCAATGTGCGGATCTGCAAAATGCGGAAAGCACATTGCCGGTGTCCGTGTTTTGAGGATCTGCGGATCGGATCCGCGGATCGGATCCATGGATCGGATCCACGGATCCGTGAATCCACGGATCCGCGAATCCACGGATCCGCAAAACACATATGGACGCCTGAATGGAGCCTTACAAAGGGTTTGATCAATGACAGTGGGTTGATCAGGGGTCTAGATGGGGTGATCAAGGGGTTAATAGGTGAGGGGGTGGGGGGTTAGTGTAGTGTTTGGTGCAACTTTACTGTGTTACCTGGTCCTCTGGTGGTCGATCCCAGCAAATGGGACCACCAGAGGACCAGGTAGCAGCTATATCAGACGCTGTTCACAAAACAGCGTCTGATATAGCTTTTTGATGCAATTTTATTCGCATCTACAGCCTGCCAGCGATGGATCATCGCTGGCAGGCTGTAGCCTAACTGCCGTGCCGCGCTTCTCTGTGAGCTCTCCTCCTGACGAAGCAAACACGCGAAACGCGCGTAGAGGGGGCGCCATTCCTGCACAGGAGCACTTTTCAAGGGTATGCTATCTCTATCTATTTATTTATGCTATATGGGTCCGCCAGGTTCATTTACTTAAGATAAGGATACAGCAGTTTATGTATGTTGATGCCTGTTGGTGCCATACCTGTGACTTATCCTATACTAATGTTTAAGGGCTGTACTATAGAAAGTAGGAGGACGATCTGAGTTAGGACATAGTTAAGATTATCGTGGAGTAGCTATACTAGGCGTATTTACCCTGGGTACAACTTATTTGCAGGATTTTTTGTGGCGCTTTTATGAATGGTTTCCCATATATAATGAATTGTAGTGTATGCTTTTAATAATATTATCAATAAACTATTTATTTTAATGAAACTTTGTGCCATCCGTATTTTTGAGATATAGATGTTTGATTGTAGGATAGCGTTCCTTTATATGCTGATCTAAATTAGTAGGACTAATCAAAATATATAGTTCAATTGCCCATGACTTGTGGCCAGGGCATTCTGATACAATGATGGCCTTAGTGACGCATCACTCCTCCCCAGTACAGGCGGTTCACCACTCCATCAAACTGCTCCTTGTTTTCTGACAGCATTTCTTCAATTAGGCAAGCATCTTACTCATATCCTGGCAGGCACCATGTCCATTTAACACTTGCTGCAAAACAGTAAAAGCTGCTAAGTACAGACATCTTCTCCTACTATGCTGCAATTGTAAAGAGGTCTGCTGACAACTGCATAACTGCCAACTTTTGAAAAGAAGGAAGAGGGACGCTATTTAAGGCAATTTTCCACAATAGACAATGCCTCTAATGTGCCCCCTCACAGTAGTGATTCCCAGATATGTGTCCCCTCACAGTAGATATGCCCAGATATGTGCCCCTTCACAGTAGTGATGTCCAGATATGTGTCCCCTCACAGTAGATATGCCCAGATATGTGCCCCCTCACAGTAGATATGCCCAGATATGTGCCCCCTCACAGTAGTGATTCCCAGATATGTGTCCCCTCACAGTAGATATGCCCAGATATGTGCCCCTTCACAGTAGTGATGTCCAGATATGTGTCCCCTCACAGTAGATATGCCCAGATATGTGCCCCCTCACAGTAGATATGCCCAGATATGTGCCCCCTCACAGTAGTGATTCCCAGATATGTGTCCCCTCACAGTAGATATGCCCAGATATGTGCCCCTTCACAGTACTGATGTCCAGATATGTGTTCCCCTTACAGTAGATATGCCCAGATATGTGCCCCCTCACAGTAGTGATGCCCAGATATGTGTCCCCTCACAGTAGATATGCCCAGATATGTGCCCCTTCACAGTAGTGATGCCCAGATATGTGCCCCTTCACAGTAGCAATGCTCAGATATGTGCCCCTTCACAGTAGCGATGCCCAGATATGTGCCCCTTCACAGGAGCGATGCCCAGATATGTGCCCCTTTACAGTAGCGATGCCCAGATATGTGCCCCTTCACAGTAGTGATGTCCAGATATGTGCCCCTCACAGTAGTGATGCACAGATATGTGCCCCCTCACAGTAGTGATGCCCAGATATGTGTCCTCTCTCAGTAGATATGCCCAGATATGTGCCCCTTCACAGTAGTGATGCCCAGATATGTGCCCCTTTACAGTAGCAATGCTCAGATATGTGCCCCCTCACAGTAGCGATGCCAATATATTTGCCCCTTCACAGTAGCGATGCCCAGATATGTGCCCCTTCACAGTAGCGATGCACAGATATGTGCCCCTTCACAGTAGCGATCCACAGATATGTGCCCCCTCACAGTAGTGATGCCCAGATATGTGTCCCCTCACAGTAGATATGCCCAGATATGTGCCCCCTCACAGTAATGATGCCCAGATATGTGTCCCCTCACAGTAGATATGCCCAGATATGTGCCCCTTCACAGTAGTGATGCCCAGATATGTGCCCCTTCACAGTAGCAATGCTCAGATATGTGCCCCTTCACAGTAGCGATGCCCAGATATGTGCCCCTTCACAGTAGCGATGCCCAGATATGTGCCCCTTCACAGTAGCGATGCACAGATATGTGCCCCCTCACAGTAGTGATGCCCAGATATGTGCCCCCTCACAGTAGTGATGCCCAGATATGTGCCCCTTCACAGTAGTGATGACCAGATATGTGCCCCTTCACAGTAGCAATGCTCAGATATGTGCCCCTTCACAGTAGCGATGCCCAGATATGTGCCCCTTCACAGTAGCGATGCCCAGATATGTGCCCCTTCACAGTAGCGATGCCCAGATATGTGCCCCTTCACAGTAGCGATGCACAGATATGTGCCCCCTCACATAAATAAACCCAGTTATGTGTCCTGGCATATGCCCCCTCAAAGTAACATGCCCAGTTGTGCTCCCTCACAGTAATATAACCAGGATTGTGCCCCCTTCACAGGAAGTAAAAAATATATATCTAAAAATGTCCACATACTCACCCAACAGCAAGGCCGGCCCAGCCCCCTGCACAGACCAGCATTGTGGAGCCTTGACAGGGGGCAGGAATGATGGAGAAGAGAGCCAACCACTCTCTGCTTCATCATTACCGTAATGGTATTACAGACAGCTTCCTATGGAAGAAGAGACAGCTTCCTGAGAGCGGGACATACCACCACCGCAGCAGGACATCGAGATAGCCTCCGAAATCCGGTATTGTCCCACCAGATCAGCGACAGTTGGGAGCTATGTAATTGAGTCAGTCACAAGCCTCTGGGTTAAATGATACTTGAGGGCGATGAAGCTGAGTTTAGAAACAATATTGCCCTAGGAAAAACATGGTGAGTGAGAAATACAACTTGAAAGATAAAAAATTAAGAAAAATTTTCCTTATCCTGTTAAACTGAAGTGTGGAGACAAAATGCTGGAGAGTTGAAGGTGATACTGTACCTGGGGCAATACCTAAAGAGAGAGGTTTGATGGGATAACATGATATTGAGGCAATGGATCAAGAAGATGAAGAGATAACATCTGGGGAAGGGGAGAAACTGTACAGGCAGGAATGGAGTGAGATGACTCCAGGGGAAATGATATATCTGGCAAGGGGTAATTTTGGGAGGAGTAAAATCTGTGAGGAAAAGGAAACAATGCCTAATGAGGATGAGACAGGCGTCACTCTTAGGTTCCTTTCACACGGGCGAGTATTCCGCGTGGGTGCAATGTGTGACTGGACGCACTGCACCCGCACTGAATCCTGATCCATTAATTTCAATGGGGCCGTGTACATGTTTTTCACGCATCACTTGTGCGGTGCGTGAAAATCGCAGCATGTTCTATATTCGCAACGCAGGCCCCATAGAAATTAATGGAGCTGCGTGAAAATCGCATCGCATCTGCAAGCAAGTGTGGATGCAGGGCGATTTTCACGAATGGTTGCTAGGAGATGAGGATGCTAAATAGTGATGAGCAATAGAGTTGAGCAAACACCTGGATGTTCGGGTTCGAGAAGTTCGGCTGAAACTTCCCAAAAAGGACGGGACGTCAATGGGGACCCGAACTTTTGGGCACTAAAAAAGCTGTAAAATAATCCAGGAAAGTGCTACAGGGCTGCAAAAGGCAGCAAAATGTAGGTAAATGCCCTGCAAACAAATGTGGATAGGAAAATGAATTAAAATAACATAAAATAAATAAAAATTAACCAATATCAATTAGAGAGAGGTCCCATAGCAGAGAATCAGGCTTCAAGTCACCCACCAATGGAGAAGGTCACTTTCTGTTATTTCGGCCCCAGCACCCAGGCAGAAGAGAGAGGTCCCATAGCATATAATCAGGCTTCATATCACCCACCACTGGAAAAGGCCACTTTGAGTTATTTAGGCCCCAGCACCCAAACAGAGGAGAGAGGTCCCACAGCAGAGAATCATGCGTCATATCACCCACCACCGGAGAAGGCCACTTTCAGTCATTTAGGTCCCAGCACCCACACAGAGGAGAAAGGTCCCACAGAAAGGAATAAGGCATCATATCACCCACCACTGGAGAAGGCCACTTTCAGTTATTTAGGCCCCAACACCCAGACAAAGGAGAGAGGTTCCATAGCACAGAATCTAGCTTCATATCACCCACCAGTGGAGAAGGCCACTTTTAGTTATTTAGACCCCAGCACCCAGACAGAGGAGAGAGGTCCCACAGCAGAGAATCAGGCGTCATGTCACCCACCACTGAAGAAGGTCACTTTCAGTTATTTAGGCCCCAGCACCCAGACAAAGGAGAGAGGTCTCATAGCACAGAATCAAGCTTCATATCACCCACAACTGGAGAAGGCCACTTTCAGTTATTTAGGCCCCAGCACCCAGACAGAGGAGAGAGGTCCCACAGCAAGGAATAAGGCGTCATATCACCCACAACTGGAGGAGGCCACTTCCAGATATTTAGCCCACGGAACCCAGACAGAGGAGAGAGGTTGCATGGCAGAGGTTCAGGCTTCATGTCACCCACCATTGTAACAGGCAATTTTCAGTTATTTAGGCCCCGGCGCCCAGATTGAGGAGTGGTTCATTCAACTTTGGGTTGCACTGCAAGATCAATGTAAAGTTAAAAAAATGAGGATTCAATAAAGAAGTGCCCCGGAGTACAAGAATACATTGTTGAGGGGGAGGCAGTTATAAATGTCTATTCTGCACAAGGGAGGGACAGGTCCTGTGGGATCCATGCCTGGTTCATTTTTATGAACGTCAGCTTGTCCACATTGGCTGTGGACAGGCGGCTGCGTTTGTCAGTAATGACGCCCCCTGCCGTGCTGAATACACGTTTAGACAAAACGCTGGCCGCCGGGCAGGCCAGCACCTTCAAGGCATAAAATGCTAACTCTGGCCACGTGGACAATTTGGAGACCCAGAAGTTGAATGGGGCCGAACATCAGTCAGTACGTTGAGGGGTGTGCAGACGTACTGTTCAACCATGTTAGTGAAATGCTGCCTCCTGCTAACACGTTCCGTATCAGGTGGTGGTGCAGTTAGCTGTGTCGTGGAGAAAAAAAAACTCTTCCACATTTCTGCCATGCTAACCCTGCCCTCTGAGCAGCTGGCCGTGACACAGCTGCGTTGGCGACCTCTTGCTCATACTCTGCCTTGCCTTGGGCTTCCACCTGTTCCCCTGTGACATTTGGGAATGCTCTCAGGAGCGCGTCTACCAGCGTGTGCTTGTACTCGCGCATCTTCCTCTCATGCTCCAGTGCAGGAAGTAAGGTGGGCACATTGTCTTTGTACCAGGCATCCAGCAGGGTGGCAACCCAGTAGTCCGCACACGTTAAAATGTGGGCAACTCTGCTGTCATTGCACAGGTACTGCAGCATGTAGTTGCTCATGTGTGCCAGGTTCCCCAGAGGTAAGATCAAGCTGCTCTCTGTGGGAGGCGTATCGTCATCGTCCTCCGTATCCCCCCAGCCACGCACCAGTGATGGGCCTGAGCTGTGTCGGGTGCCACCCCACTGTGAACCTGCTTCATCCTCATCCTCCTCCACCTCCTCCTCATCCTCCTCGTCCTCCAGTAGTGGGCCCTGGCTGGCCCCATTTATACCTGGCCTCTGCTGCGGCAAAAAAACTCCCTCTGAGCCACTTCTAACAGACTGGCCAGAAAGTGCTAAAAATGACCCATTATCCTCCTCCTCCTCCTGGGCCACCTCCTCTTCCATCATCGCCCTAAGCGTTTTTTCAAGGAAACATAGAAGTGGTATTGTAACGCTGATAACGGTGTCATCGCCACTGGCCATGTTGGTGGAGTACTCGAAACAGCGCAACAGGGCACACAGGGCACACAGAGATGTTTGTCAAACCGGCTTGTCCCCGAGCTGCGACGAGATTTCGCCCATTATCGCACACCACCAGGCTGGGCTTGAGGCCCACCGGCAGAAACCACTCGTCAGTCTGTTGTTCAATACACCGCCACAACTCCTGCGCGGTGTGGGGCCTGTCCCCCCAACATATGAGTTTCAGAATGGCCTGCTGACGTTTACCCCGGGCTGTGCTGAAGTTGGTGGTAAAGGTGTGTGGCTGACTGGATGAGCTGGTGGAAGCAGAGGAGGAGAAAGCCGAGTAGAAGGAGGAGGATACAGAAGGCAAAGAATGATGCCCTGCGATCCTTGTCGGCAGAAGGACGTGCGCCAAGAAACTCTCCTCCTGGGGCCCAGCCACCACTACATTTACCCAGTGTGCAGTTAGGGAGATATAGCGTCCCTGGCCGTGCTTACTGGTCCACGTATCTGTGGTTAGGTGGACCTTGCCACAGATGGTGTTGCGCAGTGCACACTTGATTTTATCGGATACTGGTTATGCAGGGAAGGCACGGCTGTCTTGGAGAAGTAGTGGCGGCTGGGAACAACATACTCTGGGACAGCCATCGCCATCAGCTGTTTGAAGCTGTCTGTGTCCACCAGCCTGAATGAGAGCATTTCAAAGGCCAGTAGTTTAGAAATGCTGTCATTCAGGCCCAGGGCTCGAGGTTGGCTAGGTGGGAATTTTCGCTTTCTCTCCAAGGTTTGTGAGATAGAGAGCTGAACACTGCCGTGTGACATGGTGGAGATGCTTGGTGACGCATGTGGTGGTGTCGGGGGCACATCCTCTGTTTGGTGGGCGGCTGATGGCAACATTCCTCCTGAGGCAGAGCAAGAGGCCGAAGCAGCAGCAGAAGAGGGTGCAGGGGGAGCCTGTGTAAGTTCCTTGTTTTTAAGATGTTTACTCCACTGCAGGTAATGCTTTGCATGTAGATGCCTGGTCATGCAGAATGTGCTAAGGTTCAGAACGTTAATGCCTCGCTTCAGGCTCTGATGGCACAGCGTGCAAACCACTCGGGTCTTGTCGTCAGCACATTGTTTGAAGAAATGCCATGCCATGGGAACTCCTTGAAAATGCCTTTGGGGTGCTGGGTCCCTGGTGGCGGTGGCCAGTAGCAGGCGAACTCTCTTGGAGGCGGCTGGTCTGCTTTTGCCCTCTGCTCCCTCTTTTGCTACGCTGTTGGCTCGGTCTCACCACTGCCTCTTCCTCTAAACTTTGTAAGTCAGCGGCACGACCTTCATTCCATGTGGGGTCTATGACCTCATCGTCCTCTGCATCGTCTTCACCCAGTCTTCCTCCCTGACCTGCTCCTGTTCAGTCTGCACACTGCAGTTAAACGCGGCAGTTGGCACCTGTGTTTCGTCATCATCAGAGATGTGCGGACTCCGATGAGGTGGTATTCCCATGTCCTCATCATCAGGAAACATCAGTGGTTGTGCATCAGTGCATTCTATGTCTTCCACCACTGGTGAAGGGCTAGGTGGATGCCTTTGGGAAACCCTGCCAGCAGACTCTTCAAACAGCATAAGAGACTGCTGCATAACTTGAGGCTCAGACAGTTTCCCTCATATGCATGGGGGTGATGTGACAGACTGATGGGCTGGGTGGGAGATAATGTTGTGAATGTGCTGGATCCACTGCGGCCACCCAATTGACTAGCGCCTGTACCTGCTCAGGCCTTACCATCCTTAGAACGGCATTGGGCCCCAGCAAATATCACTGTAAATTCTGGCGGGTACTGGAACAGGAGGTAGTTGGTTCACTAGGACTTGTGGCTGTGGCAGAATGGCCACGTCCTCTCCCAGCACCAGAGGGTCCACTGACATCACCACGACCGCGTTCGCGTCCCTTACTAGATCTTTTCCTCATTGTTGCGGTTCACCAAGCACCACAATAAGAAAAATGATCTTTGTCTCAATGTAAAGATGTCAAATTCAGGCTTTTTTTTACAGGCACCTAACACTATCTGCCTAGTTATTTATGTAGCGTATTACACTAATCCAGGCACAGCAGTAACCACTGATTTTGGGGAATATCAATCGTAGGCCTAGTATTTAGGCCCTGGATGAAAGGTATCCTTTTACGGACAGATTTCATATAGGCCTGCAACTGCTGGAACACTAGATTAATAGAATTGCTATTTTAGCGATCATATTTCAACACAGACAGAAATATACCCTTTTACGGACAGATTTAAACTAGGCCTGCAACAACTGGAACACTAGAATTATGGAATTGCTATTTTAGCAATTAAATTTCACCACAGACAGAAAAATTCCCTTTTACAGACTGATTTTAAATAGGCCTGCAACTGCTGGAACACTAGAATTATGGAATTGCTATTTTAGCAATAAAATTTCACCGCAGACAGAAAAATTCCCTTTTACGGACTGATTTCAAATAGGCCTGCAACTGCTGGAACACTAGATTTATGGAATTGCTATTTTAGCAATTAAATTTCTACACATAAGGAAATATACCCTTTTACGGACTGATTTCAAATAAGCCTGCAACTGCTGGAACATCAGATTTAGGGAATTGCAATGTAAGCAATTAAATTTCACCACAGACAGAAATATACCTTTTTACGGACTGATTTCAAATAGGCCTGCAACCGCTGGAACACTAGATCTACAGTATTTTTATTTTGGAACTGTATTTCACCACAGAACAAAATCTATCCTTTGACGGACACTAGTGAAATTATCTAGTCACCGCTGGAACACCAGATTCTGGGAATTGCTATTTGTGCAACTAAATTTCACCCCAGAAAAAAAATATTCTTTGCCCGACAGCAGACAGTATTGCACTTGGCTAGCCACAGCTGGAACACCAGATTAAGGAGATTGCTTTTTAACAATTAGTTTTCAGCCCAGAAAAAAAATATATATTTTGGTTGACAGTATTACACTTGGCTAGCCACAGCTGGAACACCAGATTCAGGGGATTGCTTTTTTGGCAATTAAATTTCAACCCCAGAAAAAAAAAATATTCTTTGCCCGACAGCAGACAGTATTACACTTGGCTAGCCACAGCTGGAACACCAGATTAAGGGGATTGCTTTTTAACAATTAGTTTTCAGTCCAGAAAAAATATATATATTTTGGCTGACAGTTTTACACTTGGCTAGCCACAGCTGGAACACCAGATTCAGGGGATTGCTTTTTGGAAATTAAATTTCAACCCCAGAATTTTTTTTTTATTATGGCTGACAGTTTTACAATTGGCTGGCTAGCCAAGCTGGAACACCAGATTCAGGGAATTGATATTTAAGTGAATTTCAGTTTAACCACTCAATAATAAATAGATAAATCTTTCCTGAGTTACTAGGGGTCACAAAATAAGCACAGCCAAGCCCCTGATGTAGGATATAGCAAAAAAAAAAAAATACTATTGAGGGATTAATATACTTTGTGGCAGCTTGTGCTGGCGCACCACAAGACACAAAATGGCCGCCACCAATCACCCCAGAAAAAAGTGACAGAAAAACGGTCTGCCCAGACTAAAAACAGTGAGCAATTCACTAGCAGTAGTTGAATGATTCACAGCTGTAGATCTTTCACTTCATTAAGTGTTTTTGATGAGTTAATCCCTGCCTATCTCGCCCTAACGCAGCAGTTACATCCTATCCCTACACTAATCAGAGCAGAGTGACGTGCGGCGCTCCGTGACTCCAGCTTAAATAGAGCCTGGGTCACATGCTGCACTTGGCCAATCACAGCCATGCCAATAGTAGGCATGGCTGTGGTGGCCTCTTGGGGCATGTTGTATGACACATGTTGATTGACTGCTTTGCAGGCTTTCAAAATGCGCCATAGAAATCTCCGAACAATGAACCCGAACCCGAACTTTTACACAATGTTTGGGTCTGTGTCACGAACACCCCAAAATTCTACTATGCTCGAACTATGCTCGAACTGTTCACTCAACACTAATGAGCAACCCCGGTAAATTCACTGTATTATTTACCCTTCTAACATGGTTATAAAGGAAAATAAAAGCATTCTTGCTACAGATTGGTAAATAAAATGTGCATTGAGGGGTTAAAAAATAAAAAATAAACTCACCTCATCCACTTGATCGCGGAGCCGGTATCGTCTTCTTTCTTCTTCCAGCAGGAACTGCAAAGGGACCTGCGCTGAAGTCATTGCGCTCACCATGTGGTGAACGCATTGACGTCATCGGAGGTCCTTTTGCAGGTCATGTAGAAAGATGAGGATACTGGCTGAGCGATCAAGTGGATGAAGTCAGTTTTTACTATTATTTTTAACCCCTCAATGGCCATTTTATTTAGCATTTTGTCTTAAGAATGCTATTATTTTCCATTATAACTGTTTAGTGTTGAGCAAACAGTTCGAGAATAGTTCGGGTTCGTACCGAATTTTGGGGTGTCCGTGACACGGACCCGAACCCGGACATTTTCAAAAAAGTTCGGGTTCGGGTCCGGTGTTCGTCGATTTCTTCCCGCTTTCTGAAGGGCTGCACAGCAGCCAATCAGTAAGGGTACGTTCACACGACGACAATTGTCGCGCGACAAAAAGTCGCACTATTGTCGCGCGACAATTTTTATAATGGGAGTCTATGGTGTCGCAGTGCGACATGCGACATGCTGCGACTGCGACACGAAAGTCGGAGAAAATCCATTCAAGATGGGTTTTTCTGCGACTGTCGCGCCGCAGTCGCAGCATGTCGCATGTCGCAATGCGACACCATAGACTCCCATTATAAAAATTGTCGCACGACAATAGTGCGACAAAATGTCGCGCGACAAATGTTGCAGTGAAGTTGTGCCCTATTTGTCGCGCGACTTTTTGTCGTGCGACAATTGTCGTCGTGTGAACGTACCCTTAGCATTTTACTTCTTGCCCTAAGAGCCCATCACAGCCATGCCTACTAATGGCATGGCTGTGATTGGCCAAGTGCAGCATGTGACCCAGCCTCTATTTAAGCTGGAGTCACGTAGCGCCGCACGTCACACTGCTCTGATTAGTGTAGGGAGAGCACGCAGCTTCTATCAGGGCGAGATTAGGCAGGTTAAAGTCAGCAACAGCACCTAATGAACGGATCAATTTACAGCTGAGAATCATTGAACTTCTGCTAGTTACTTGCTCGCTGGTTTTTAGGCTGCACAGAGCGTTTTTCTGTCACTTATTTTCTGGGTTGATCGGCGGCCATTTTGTGACTTGTGGTGCGCCAGAAGAAGCTGCCACCAAGTCCATCAATCCATCAATGCTATTTTTATTTTTTTGCTATATCTCACATCAGGGGCTTGGCTGTGCTAATTGTCACCCCTAGAAACTCAGGAAAGAAATTTCTATATTTTATTAAGGGGTTAAATACAATTGCCCAAATACCAATCCCCTAAATCTGGTGTTCCAGCTTTGGCTAGACAAGTATAATACTGTCTGCTGTCTGGCAAAGGATAGATTATTTTCTGGGGTTAAATTCAATTGCCAAAATAGCAATACCATAAATCAGTGGTTTCAGCTGTGGCTGGCAAAATAGAATAGTGTCCGAGGTAACGCACACACGTACAGACGCACGTACATCGATTCTTGAATAGTTGTATTATCGCGATAATAAAACTAACAGTGTAAAGTTGACTGTATTGCTCTAAGTTATATTCGCGCACGAATGTAACTTCTATTACAGCACACCAATACTAAAACTGACTAAGAGACAGCTTTAAGTTCTATTCGAACGCGATTGCAACTTTGGAACTTAAAGTGGTGTACGATTTTAAAAGTTGAGTACTAAAAGTTGGAATCGCAATGCGATTCTTATGTATTTATTAATCGCATTGCGATTACAACTTTGAGCTACCGATCACCATGGAACGCCTCCTCCAGTAGAATGTACTGTCGGATGTGAGAATTAAGTTGAAATCGCAATGCGATTATTATATATCATGCTTAATCGCATTGCCGTTTCAACTTAGCATTGCTAATAATTCCATCCATATTCGCTAACTTACTGACTCAGTAAGTTAACGATATGGATGGAATTATTTAGCAATGCTAAATTGAAATCGCAATGCGATTAAGCAAATATATAAAAATCGCATTGCGATTTCAACTTAATTCTCAGATCCGACAGTACATTCTACTGGAGGAGGCATTCCCATGGTGATCGTTAGCTCAAAGTTGTAATCGCAATGCGTTTATTGCGGTATATTATCCCTCTGGGTGTCTTTTACAGCCTTTTTAGTGCCCAAAAGTTCGGGTCCCCATTGACTTCTATAGGGTTCGGGTTCGGGATGAAGTTCGGGTTGAGTTCGGATCACGAACCCGGACATTTTCCGGAAGTTCGGCCGAACCTCTCGAACCCGAACATCCAGGTGTTCGCTCATCTCTAACCATGTTATAACGGAAAATAATAAAGTGAAGTACGGGTTCCCATTGACTTTTATGGCTTCCGGGTTCAGTTTCAAGTTCGGGTTTTGAACCCAAACTTTGACCTGAAGTTCGGCTGAACCCGGCAAACCCAAACTTCCACGGGTTTGCTCATCCTTAATCTGGTGCTGTTCCTTCCTCCCACCCCCATACAGCAGTCATGGCAGTGGAGAGTGAGCACAGAGGCCCCCCACCCCTGTCAGACCGTAGTGAGGATGGGCGATAGAACATATAGGCAGCGATAAACAGACTACATAGAATGTCTTAATAGTAGTTGAGTTTATCCTCCCTCTTAGCAGGTGGAAAAAAGGCCCCCATTTTGTACCTGTAGAAAAATTTTAAAATAGTGGAGAGCCAGTAGTCATCCCTTTGCCGAATGGTGATAATATTGCTGTCAATATGCAAGCAACTCAGCATGCATCTGGCCATCTGCGGAAGGGACTCAGAGGGACTCCCTGCCTACATCTCCACTCAGGGCCGGCGTCAGCACACGGCAAACTCGGGAAAGTGCCAGGGCCCACTGTTACTTAGGGGGCCCACTTGTTTCCTCTCTGGTCCCCTTAAACATTTACTGCTGCTGCTCTAATGCCATCTCGAAGGATCTCCAGGCCTGTGAGACAGATCGGAGGAGGACTGGAGGACAGCAGGGGTGGAGCTGATCAGCAGCACAGCTGCATAAGACAGCGCACAGCATAGCAGCCGAGCTGGAAGAAACCAGAAGTTTAGACAGGTGTGACCAGTAACATGGTGGCCGCTTATCGCATCGGGAGGGTTCAGTGCCACAAAGAGCTGCCAGTGTATGGGACAGGAGAAGGGCTAGTGACTTACGGTGTGGTGGTATTAATGATAGAGCGATTCGGCAGTCGCGATATGTGTTGTGTAGAGTTGAGCGAACCCCTGGATGTTCGAGATCCGAACTCGACCTGAACTTGACCCTGTTCCCGAACCCTATTGAAGTCAATGGGGACCCGAACTTTTGGGCACTATAAAGAAACATAGAAACATAGAAACATAGAATTTGTCGGCAGATAAGAACCATTTGGCCCATCTAGTCTGCCCAATATACTGAATACTATGAATAGCCCCTGGCTCTATCTTATATGAAGGATGGCCTTATGCCTATCCCATGCATGCTTAAACTCCTTCACTGTATTTGCAGCTACCACTTCTGCAGGAAGGCTATTCCATGCGTCCACTACACTCTCAGTAAAGTAATTCTTCCTGATGTTACTTTTAAACCTTTGCCCCTCTAATTTAAAACTATGTCCTCTTGTAGCAGTTTTTCTTCTTTTAAATATTCTCTCCTCTTTTACCGTGATGCTTCCCTTTATGTATTTAAAAGTTTCTATCATATCCCCTCTGTCTCTTCTTACTTCCAAGCTATACATGTTCAGGTCCTTTAACCTTTCCTGGTAAGTTTTGTCCTGCAATCCATGTACTAGTTTAGTAGCTCTTCTCTGAATATCCTTCTGCAGATATGGTCTCCAGTACTGCACACAATACTCCAAATGAGGTCTCACTAGTGCTCTGTAGAGCGGCACGAGCACCTCCCTCTTTCTACTGTTAATGCCTCTCCTATACACCCAAGCATTCTGCTGGCATTACCTGCTGCTCTATGACATTGTCTGCCCACCTTTAGGTCGTCTGATATAATGACCCCTAAATCCCTTTCCTCAGATACTGAGGTTAGTACTGTATCACTGATTTTATATTCTGCTCTTGGGTTTTACGCCCCAGGTGCATTATCTTGCACTTATCAACATTAAATTTTAGTTGCCAGATTTTTGACCATTCCTCTAGTTTTCCTAAATCCTTTTCCATTTGGTGTATCCCTCCAGGAACATCAACTCTGTTACAAATCTTTGTGTCATCAGCAAAAAGACACACCTTACCATTGAGGCCTTCTGCAATTTCGCTGATAAAGATATTAAACAATATGGGTCCCAGAACAGATCCCTGAGGTACCCCACTGGTAACAATACCATGGTCTGAATATACTCCATTGACTACAACCCTCTGTTTTCTGTCCTTCAGCCACTGCCTAATCCATTCAACAATATGTGAGCCCAAGCTCAAAGACTGCAGTTTATTGATAAGCCTTCTATGTGGGACAGTATCAAAAGCCTTACTAAAGTCCAGATAGGCGATGTCTACTGCACCTCCGCCATCTATTATTTTAGTCACCCAATCAAAAAGTCAATAAGATTAGTTTGACATGATCTCCCTGAAGTAAACCCATGCTGTTTTTTATCAATCAACCCATGGGTTTTTAGATGTTCCACAATCCTCTCCTTGAGTATGGTTTCCATTAATTTCCCCACTATTGATGTCAGGCTTACCGGCCTATAGTTGCCCGATTCCTCTCTACTACCTTTCTTGTGAATTGGCACAACGTTTGCTAATTTCCAATCTTCTGGGATGACACCTGTTACCAGTGATTGGTTAAATAAATCTGTTAATGGTTCTGCTAGTACACTTCTAAGCTCTTTTAATAGCTTTGGGTGTATCCCATCAGGCCCCTGTGATTTATTTGTATTAATTTTAGACAGCCGACTTAGAACCTCTTCCTCTGTAAAGACACATGCATCAAAGGATTCATTAGTCTTCCTCCCTAACTGAGGTCCTTCTCCTTCATTTTCCTTTGTAAAAACTGAACAGAAGTATTCATTGAGGCAGTCAGCTAGTTCTTTATCCTCTTCCATATACCTTCCTTCTTTTGTTTTTAATTTGGTAATTCCTTGTTTTAATTTCCTTTTTTCATTTATGTATCTGAAGAATGTCTTATCACCTTTTTTCACTGACTGAGCTAATTTCTCTTCTGCCTGAGCTTTAGAAGCTCTTATAACTTGCTTGGCCTCTCTCTGCCTCATCTTATAGATTTCCGGTCATCCTCGTTTTGGGTGTTTTTATACTTACTAAATGCCATCTTTTTGTTTTTAATAATTTTGGCCACTTCTGCTGAGTACCACAGTGGTCTCTTCCTTTTTTGCTTTTACTGACAAGCCTAATGCACTTTTCTGTTGCCTTCAATAGTGCCACTTTTAAGTAGTTCCATTTCTCTTGGACTCCATTGAAATTGTTCCAGTCTGATAGGGACTCGTATACCACTGATCTCATTTTAGAAAAGTCTGTTTTCCGAAAATCTAAAACTTTTGTTTTTGTGTGGAGTGACTCAGTCACTGTACTTATAGTAAACCACACTGACTGGTGATCACTGGATCCTAAGCTTTCCCTACAGTAATATCAGATACCAAATTGCCATTTGTGAATACCAAATCTAAAATGGCCTCCTTCCGGGTTGGCTCCTCAACTACTTGCTGTAGAGATAATCCCAGTAGGGAATTTAGAATGTCTGTACTCCTGGCAGAACTAGCTATTTTGGTTTTCCAGTTTATATCAGGAAGATTAAAGTCTCCCATTATGACAACTTCCCCTTTCAATGTCATTTTAGCCATTTCCTCAACTAGTAGATCATCCAATTCTTTGACTTGGCTTGGTGGTCTGTATATGACACCTACACGAGTTACCTTATGATTACCAAGCTGCAACGTAACCCAAACTGACTCTAAATTGGTTTCGCTGACTTGTATTAGATTAGATTTTATGCTATCTTTCACATATAGGGCCACTCCACCCCCTTTCTTGCCTTCTCTGTCTTTCCTATATAGAGAGAACCCAGGTATTGTTATATCCCAGTCATTACTCTCATTGAACCATGTCTCAGTAACATCCACTAAATCTATATTCTCAGATGCCATTACAGACTCAAGTTCGTTGATCTTATTCCCTAAACTGCGAGCATTTGTAGACAAGACTCTCAGCTTGTCGTTTCTTATCTTATCTTATAAAGGCTGTAAAATAGCCCTGAAAAGGGCTAGAGGACTGCAAATGGCAATTAAAATGTAGGTAAGTCCCCTGCAAACAAATGTGGATAGGGAAATGACTTAAAATAAAATAAATAAAAATAAACCAATATCAATTGGCAACTTGGAGAAGGAGGTGGAATAGGAGGTTGGGGTGGCGTCAGGTGGGAATGCTATGTTATTTGAAGTTCTCATCACAGCCAAAAAGGATTCATGTCTGCCTGCAGTGTCACAGGCCTCATTCACAGACTCAGGCCAATAGCAACCATACCTGGGAGTTGAAGTTGTCATCATAGCCAAGAAGGAATCATGTCTGCCTGCAGGGCCACAGGCCTCATTCAAACATTCAGGCCCACGGGACCCACAAAGAGGAGAGTTAAAATCACGCCAAAACAGTATTAACTTCACCCATTAGTGCCACAGGCCTCATTCACATATTCAGACCCATGGCACCCACAAAGAGGAGAGTTACAATCATGACAAAACAGTAATGATTTCAGCCAGTAGTGCCACAGGCCTCATTCACTAATTCAGGATCAACCTGCAATGGAACATGCCATTATCATTTATGTAGCCCCTAGCACCCAGACAGAGGTGAGCGGTCCCATAACAGCAAAACAGGCATCATGTTAACCAGCAATGAAACAGGCCACTTTCAGCAATTTAGGCCCTAGTACCCAGACAGAGGAAAGAGGTCACATAACAGCAAAACAGGCATCATGTCACCCACCAATGCAGCAGGTGATTATCATGAATGTAGGCCCCTGGCACCCAGACAGAGGAGAGAGGTTCCATAACAGCAACACAGGCCTCAGGTCAACCTGCAAAGGAACAGGCCATTATCATTTATGTAGGCCCTGACACCCAGACAGAGGAGAGAGGTCCCATAACAGCAAAACAGGCATCATGTCACCCAGCAATTGAACAGGCCATTTTCAGGAATTTAGGCCCTAGCACCCAGACAGAGGAGAGAGGTCCCATAACAGCAACACAGGCCTCAGGTCAACCTGCAAAGGAACAGGCCATTATCATTTACTGTAGGCCCTGACACCCAGACAGAGGAGAGGTCATTTGTCAGCAAAAAGAGTTTAATGTCTCCCACCAATACGGCAGGCGATAAAATGAAATATAAGCCACTGACACCCAGACAGAGGAGAAGTCATTTGATAGTAAAAAGAGGTTAATATCATGCACAAATGCAGCAGGTGATAATACAAAATATAGGCTCCTGACACCCAGACAGAGGAGAGGTCATTTGTCAGCAAAAACAGTTTCATGTCTCCCACCAATATGGCAGGCGATTAAACGAAATATAGGCCACTAACACCCAGACAGAGGAGAAGTCATTTGACAGTAATAAAAGGTTAATGTCACACACCAAAGAAGCAGGCGATTAGCTAAAATGTAGGCCCCTGGCACTGAGACAGAGGAGAGGTTCATTCAACTTGAGGTTGTCCCCAAAATAATAGTACAATAAATGAAAAGGATTAAAAGAAGAAGTGCCCTGGAGTACAAGGATGTATGGTTGAGGGCAAGGCAGTTATAAATGTCTATTCTGCACAAGGTACGGCCAGGTCCTGTGGGATCCATGCCTGGTTCATTTTTATGAACGTGAGCTTGTCCACGTTGGCTGTGGACAGGTGGCTGTGTTTGTCTGTAATGACGCCCCCTGCCGTACTAAATACATGTTCAGACAATACACTGGCCGCAGGGCAGGCCAGCACCTCCAGGGCATAAAGGGCAAGCTCTGGCCATGTGGACAATTTTGAGACCCTGAAGTTGAATGGGGCAGAACCATCAGTCAGTACATGGAGGCGTGTGCAGACGTACTGTTCCACCATGTTGTTGAAATGCTGCCTCCTGCTAACACGTTCCCTATCAGGTGGTGGTGCAGTTTGCTGTGGCGCGGTGACAAAACTTTTCCACATCTCGGCCATGCTAACCCTGCTGTCTGAGGAGCTGGCTGTGACACATATGGAGGAGGTAAAGCCATGAATGGTGCCTGTTGTCACTTGTGTGCTACCTGCTGAGGGAGATTTGTGCTTTGTCTCCACAACACAAGGGTTGAGAGAACCCGAACTGTATAGTTCGGGTTCGTACCGAATTTTGGGGTGTTCCGTAAAAGTTCAGGTTCGGGTTAAAAGTTTGGGTTCGGTGTTCCGAGCTTTCTTGGCGCTTTTTGAAAGGCTGCACAGCAGCCAATCAACAAGCATCATACTACTTGCCCCAAGAGGCCATCACAGCCATGCCTACTAATGGCATGGCTGTGATTGGCCAGAGCAGCATGTGACCCAGCCTCTATATAAGCTTGAGTCACATAGTGCTGTACGTCACTCTGCTGTTACAAGTGTAGGGAGAGGATGCTGCTGGACTTGTGATTTCAGGGAGAGAATCTAACTCAGTGATCTACCTAGAAATCGTAGTGTGGGTGCAGGGCACTATCCTTTTACCCTGCCCTGAGCTCATTGACCAAAAAATACTAACATTTAGAATTCTGTTAGTTAGGTGGGTGGCGGCGGCCATTTTATGCATGCTCAGTGCACCAGCACTGCATCTGAGCTTTTGGGACGTTGCAAAACCATTTTTTGGGGGCAAACTACAATATCTGTATTAGTCAGTGTGCAATTTAACCGCTTCAGCCCCCCTAGCTTAAACACCCTTAATGACCAGGCCACTTTTTACAATTCCGCACTACACTACTTTCACCGTTTATTGCTCCTTCATGCAACTTACCACCCAAATGAATTTTACCTCCTTTTCTTCTCACTAATAGAGCTTTCATTTGGTGGTATTTCATTGCTGCTGACATTTTTACTTTTTTTGCTATTAATCAAAAATTACCGAAATTTTTGCAAAAAAATGACATTTTTCACTTTCTGTTGTAAAATTTTTCAAAAAAACTACATTTCTATATAAATTTTCTCTAAATTTATTGTTCTACATGTCTTTGATAAAAAAAATCCAATAAGTGTATATTTATTGGTTTGGGTAAAAGTTATAGCGTTTACAAACTATGGTGCAAAAAAGTGAATTTCGGCATTTTGAAGCAGCTCTGACTTTCTGAGCGCCTGTCATGTTTCTTCAGGTGCTAGAATGCCAGGATAGTATAAATATCCCCCAAATTACACCATTTTAGAAAGAAGACACCCCAAAGTATTCGCGGAGGGGCTTGGTGAGTTCATGTATCATTTCATTTTTTCACAAGTTAGCGGAAATTGACACTTTCTGAGAAAAAAAAAAAAAAGTTTCAATTTCTGATAACTTCTGGCAAAAAAAAAAAAATCTCAGACGGACTCACTATGCCCTCAGTGAATACCTTGGGGTGTCTACTTTCGAAATGGAGTCATTTGTGGGGTGTGTTTACTGTTCTGGCATTTTGGGCGAGGGCTAAATTGTGAGCCGCCATGTAAAACCTAAAGGTACTCGTTGGAATTTGGGCCCTTTGCACACCCAGGCTGCAAAAGCGGCACTTATGTGGTATCGCCGTACTCAGGAGAAGTAGGGCAATGTGTTTTAGGGTGTATTTTTACATATACCCATGTTGGGTGAGAGAAATATCTCTGTAAATTGTCAACTTTGTATAAAAATTTTAAAAGTTGTCGTTTACAGAGATATTTTCACACAAAGTATGGTATATATAAAATACACCCCAAACTGCCTACTTCTCCTGACTGCGGCGATACCATGTGCCACTTTTGCAGCCTGGAAGCAGAGGCCCTAAAACAAAGAGTACCTTTAGAGATTTCACAGGGCATTTTACGCATTTGGATTCCAGACTTCTTCTCACCCTTTAGGGGCCCCTAAAATGCCAGGACAGTATAAATACCCCACATGTGACCCCATTTTGGAAAGAAGACACCCCAAGGTATTCTGTGAGGGGTATGGTGAGTTCATGCAAAATTTTATTTTTGTCACAAGTTAGTGGAATATGAGACTTTGTAAAAAACAAAATTAAAAAAAAAAAAAAACAATTTCCGCTGACTTGTGCCAAAAATAAAAATTCTGTGGACTCACCATGCCCCTCACGGAATACCTTGGGGTGTCTTCTTTCCAAAATGGGGTCACATGTGGGGTATTTATACTCACCTGGCATTTAGGGGCCCCTAAAGTGTGAGAATCCAAATGCATAAAAATGGCCTGTGAAATCCTAAAGGTACTCATTGGTTTTAGGGCCCCTTTGCGCATCTTGGCTGCAAAAGTGTCACTCATGTGGTATCGCCGTACTCAGGAGAAGTGGGGCAATGTGGTTTGGGGTGTATTTTATATATACCCATGCTTAGTGAGAGAAATATCTCTGTAAATGACAACTTTTTACATTTTTTATTCAAAGTTGTCAATATACAGAGATATTTCTCTCACCCAGCATGGGTATATGTAAATACACCCTAAAACTCATGCCCTACTTCTCTGAGTATCAGCGACCACTGAGTGACACTTCTGCAGGCAAATGCAAAGACCCAAATCAATGAGTGCCTTTTAGGAGGGCATTTTTACGCATTTTTCTTCTCACGCTTTAGGGCCCCTAAAATGCCAGGGCAGTAGAAATACCCCACGTGTGACCCATTTTGAGAGAAGACACCCAAGGTATTCCATGAGGGCATGGCGAGTTCATAGAATATTTTTGGCACAAGTTAGTGAAAGTGATTTTTATTGTTTTTCTCACAAAGTCTCCCTTTCCGCTAACTTTTGACAAAAAGTTTAATTTTTCATGAACTCATTATGCCCCTCAGCGAATACCTTGGGGTGTCTTCTTTCCAAAATGGGGTCACATGTGGGGTATTTTTTTGAATAAAAAATGTAAAAAGTTATCGTTTACAGCGATATTTCTCACACCCAGTATGGGTATATGTAAAAATACACCCCAAACCACATTGCTCTACTTCTCCTGAGTACGGCGATACCACATAGTGACACTTTTTGCAGCCAAGATGCGCAAAGGGGCCCTAAAACCAATGAGTACCTTTAGGATTTCACAGGGCATTTTACGCATTTGGATTCTCACGCTTTAGGACCCCTAAAATGCCAGGGCAGTATAAATACCCCACAAGTGACCCCATTGTGGAAAGAAGACACCCCAAGGTATTCTGTGAGGGGCATGGCGAGTTCACAGAAAAAAAATTTGGCACAAGTTAGCGGAAATTGTTTTTTTTTTTTTTTTTTACAGTCTCATATTCCACTAACTTGTGACAAAAATAAAATTTTCCATGAACTCGCCATACCCCTCACGGAATACCTTGGGGTGTCTTCTTTCTAAAATGGGGTCACATGTGGGGTTTTTGTACTGCCCTGGCATTTGAGGTCTCCGCAGTCATTACACGTATGGCCAGCATTAGGAGTTTCTGCGATTCTCCGTATATTGAGCATACGGGTAATGAGATTTTTCCGTTCAGCCTCTGCGCTGAAAAAAAAAAAAATGAGCGGCACAGATTTTTTCATTCGCATCGATCAATGTGGATGAAAAAATCTCTGCCAAATCAGTGACTGCGGTGCGGTGGGCTGGGCGCTAGCTACCTAACAAGTAGCTAACTAACTGGCGGTGATAAGGGACCCTTATGCCCCATTCATACGTCCGAAATTCTGTTTGCGGAGCGGAATTGCGGACCCATTCATTTCTATGGGGACAGACTTTGTCCGCTTCGGATCGAATTACGGATCCGCGCTTCCGAGTCTGCACTTCCGTTCCGCAAAAATATAGAACATGTCCTATTCTTGTCCGCAGTGCGGACAAGAAAAGCATTTTCTATATAGTTCTGGCAATGTGCGGATCTGCAAAATGCGGAAAGCACATTGCCGGTGTCCGTGTTTTGAGGATCCGCGGATCGGATCCGGATCGGATCAGCGGATCGGATCCGCGGATCCGTGAATCCACGGATCCGTGAATCACGGATCCGCAAAACACATATGGACGTCCGAATGGAGCCTTACAAGGGGTGTGATCAATGACAGGGGGTGATCAGGGGTCTAGATGGAGTGATCAAGGGGTTAATAGGTGAGGGGTGGGGTGGGGGTTAGTGTAGTGTTTGGTGCAACTTTTACTGTGTTACCTGGTCCTCTGGTGGTCGATCCCAGAAAATGGGACCACCAGAGGACCAGGTAGCAGCTATATCAGACGCTGTTCATAAAACAGCGTCTGATATAACTGTTTGATGCGTTTATATCGCATCTACAGCCTACCAGCGATTGATCATCGCTGGCAGGCTGTGAGTCCCAACTCTCGAGCCGCGCTTCACTGTGAGCAGCGCGCGCGCACGTGCGCGCGTTCACAGGAACTCTCGCGTCTCGCGAGATGACGCCCCGGCGCGTCCAAACAGAAGATCCCGGCCGCCCGCAGGACGCAATCCTGCGTACGGCGGTCGGGAACTGGTTAAGCTAGAAATACACCCATCATTTTCTGGGGTTTGAAAAACACACTTTTAAAAAAAAAAAAAAAATGTATTTTCCAGATCTGCAAGTGTTAAATTCAAGTTTAATATATACAGTATTCATATTTTGTTAGCAAAAAAAAGACTTTTTGGGCAATCTACAACATCTGTGTTAGGGTCCTTTCAAACTTGCATTCTGAGGATCCGGCAGAAGGCAAGTCGCCTGAAGCATTAGAAGACTGATCAGGATCCTGATCAGTCTTCAAAATGCTTTCAGGTTACTATGGCAGCCAGGACGCTATTAAAGTCCTGGTTGCCATTGTAGGAGCGGGGGAGCGGTATACTTAAAATCCGTGTGGCTCCCGGGGCGCTCCTGAATGACGTCAGAGCGCCCCATGCCCATGGATCACGTGATCCATGCGTGTGGGGCGCCGTGACGTCACTCTGGAGCGCCCCGGGAGCCGCACGGATGGTAAGCTATACTGCTCCCCCGCTCCCCACTACATTTTACCATGGCAACCAGGACTTTAGCGTCCTGGCTGGAATGGTAACAATTGAGAAAAAGCTAAACGTCGGATCCGGCGATGCCCCGAAACGACGTTTAGCCTTTCAATGGGCATTAATTCCGGATCCGGCCTTGCGGCAAGTGTTCCGGATTTTTGGACGGAACAAAAAGCGCAGCATGCTGCGGTATTTGCTGCATCCAAAAAACGTTCCAGTCCTGAACTGAAGACATCCTGATGCATCCTGAATAGATTTCTCTCCATTCAGAATGCATGGGGATGATCCTGATCAGGATTTTTCCGGCATAGAGACCCGACGACGGATCTCTATGCCGGAAAACAAAAACGCCAGTGTGAAAGGACCCTTAGTCAGTGTGTAATTTATGCTAGAAATTCACCCATCATTTTCTGGGGTTTGAAAAACATACTTTTTTTCAAGCCTAGCAGCATCAGCACGTGTGAAATTACAGGCTTATATACTGCTGTCAAATTCAGTTGTTAAACAAACAGTCGTTTGGTCACAAAGAATTTAGTTGGCAGCCTTTGATGCAGATGTCATTGTGAGATACACCCTTAATACATTTGGGTTACATTCAGAGATTTTAAATATCGCCATTTGGTGCACCAATATTGAATTCAGGCCTACAGAGGTTCAGGCCCTGTGAGATCCCCCCTATACATACAGGGGTTTGAATTAGGCATTTGAAATACAGCCATTTAGTGCAAAGATATATTTACTTCAGGCCTACACTGATTCAGTGTGGGTCAAATTCTTTTCAGTCTATTCTAGCGGTACCATAATTTTTGTCTAGGTCAGTTTCATTATTATTATTTTTTGTTTGTTTTTATTATTCTGTTGAACTCAACTCAAAATATCTGATTTTGATTTTCTGATTATCTGATTTTCAGTAAATTTGTAATTATTATTACTTTTGACAGTTTCCTGTTATTTCAGCTGTGAGTTTTTTCTTTCTTTGGAAGGGTACTAATAATTTTGTCCATTTGTGTATATAGTTTTAGGAGAAAGCATTCATCAAAAAGTGTCATTTATTTATTGAAATGTGTGCGATTTCTGAACCTATTAACTGAAGGTGGATTAAGGCTACGGTCACATGACAACAATTGTCGCGCAACAAAAAGTTGCACTATTGTCGCGCGACAATTTTTATAATGGGAGTCTATGGTGTCGCATTGCGACATGCGACATGCTGCGACTGCGACACAACAGTCGGAAAAAATCCATCCAGGATGGATTTTCGGCGACTGTTGTGTCGCAGTCGCAACATGTTGCATGTTGCAAGTGCGACACCACCATAGACTCCCATTATAAAAATTGTCGCGCGACATAAATGTGACATCAATGTCGCGCTACAAATGTTGCAGTGTAGTGGTTCCCGATTTGTCCCGCAACTTTATGTCACGCGACAAATGTCGTCTTGTGAACGTAGCCTTAGACGGCCAGATAATCAGGCAGATTGAGAATGATTGTTCCCGTGAACGCTCGTTCCAAAAAAGCTGCCAGTGTTAAGGTGCAGAAGAACATCTGATGAACAAGTAAAACACTCATTCATGGGTTGAAACTGTCGTTTGTGCAGGCTCCTAAATCATCGTTTCTGGACAGCAAATTGTGTTACCTAAACAGTGATCTGCTGGCCACAAACAATGCAGCTTTATGACGACGAGCGTCACAATAACCATCCTTCATCCTTATATTGTAGAGGTGATCACTGCAAATGTAAATGCAGCCCTTCACCTTCACTGAGCGAGCGGCCTGACAATCTGCTGCTCATCAGGCTGTCTAAATCTCTCTTCAGGGGGCCATTTTATCAATGATTGACAGCTATAAATGTATGCACATTTAGACAGAGATGGCTGCCAGTCACTCATAGGACCGTCCACTTTGGCAACTCAGCTCAGAAAAAACTGAAATTTAAATTCATAAATAAGAAGTTTTACTGAACCTTTCCTGATAAGTAAACCCAATCTGCTCAGCTCCTTCTGCTCTATAGCATGCTGTCTGCATCTTATGAGGACAAGTTTCCTTTAGGTTTGCCTGATATTCTTATTCTACTTTCAGACAAATCAGACTGTGGTCACAGAGTTTTTCCTCTTAGGATTTCAAGGCAGCCAACTTTTTAGAAGTGTGCTTTTTCTTCTATTTCTTGTTGTTTATGGAGCAACCATGTGTTGGAATTTCCTGATAATATTATTGGTGTCCACCAGCAAGAACCTCCAGACTCCAATGTACTTCTTCATCTCACAACTGTCCGTCGGTGACATCTTGGTGATCACAGATATTGTCCCCAACATGCTCCACATCCTACTGAATAATGGGGGGACCATTACTTTTATTGACTGCATGACTCAGTGGTATTTCTTCTGTGCCTCAGAATCGTTTGAATGCTTCCTCCTCACAGTCATGTCTTATGACAGATATGTGGCCATCTGTAATCCCCTCCGATACTCCTCGATAATGACAACTGAATTTTGTGTCAAATTGTCCGCTATATGGTGGTTTTTGGGTTTTATTGTTTCATTTATTTTCACTGTAACACCATCAAAGTTATATTTTTGTGGACCCAGTATTATGGATCATTTCTTCTGTGACCTTATTCCTTTTATAGAACTTGCCTGTTCTGACAACTTCCTTGTTCATTTGGAGTTTTATATTTTGGCTGTTCCAGTTTTATTAATCCCAACCACAATCATTGTAATGTCTTATACTTACATTATTTTAGCAGTCTTAAGGATCTCATCCACTACTGGTAGACAGAAAGCCTTCTCCACCTGTAGCTCCCACCTCATTGTGGTCTCCATCTTCTACTGGACTATATTCAGTGTTTATGTCGTCCCACCAAAGGTCTTGAAACTCTCCATGACTAAAATCCAATCACTGCTATATACTGTCTTTACTCCTTTAGTCAACCCCATTATATACAGTCTGAAAAATAAAGAAATTGGGAAAGCTTTACAGGAGACACTTCACAAACATTCATTTAATAAACATTGACATTAACCACTTCAGTACCGAGCCACTTTTCACCTTAAGTCCCAGGCCGATTTTTGCAAATCTCACATGTCACTTTATGTGGTAATAGCTTTGGAAAGCTTTTACTTATCCAAGCCATTCTGAGATTGTTTTCTCATGATACATTGTACTTCATGAAAGTTATAAAGTTGAGTCAATATATTTCACCTTTATTTCTGAAAAAAATCAAAAATGTACCAAAAATTATTAAAAATTCACAATTTTCTAAATTTCTATTTCTCTGCTTTTAAAGGGCTTCTGTCACCCCCACTGACGAATTTTCACTAGCTGACATTAGCTACTTGCTAATGTCAGCTGAGTTCAAACATATGTTTAATATCTTTTTTTCTTTTTTCAATCTTCTAAAAAACTTACTTTTGTTATATGTAAATTAGCTTCGCTACCAGCAAGTTGGGCGGGTACTTGCTGGTAGCCGCCGCATCTTCATGGCCTTGGAACGCCCCTCTTCTTTGATAGACAGGGCCAGCGCGCTCTCCTCTCTCGCTGGCCCTGTCTGCAGCTCACAATCCGCGCCTGCGCCGTCTCGGTCTTTAGTCGGCGCAGGCGCTCTGAGTGAAGGGCGCTCGCTAGGCGCTCCGTCCTCAGTGCGCCTGCGCCCGATGGCGTCAGCGCTACACCCGGAGAGAAGACGCCGGCATCCCGGGATGCCGGCGTCTCTCTCCGGGTGCGCTGACGTCATCGGCGAAGCGCACTGAGGACGGAGTGCCTAGCAGCGTCCTCACCAAGCGCCTGCGCCGACTAAAGGCCGACGGCGCAGGCGCAGGATGTGACAGCTGCAGACTGGGCCAGCGGAGGAGGAGAGCGCGCTGGCCCTGTCTATCAAAGAAGAGGCCTCCAAGCCGTGAAGAGTGGCGGCTGCCAGCAAGTACCCGCCAACTTGCTGGCAACTAGTTTACATATAACAAAAGTAAGTTTTTAGAAGATGAAAAGAAAAAGATATTAAACATATGTTTGAACTCAGCTGACATTAGCAAGTAGCTAATGTCAGCTAGTGAAAATTCGTCAGTGGGAGTGACAGAAGCCCTTTAAAACAGAAAGTAATATTTACTGTATTACTTAACATTCCCCATAGGTCTACTTTATGTTGGCATCATTTTGAATATGTCATTTTATTTTTTAGGACGTTAGAAGGCTTAGAAATTTTTCAAATTTTCAAAACCATTTTTTGGAGCATCAATTCAGTTATAAAGTGATTTTGAGGGGCTTAGGTAATGGAAACCACCCATAAATGACTCCATTTTAGAAACTACACACATCAAATTATTCAAAACTGATTTTTCAAACTTTGTTAACCCTTGAGGTGTTCCACAAGAATCTTGTAGATTTTTTATGTTAATCAATGTTTTCTTGCAACACAGCAAGGGTTAACAGCAAAATAAACCTCAATATATATTACTCTGATTCTGCAGTTTACAGAAATCCCCCATATGTGGCGGAAAACTGCTCTATGGGCATGTGGCAGTGGTCAGAAGGAAAGGAGCGCCATATGGAATTTGGAGGAATATTATACGCTAAAATGGTTTTTAGGCACCATTTTGTAGTTGAAGAGACCCTGATGTACCCCTACAATGAAAACTCTCAAAAAGTGACACCATTTTGGAAACTACACCCCTTGAAAGAATATATTAAGGGGGGTACTGAGCACTTTGACCCCCTAAGCGTTTTATTGATTTTGGAAACACTGGGCTGTAAATAAAGAAACGTTTCATTTCTTCCAAAAAAAATGTTGCTTTAGCCCCAAACTTTTCATTTTCACAAGGGGTAACAGGAGAAAAAGCACCCCATAATTTGTTACCTATTTTCTCCTGAAAGACGGCAGCACCCCATATGTGGTGGTGAACTTCTGTAGGGGCACATGGCAGGACTCAGAAAAGAAGGAGCGCCATATGGCTTTTGTAGTACAGATTTCAATGGATAGGTTTATGAGTGTCATTGGTTTCATTCTTTAAGAGATTGTCTTATGTGGTGGCTCATTTTTTGCGGGATGAGGTGTTGGTTTTATTGGTACCATTTTGGGATACATAAGACTTTTTGATCGCTTGGTATTAAACTTTTTGTGAGGCAAGGTAAAAAAAATGTCTGTTTTGCATATTATTTTTTTTACAGCATCCACCTGGAGGGGCATATAATGTAATATTTTTATAGAGCAGGTTGTTGCAGAAGTGGCGAAACCTAATATGTCTATCATTTTTATTTTTGTTAAGTTTTACACAGTGAAATCATTTTTGAACCGAATAAAATCTTGTTTTTGTGTTTCCATTTTCTGAGAGCCCTTTTTTTTGGGGGGAGGGGGTGATTATCATAGGTAGGGGTTTATTTTTGGCGGGATGAGATTATGGTTTGATTGGCACCATTTTGGGGTGCATATGAGTTTTTAATCACTTGCTATTACACTTTTTGTGAAGTAAGGTGACAAAAAATGGTTCTTTCAATACTTTTTATTTTAACGGTGTTCAACTGGTGGGTTAGGTCATGTGATATTTTTATAGAGCAGGTTGTTACGGACGCGGCTTTACGTAATATGTCAATTTGTTTTTTTACATTTAACACAATAAAAGCATTTTTGAAACAAACAAAAAAAAAAAAACATGTTTTAGTGTCTCCATATTCTGAGAGCAATACATTTTTATTTTTTTTGGGTGATTGTCTTAAGTAGGGGCTCATTTTTTGCAGGATGAGGTGGCGGTTAGATTGGTACTATTTTGGTGGGCATATGCCTTTTTGATTGTTTGATGTTGCACTTTTAGTGATATAAGGTGACAAAAATGTTTTTTTTAACGCAGTTTTTATTATTTTTTTGATGGTGTTCACCTGAGGGGTTAGGTCATGTGATATTTTAATACAGCCAGTCGATACAGATGCGGTGATACCTAATATGTCTACTTTTCTTTTTTCCATTATATTTTTTTTTTTTACTTTATTTTGGGAAAAGGACGCTTTATTTTCTAACTTTTTTTTTTACTTTATTTTTTGTCCCACTCTGGGATTTCAACTTTTGGGGGTCTGATCCCCTTTACAATGCATCACAATACTTCAGCCTGCTTGTCTGTGAGATCCAGGGGGCTGGATCTCACAAGTTGTCACGGAAGGCAGCCACTATGCCTAAGGAAGGCATCGGGCTGCCTTCCCTGCATTTGGGTCCCCGTCACAGCAACGCGGGGACCTGATAGCGACCTGCGCCCGGCAGGATCCCGCACGTGCCGCGGTCAGCACTGACCACGGGATGCAAGGGTTAATGCGCCGGCATTGGTGTTTTCACTGATGCTGGCACATACAGCAGGGGTCCGGCTATCAGTGACTGCCGTACCCCTGATGTAGATCGGCGGGCGCAGCTCCTGCACCCACTTGATCAGCCCGCCATACATATACGGCGCTGGTATTTGTGTGCCACATTTCTGCGCCGTACATGTACGGTGTTGGTATCCTACGGGTTAAATGGTGTTATCCGAGAATTTATATTGATGCCTATCATTTGAATAGGTCATCACTAAAAGATTGGTGTGGCTCTGACGCCCGGGACCCTGCCAATCAGCTATTAGAAGAGGCCGGAGAGGCGGGCGTGCTGGAACTTGGATGGATTGTGCAAGTAGGTACAGTGATGCACATGGAGCACAGGGCTGCACTGTTCCCCACCCATTCATGATAGGCATAATTCTCTACAATGAAAAGTTTGTCCAGTGTATGATAGAAGTGATAAAACTATTACGTGGTCCCAAAAAAATAAAATAAAAATAATACATTTTATTGAAAAAAATAATACAAAAGCAATATTTGCTGTATATGTATCCATTATGAGTCATGTGTTTGATGCGTTCTTCTTGGAACAGATGAAAACTTAATAGACACAGGATGTTGTAGACTGGGGAAATGGAGCGGCACCGAGGCAAAAAAACGTTGTTTGTAGACAAAAGTGCAAACTCAGCTGCTCTCCAGGTACAGTAGAGAGGCTAATGGAATTAATGTATGTCACAGACAATATGTCTCTAGTCCACCCAATGCTGGTTACTATTACTATATTCTTTGGTCTTAATGCCAGGACTTTTGACCTTAGGAAACCTACCCAATCACATATTGGTTGAAAGGATTAATATTTCATATGTGTTGGTATGCCTTGTGTAGAGGAAAGGGTTGGATTGCAATATATGTATATATGCCTACATATGCCTACATATATATTAGCCCTCCTATATATTGTGAGCCCAGTATATGGGCCTGTCCAGGTGGTGTGTATATACGTAGAGATGTATGCCCATTTTGACAGCATACATGTCTATCTATATATAATATACATGTGGGCTTGTTGCCCTATTAACTTTTATCAACTTGATACAGGCCCATGTTTAGCCCGTAGGCCATGGCTTGCATTGGTAATTGATTCAAGTCACGCTGTCTTCCTAGTTCCTGGGAAATAACCAAACTGTCCCTGGTGGGTAGTTAGCATATAGATGCTAACGAGGATTGCTGTGTTGTAGTGTGTTTAATATATTACTGTATTGTGGTGTGTCTGTATGTATATATGTTTGTATAACCCTTTGTACAAACATATATAGATATAGTAGTATTAATTGACTGTAGACGTGTAGTGTGTAATAAATACCTTATTATTTAAAGCACAGCCTGTAGTCTTTTATTATAGTAGGTGCAGCATGCAGTATAGTAGTAGCAATAGCGCAGTTAGTTTAGTTCAGTGTAGTGTAAGGCAAGAGAGTATTTATCTTATTTAAGGTATACATAGGTGGACTCATCATAGATGACTCACGCCTCTTTGTGAATATTAATTATTGGTATTAACCAAAATATTAATAATTAATATGCTCCTTAACACCTGGATTTGTAAAAATATCCTATAAAAACTTGCCATTCATATTATAATTCTCAGAGATACCTACAAGAAGTTTTGGATGGAATTAGAATCATGCTATACGGCCTTTGTATGTAATTAGCTAGCCTCCTGTCAGAGATGGGTAGGAAGGCTGGCTAAGACCCTGTAAACCACACAAGGTCCCAGAGATACACCATAAGGAGACCTGATTAACGTTAAGCTGTTCTCCCAGCATAGATCCATCACCAACCATTACCAATTGGTATGTGATTCACTATTTTATACCTTTTATGTGTGTATTGTTTGTTTGTCTGTCTTGCCTTTTTTTGTTAACTTTTGTTATCTTTTTAGCACTTTATCTTTTTGTATATCTAATATATAAAGCTGAGTGTAAGTGTGTATGTCCGCTAAAGGAATCGCATTAAAAATCACGAAATGTGTCACACAGGCAGGGGCGTACATAGTAATGATGGGGCCCCATAGCAAAACTCAGAATTGCCCCCCCCAAAGGGTTACAATTGCAGAACTGGAGCTAGTTCACATCTGTCAGTTTCAGCAATATAGCTGGCACCAAAAGGTGATCACTGTGCTACACATCTACATAGCAGAGCAGGAAATGGTTAAAAAAAAAAAAAAACTGGTGTAAAGTAGAACTGGCTTAGTTGTCCATGGCAGTCAATCCGATGAATGAATGGTGAAATCTGATCAGTTGATATGAGCAACTAAGCTAGTTCTACTTTATGAGAGAGAGATCTCATTCTTTCTTTCTATCTATCTATCTATCTATCTATCTATCTATCTATCTATCTCATATTTATCTATCTATCTATCTATCTATCTATCTATCTATCTATTTATCTCAGATCGATCTATCTATCTATCTATCTATCTATCTATCTATCTATCTATCTATCAAGCTCTGCTGAGGGGTTCCCTCTCTGTAACAGACCTCTGCTGCTGTAATGATGCTAGATACATCAGGCAGTGAAGCAGCAGAGTGAAGAGAGAAGAACAGATCAGGTCATGGCCCTAAAATTCAGTTGGTGAATAAGCATTGCAGGGAACACAGCATTTGCCTGCTTATTGGCCAGTTCGGTATCTTGGGCAGATAGCAACAGCTGCAAGGCCAAGGAGGAAGGGAGCTGTGCATTTACGTCTGAAAAGAGGACGGGACCATTCAGCCTGGCTGTGCCCTTCTCACTCACGAGCCCCATAGCAACTGCCTAGTCTGCTATATGGGTGGTATGCCAGTGCACACTGGTACATCAGGTGTCCGGGAAGGTTTTATAGCGGGTCTCAGCTCTCTAGCACATACCGTTCAGGAGATATTCCCAAAAATTTATTTGTCAATAGAAGCCTGGTCACATGACCCTTATCAGCCAATAGAAGTTTGCAGGCAATTCAGGCCACCCTCAAAAGATGGAATTAAAAACTCAGCCCCCAGGCCACGCTAAGCCATGCCCTGACTCAGTTAGGCCAAGCCCCCTCCCACTCCGCAGCCGACGGGGATTGAAAAAATGAAGGTAAAAATCAACTTGGGGGTGGGAGGGAGGGTGACTTTCTCCCTGCAACTCACACTCAGACAGCACAGTGCTGTTGTCTGTGAGTGAGCTGTTCAAATGGACATCCCTTTGTCTGTCCAGGCCCTGTGCCAGACGGAGGACAGGGAGTCTGAAAGCCAGACTGCTAGGCCTAAAACCGGACCTAAGGCCACCCTAGGGGCAGGCTGCTGTGGAGGTTACAGTTAAGGGCACGGTGGTATGCTGGAGGCACACTGTGACTTGTACCTGCAATGGAGGTTGAGGATATGGTGGAGGATGAGGAGGAAGAGGCGGAAATTGTCGCTGGACCAATGGAGTGAGAACGTTGATGCGGAAGCGAAGTCACCTAGCCAAGTTGGTGGTGTGGCTGTGCAGGAACCACATTCACCCAGTGGGATGTAAAGGACATGTACTGTCCTTGACCATGGTTTCAGTTCCACACGTTGGCGCTGCCATGCACTTTGGCAGACACCGACAAGCTCAAGGACTGGCCCACCTTCTGTTCTACATATTTGTGCAGGGCTGGTGCTGCCTTTTTGGCAAAGAAATGATGGCTTGGGACTCCCCACCTCGGCTCTGCACAAGCCATCAGTTTATCTGAAAGGTGCAGAGTCCACCACTTGGAAAGGGAGGGACTGCAGAACCAGAAACTTGTACAGGAGCACATTCAGCTTCTGCGCCGTTGGAAGAGTGCACGCATACTGTTGTCTCTTGATAATCTTTTCGGGGATCGATTGCTCAAGGAATGACTGATGAGGAGGAAGAAGGCGAGGATCAGGAGCATCAGGACCAGCAGATGATGGGAAGGACAGACAGCTCCCTTCAGGCTGAGGTGGTGGAGACTTGACTGCCTGAAACTGTGTGTGTGCCACTGGGTTATGCAGCAGTTGCTGCGGTAGGCTGAACCACCACATAGGAGCCACGGTTTACCCAGGCCACTTTATGGTGACACTGCATATGTTGACGCAGGACCGTGGTGCCAACATTGGCTCCCTGCCACGCTTCACCTTCTGCTCACAGATTCTACATATGGCCCTGTTTCACCTCCTCCAGTGGCTTAACAAAAAACTGCCACACCGCCGAGTAGGTAATTTTATCCCCAACAACACCACAAACTGACTGACTGCTACCGCCACTGCCTCCGTGAACCCGTGCACCACTACTTCCCGGGCAGGTAGGCTACTGTGAAGCGGGTGTTCTATCCTGGGTAATAGGAATAGAAACCGCGGCACTCCAATGTCAATAGTTCTTTAAATCTTTATTAGCACCCAGAAAAAGCGACGTTTGACCCAATTGGTCTTTATCAAGCTCGATAGATTTGAAGAACTATTGACATTGGAGTGCTTCGATATCTATTCCTATTATCTATGCTTTAATGGATCCAAAGGCCAGGCCTTTTTGCTGGAGGCACCGCCACAAAATGGACTAATGGGATTACCCAGTGAGTAGTGCTGTCCTGACTTTGAATTTTTGGTCTACCTTGGGGACGTTTCACACCCGACCTCCCACTGCTGCCACCCGGCTGACTCCCAGCCCCACTAGCGACTTGTTGGCTCCGCCTCTGGCTCACGGACAAGCTGCAACCCTCTTCTCCCGATGATGAGGAGGCCCCTTAGTTTTCTGCCTCCCAAGTGCGATCACTTACATTATCATCATCGAGTACTGTCTGCACGTCACTGATATCCTCCTCAACCGTCTCTGGGTCAGGAGCCTGACCGCTCGCAACACCAGCTCCCACGACACTCTCCTCATCACTACTTACCGTCTTAGTGTAGGAAGCAGCGGATGTCTCCTCTACATCTTGACTTGGCAGTAGCTGCTGACTGTCTTCTAGTAGCTCGTCCTCGCTGTATAGTGGAGCTGAGCCTACAGCATATCGTACTTCTCTGGCTAAGGGAACTGAAAATGAAAGGGGAAGGTTGAGGAGAGGTTTGGGCACAGGGCCTGCTCCCAGGCCATTCCAACTAAGCTTTGTGTAAGAGGAACCCACTGACTCTTGGCTGGGGGTGTCTGATGTCACTTGGGACGAAGTGGATGACCGAGTCAACCATTCAAGAACAACAGGGTAGCTGGTTAAGACATGACTGCTAGATGACACTGGGAGCTCAGGCTTCTTGCTATGACCCCTATTGCCACGCCCCCTTACTCTGCTGCAACCTCTGTCTGCGCCAGAAACATTTAGGCCTCTGCCACTCACCTGTGCAGGGCCTGGCACTTCCCTGGCTGACATACTGTTAGATCAAATAAATAAATAGGAAACTAAAACACCCCAAAAAAGTCTGTAATTTTCTCACTTCATCAAACAATGGCTAATAAGCCCCTTTTTACCGCTAATGCACGCCAAAAAGGCCTGTAATTTTCTCACTTCACCACACAGTGGCAAATATTTTTTGTGCCACTAATACACGCAAAAACGGGCTTTAGAACATGATATAACTGCACCGCTAAGCGGCAAATATATTTTGCTTTTGCCACTCACTAATACACAACTGAAAGAGCTGTAATTTTCGCACTTCACCACACAATGGCTAATAAGCCCTTTTTTCCCCACTAAAATAAGCCAAAAAAATGCTTTAGAACATATAACTGCACCGCACAAGGGCAAATAAAATATATAAATATTTCCTTGTAATAAACCCTGTTAATACCTGTATCAAACAGCACTTGCACCCTAATAAGAACAGTTTGCTGGAATTACAGAGCTGTATAATGGCAATTTGGGTCCCCAGTCAGTGCAGCAAGGTGTAATCAGATTGTTCCTATTACCCAGGCTGTAACCTCCCCTACTGAACCCTGTTCACATAAATGATGTGAAATGATTCCTCCCCATCCTTTCCCTACCCCCTGGAGCAATCTTTCCCTGTAAATCGTTTTTCTAGCACAATGACGTTTTTTCTAACACTGTTCCTGGTGCCTGCAGACGTCTCTTCCTGCAATAAGTACACTGGTAAATTGCATAATCTAATATGGCTGCCGCTATTTATAGGGCTGTGACATCACAGGGCAGGCTGGCTGATGATTTGCTTCATGCAAGGCATTGTGGGTGATCCCACCTTCCCAGAGTTCCTTGTTCCATGTCCTCACACGTGGAGCAACCATTTTAAGAAAAAATTTGATTCGTTACCATGAGGAAATTCGGCTATAGTACAAAAGGAATTTTTCCTGAAATTCAGATCGAATTCCACTTCATCAGCTTAATTTGCTCATCTCTAGTGGTTTCCATTACGTAAGCCCCACAAAATCACTTTATAACTGAATTGTTGCTTAAAAAAATGTTTTGGGAAATTGTATTGAAAACTTGAAAAATTCATTTTAAAATTCTAAGCCTTCTAACGTCCTAAAAAAATAAAATGACATTTCCAAAATGATGCCAACATAAAGCAGACACAGGGCTGGTGTCAGCACCCGGCACACCCGGGCAAGTGCAAAATTCTCAGCTCTGCATTTACTCTGCATTTACTGACTACTAGGGCCCACTGCTCCTGGGGGGCCTCACTGCATAGGTCCCAAACATCCATGATCAAGAGGGACAGTCCTGGTTTTTCACCCCTGTTCCGCTGTCACGGGCCGCTGCCTACATGTCCCAGCTTATGATAAGCCTGGCAGTGCAGGCAGTGTCCTGCCTCTCACTCACTGTGCCAGTCTGCGATGCTGCGACCTTGGCCCTCCTCCTCACACAGCCAGGGAAGAGAGCTCGGAAGCCTGGAGAGAGAGAATTGCAGAAGGAGGGGCCGGGTCCCAGGAAAATAACCGGATCATTGCCTCCTCCTTCTACAGTCCTCACCACTCCAGTCTGCTCCTGTCATGCCCCAAGTTCTTCTGTGATCACCAGACGTGACCACACAGTCAGAAAAAGAGAGTATGGATGCTCCTGCCTTCCTCCCATCACTGCAGAGTTGGTTTCTGTCCTGCTTGCTGCTGGCCTGTCTTCAATCAAGTAACCCCTTCAGGTTAAGCCATGTCACAGTGACTGAGCTTTTTCCATTAGCCAAATAGTGAGTCCCAGCCAGCACCAATCTCCTCCCATGATGTTCCATTTACTTATAATTAGGACACGCTGTAAGATTTTGCATGGACAAGCAGTGTTGTTCCCCACTCACTATGTGGTGCTCAGATAATGGATGGAACCGACTGCAGTGGTGAGCCTGCCCCATACACAACAGATGCTGACTGCATCAAACAGCTAACACCCTACTGCAATGACAGAGACCGGCGATGACACCAAATCCGGTCATTAAGGCCCGATTCACATGATTGTAAGTCGTCCATGCCCTTATTGAGGACCAGAGATTGCAGTTCTGCAATATACAGACACCTGTTGTGTGTGCATCATATCACGGATACGGACCTATTCACTTGAATGGATCAGCAGTCTGGAAGATACGGTGTGGAGGCAGGGAGCATAAACCCATGGAAGGTAGTGTGGGAATTGGTATCAGTGGGCAGGGAAATGGGTGTGTACAAGGGGCACGGCCTAAGTTAAAAATATGTCCCTCTTTCCCTTTTTGGAAAGTTGGGAGATATGCCACTGTGCCCGCTCACTCCTGCAGCTGTGTCCTGGTCTCCATTAAACTGCCTGTTCTAAATTCTGGGGCAGCTTACTCCAGCAATGCAGACAATTTTCACTATGTGCACTGCTGGGGTGGGCGGCCCCAGGACTCAGAACAGGGTAGATGGAGTTTCCTACAGGTAAAAAGGACCTTCCTGATGTAATACGCCCATGTGACCAGTGGGGAGGAGCGGGAGGAGCAGAGAGCTGTGCTCCTGGAGCCTGTCTAAAATGTGGTGAGGCCTATTCTGGGTGTGTGTGTCCCTGTGTGTGTATCTGACCCTGTATGTGTGTCCCTGTGTGTATGTGTGTCCCTGTGTGTGTATCTGTCCCTATGTGTGTGTGTCTCTGTGTGTGTGTCCCTGTGTGTGTATTTGACTGTCCCTGTGTGTGTGTGTGTGTCTGTCCCTGTGTGTGTATTTGACAGTCCCTGTGTGTGTGTCTGTCCTTGTGTTTGTGTAACTGTCCCTGTGTGTATGTGTGTCCCTCTGTGTATATCGGCCCCTGTGTGTCTGTGTCCCTGTGTGTGTGTGTGTGTCTGTCCTTGTGTGTGTGTCTGTCCTTGTGTGTGTCTGTCTGTCCCTGTGTGCATTTGACTGTCCCAGTGTGTGTCCCTCTCTCCCTCTGTGTGTGTCACCATCACCATGCCCACAGTGTTCCTATGTCTTGACACAGCTGCATCAGGATGTTCTGTGCGGGGCAAGAAGAAGAAGAGGAAAACGGAGGCAGCGCCGCCAGGATAGAGCCTGTGGGAGAGACACAGGGAGGCACACTGAGGATGTAGGAAACACTACCACATGATCTACACTAGTGTTATCTGTGGTTTTTCATAGGACTGCAGGTAACACTACCACATTATCAGCACTAATGTTATCTATGGTTTTACATATGACTGCAGGTAACACTACCACGTTAACAGCACTAGTTTTATCTGTGGTTTTACATAGGACTGCAGGTAACACTACCACATTATCAGCACTAATGTTATCTATGGTTTTACATAGGACTGCAGGTAACACTAGGACATTATCAGCACTAATGTTATCTATGGTTTTACATAGGACTGCAGGTAACACTACCACATTAACAGCACTAGTGTTATATGTGGTTTTACATAGGACTGCAGGTAACACTACCACATTAACAGCACTAGTGTTATCTGTGGTTTTACATAGGACAGCAGGTACAACTACTACATTTTCTGTACTTAGATAGCCATTGCTGTGTTATTAGTACTGTTACATAGGACTTCAGGGGACATATACTATATTATCTGTACTCAGAGAGTTAGCCTCATGCACACATCTGTGGAGCATAGTCCATGAAATCCCGGCCTGCCGGCCTTCTGAGTACACGAAGCGCAAGGCGTAATTGGTTGCCATGATGCTGTGCGCTTCGTGCACAGAGCAGGACGTCAGTCTGGGATTTCACAGACCGTGCTCCACGAACGTGCGCATGAGGCTTTATCACAGTGTAAGGGGGCCGACTGAGACTTTATCGCCCAAGGGCCCAGATGGACATGGAGCCGGCCCCAAGCAGACATATGGGAATTGTTGATTGATAACTATTTTATGAGGTATTACTATGTGTCTTAAAAGTAGAGAAATTCAAATTTAGAAAATTGAGAATTTTTAAAAATTTGGGGTAATTTTGGATTATTTTATAAAATTTACCACTTTATTTGTATCACCCTTTTTGTTTTTGTTTAGGCTCAGTTTATCTTCAGACTATATCATTCACAATAATATCCTTCTTATATACAGAATGATAGTAACTATCCATAGTCATTGATATCTGACTGCTGAGATGTTTCAGTTTATGAACCAAGTCCCGGGAGAATCGTCTTCATAACCGATCGCATAAACACGCATTGTGCTGTGAGATCCCATAAGGACCTGTCTATTGTGGGGATTGTTATAGAATTGTGTCAACATAATCCTAAATTGTTGATCTGAGGACAGTAATTGCTGCTAATTATGGGTTTTTCATTATATCACTTTCTTACAGTTTGAAGGAGTCCTATGAGATTTCACCTTTAATGAGACATTCTGATAACAGAGGAATATTCCACTGCTGTCACGGAGAATGATCTACTGTAGGAACTAGATTTATTTTTGTATGTACAAATAAACTTTTTTTAAAGTGTTTTAATAGGATTTTGACCTAAAGAGATTGTTTAATTCAATTCCTTTCTGCCAGAGGGAAGCATGCTTCGGCCACTTACAGAGGAAACATGCTTCGGCCACCTACAGAGGGAAGCATGCTTCGCCACCTACAGAGGGAAGCATGCTTCGGCCACCTACAGAGGAAAGCATGCTTCGTCCACCTACAGAGGTAAGCATGCTTCGGCCACCAACAGAGGGAAGCATGCTTCGGCCACCTACAGAGGAAAGCATGCTTCGGCCACCTACAGAGGGAAGCATGCTTCGGCCATCTACAGAGGGAAGCATGCTTCGGCCACCTACAGAGGAAAGCATGCACCTACAGAGGGAAGCATGCTTCGTCCACCAACAGAGGGAAGCATGCTTCAGCCACCTACAGAGGGAAGCATGCTTTGGCCACCTACAGAGGGAAGCATGCTTCAGCCACCTACAGAGGAAAGCATGCTTTGGCCACCTACAGAGGGAAGCATGCTTCGGCCATCTACAGTGGGAAGCAAGCTTCGGCCACCTACAGAGGAAAGCATGCACCTACAGAGGGAAGCATGCTTCAGCCATCTACAGTGGGATGAGAATGATCTATTGTAGGAACTGGATTTATTTTTGTATGTACAAATAAACTTTTTTTTAAAGGGTTTTAATAGGATTTTGACCTAAAGAGATTGTTTAATTCAATTCCTTTCTGCCAGAGGGAAGCATGCTTCGGCCACCTACAGAGGGAAGCATGCTTCGGCCACCTACAGAGGGAAGCATGCTTCGGCCACCTACAGAGGAAAGCATACTTTGGCCACCTACAGAGGAAAGCATGCTTCGGCCACCTACAGAGGGAAGCATGCTTCGGCCACCTACAGAGGGAAGCATGCTTCGGCCACTTACAGAGGGAGGCATGCTTCAGCCACCTACAGAGGGAAGCATGCTTCGGCCATCTACAGTGGGAAGCAAGCTTCAGTCACCTACAGAGTAAAACATGCTTCGGCCACCTACAGAGGAAAGCATACTTCGGCCACCTACAGAGGACTGTATTCTTGCTACATGCTTCTGGATTCCAGTTATTTCAGTTCCCTGCCCCCATTGCCTTGTTCTAGTCTCCGCGAATCAGCATCCTCTTTGACATGGTTCACATGGCCATTGCAGTCAATGACTGGTTGCAACAGCGACTTGTCCCACATGTGTCACATCACTGGGTCACGTGGTGCATGGGGCGCACATCACCACTGCATCCAGTCATGATCTGCATCAAATGGGATGTTGACATGTGAAAACTGAAGCGATGCAGTCGTGGTCGTGGAATTGAAGGAGTTAGAACCCAACAGTGATGAGCATGCTGTGGGTATGCTTCTCTCTGCAAGACCAGCTATGTGGGGTGATATGGAATCTGGCAGAAAGGCCTTCTGAAGATAAACAACTGTTCTAATTATATCTCTTAGAGATTAATACATACTATAAACATTCATTTGTTTACTGACAAGTAAACAAATCTTAAAAATTCACAGGTGGCTCAGTGGTTAGCACGGATGCCTTGCAGCGCTGTGGTCCTGGGTTAGAATCCAATCAAGGAAAACATCTACATGGGTTTCTTCTTGGTACTCTGGTTTACACCCACACTCTAAAGACATGCTGACAGAGAACACATATTGTGAGCTTAATTGGGGATAGCTTGATGATAATGTCTGTAAAGCACTGCAGAAAATATTAGTGCATAAAAAATAAAATAAATGAAAATTTTCTGACCGGAAAACTTCAAATTACATAACTATGTTTCCACCAGCTGTGGACCTGCCAGGTTCTCCAACAATGACAGATACCTTGACTGTATGTCCTGCTCCACATATTAGAGCTGCTATTATTGGAGGACATTACAGGCCCTCTTTAACCCCTTTAATGACAGGGCAATTTCCATTTTTACGTTTTCTCACATAGCCGTTTGGGGCCTTTTTTTTTGCTGGACGAGATAGTGATGAAAAAGTCATACACCACAACATGGTATAATTGAAAAGTACAGATCACCTCGCAGAACAAAGGGACCCTCACATAGCTCCTTACACATAACTACAACAAAGTTAAAGGGGTCAGAACATGGCGATGAAAAGATTACATTTTTTTTTCAGTATACAAATGCAAATATATATATATAAGAAAGGGAAAAGCTGCTTTATGTTGGGGAAACGTCCACGGACCTGAAAACCAGATTAAACAATCATAGATTTTCGATCCGACAAAACGCATGGATCTACCCATTCCAAAACATTTTACTGAGTTAAAACATTTGGAACGGGATCTCAGGTGCTGGATCATTGACCATGTTCCAGTTCCCAGACGTGGTGGTAATAGAGTAATGCTTTTGAAAAAGAAAGAGGCGTTTTGGATATTTACCTTGAATGCGCTTAGGCCCCACGGGCTTAATGTGGAATATAATCCCATTTTCTATGTATAAGGAATGACTTGCCCTCAACCCTCTCGTAGAAATGCTTGCTCCTGTAAGTAGTATGTTATGGAACATAAGAAAGTATTTTTTGAAGATATAAATATCTCCTTATAGTTCTATATTATTTTATTCTTGTGTCTCTTTCTCTTATAGATTTACACTGGAATGGATGCACAGGAAGGATGGAAACAACATGCCTTATGGGTGAAGAATTGAGATTTGTTTAGTTGTACGTCCGGCTGCACCATTGTTTAACATCATTATGCATGAAGTGACGGAACCCTGTTATCATTTGTATATTGTTGGGCGGCACCTGAAGGTTTATGAGCGATTTTGTCTCCATGGTAGCAGTAGTGCGGAGATTCCCGCTTCTGAATAGGACCATAATGAGGGTACTTTTCGGTCACTTGAACATTGTGACCATGGGTGTCTCCTGTGTGTCACTCTGATCAGGGTGTCCGTTAGCACAGGGGGTTTCACCTCCGTGATGGGGGCTGTCCCCTTGTTATACCATCTCAAGGTCTGTATATTCTGTGAGTACCACAGAGCCTATGGATATACTATGGGCATGTATACCAGCTACTAAGATGGATTCCTTACAGCTTGTCCTCCTGGTGCGCATGCGCCCTGACTTTGTAATGTTTGCCCTTATTTAACATGGCTGCCGGGCTATTCTTTTGGCACTGTGCATGTTGGGAAGCCATTACTCGTCACTTCCGGCTTGATGGTACGCTGGTGCACGCGGACCCCGGACGCTGATACAATGGTATATCGGACTTTTTTTCACCTGTCTGGTATGTCTGATCCTAACTCCTCCCTGGGGCTGCCCTCTTTTGATTATTATTTGTAACACACACCTGTGTTTCTGGACGTCACTGTATGATACACTAATATATATTCATGATTCACGTATGTATTTTAATGTACACTGTCCGGATTTTTTATGAAATGTATTTTTCACATGAATTATGTTCTCTGGTTGTAAAAAATTTATATAATCATGTATTTAATTCTCGCTTAACCACTCCTCTGATGTGATGTCACTGATTATGCTATCACCTCCCACATATGCTGTACTATAAATTGTTGCTTGGCACTTATGTTCTTTGCTTGAGAAAGGCTCTATTGATGGGCCGAAACGTTGCTTGTTTACCACATGGGTGAATAAAAGGAAGCATTTTGGATTTGGGAGTGCTGTCCAATTTCTTTATATATATAGTGTGGCTGTAATGGTACGGAACTGGGAAATAAAAGTTGCAGATTAGTTTTACCGCATAGGAAATGGTGGCCCCACCACATTTTATGCAACCACTAATGGCCCAGTCTATACTAGTGAGGTTTTAGGCAGTAAGTCAGCGCTCTGTATTGTGTTTTACAGCAGCGCTCACTTAGTACTTACTGATGTAGGTGCCGATATCTGCCCTTCACACTATCTCCCTGTCTGTGGAATGTCTATCTACTAGATCAGTGGTGGCGAACCTATGGCACGGATGCCAGAGGCGGCACTCAAAGCCCTCTCTGTGGGCACCCGCACCCTGGAAAAAGTCTATGGTATACCAATATGCCTTAGACCTTTCATGTCATTTATCAGCGCAGGGCGCACTATGAACGGCTATTATATCTAAATGATAAAGTACATGGCACATATACTGTATGGACTGTAGTATTCAGGTTAAATTGCAGTGTTGGCACTTTGCAATAAATAAGTGGGTTTTGGGTTTCAGTTTGGGCACTCGGTCTCTAAAAGGTTTGCCATCTCTGCACTAGATGATGGTTCACCATGTCCGCTCAGCATGTGAACGTAATAGCTGCTCAACGCGTTTCTACTGAGGGGGTAATTCCCCTGTGTCATCAGGAGCAGATATTAATAATGGCCGCAAAGACAGAAAGTGCTATCCGCCGCTGTTGGTGTGCGGACAGCATGTATCTGGCATTGGAATGGCCGTACCTGCCCTCGATTCGCGTACCAAAGTGTAATCGCAGAGTATATGTATAAGGCCGCATTTTAATTTTCCCCTGCTTACCTGTGAGCTCTACTCAAGCAGTGACTAGCAGGCCTCTGGGGGCGGAGTGATTAACCCGCCCACAGTCCGGATTGGCCGGCTGCCACAAGCTCAAACACTGGGGGTGTGCATTGGGCATTTAAGCCCGCAGTTGAAGCGGGCACGTATGGCCATTCCAGTGCCGGATACATGCTCTCCGCACACCATCATGCCTTTATTGGGTTGCAAGGAGAAGGAGCAGGAGGAACACTGTGACCCCTGGCTCAATGGCACGGTGTCAGACTGTGAAATCATCTCCAAGTCACCCTGCTTTAACTGAGAAAAGGACTGAGGCATTTAATCCAAAATCTCATCCTCTTTCTCCTGAACATTGATGTGCTGCTTTTCCAAAGCGAGGGACAACTTGTGCCTACTACTACTACTTGTGGTCAGATAGCTGGTGCTGCTACTACCCACATTCTTGCTCTGGGTCATTCATTTCGAACCCTCCCTTGCACTGACATTTTTGGGCATCACTTATAATTTTGTTTGCTAACCTATGTATTGGTGTACTGATCACGTATAGGATAGTTTTATTAAATTGAACAACTTCTCAGATTTTTTTTTGATTAGAAACATCTGGATACAGAAATAAACGGAAACGGATCTAGGCATAAATTTGTTATCTCTCACATATTTAAATTTTGTGCACTCCCCTGTGTATTGGTGTAGTAATCACATATCTGCTGGTTTTAATAAATTCAACAACCCCCAAAAATAAATTAGAACCATGTGGAGACAGAAATAAATGGAAACAGATTAAAGCCTAATTTCATTATCACTGACATATAATTCTGTGCAGTACCCGGAGTATTGGTGTAGTAATCACATACAGTATATTCTGGTTTTAATAAATTTAATAACGACCCTCCCCCCAAGAAAATAAATAAACAAAAACATGAAACTATAGTAACATAGTAACAGTTTGAAAGGCTGAAAAAAGACATTTGTCCATCCAGTTCAGCCTCTTATCCTACTAGTTGATCCAGAGGAAGGCAAAAAAAAAAAACCCTGTGAGGTAGAAGCCAATTTTTCCCACTTCAGGGGAAAAAAATTCCTTCCCGACTCCAATCAGGCAATCAGAATAACTCCCTGGATCAACGACCCATCTCTAGTAGCTGTAGCCTGTAATATTATTACACTCCAGAAATACATCCAGGACCCTCTTGAATTCCTTTATTGTACTCACCATCACCACCTCCTCAGGCAGAGAGTTCCATAGTCTCACTGCTCTTACCGTGAAGAATCCTTTTCTATGTTTGTGTACAAACCTTCTTTCCTCCAGACGCAGAGGATGTCCCCTCGTCACAGTCACAGTCCTGGGGATAAATAGATGATGGGACAGATCTCTGTACTGACCCCTGATATATTTATACATAGTTATTAGATCTCCCCTCAGTCGTCTTTTTTCTAAAGTGAATAACCCTAATTATGATAACCTTTAAGGGTACTGTAGTTGCCCCATTCCAGTTATTACTTTAGTTGCCCTCCTCTGAACCCTCTCCAGCTCTGCTATGTCTGCCTTGTTCACAGGAGCCCAGAACTGTACACAGTCCTCCATGTGTGGTCTGACTAGTGATTTGTGGTAGGACTATGTTCTCACTATGTGGAGAAAGAAATAAATGGAGTCAGATATTGAGAGCTGATGCTTAATATCACAGTATCACTCACAGATAATTTGTTGCACTACCCTTTGTATTGGTTTACTGATCACCTATATGCTGGTTTAATTAAATTGAACCCCTCCCAAACAAAAAAATCACAACCAGTGTGGATATAGAATAAACAGAAATAAATGTATAAGGGCCAGGCCTGATGCTTAATATCATGTCATCACTCACATATAATGTGATGTACAGTACTCTGTGTATAGGTGAAGTGATGACATATTTGCTTGTTTTAATAAATTCAATTACCCCCCCCCATTAGAAAACGTGGTGTGGTGTTTAACAAGCAGGATATGCTCAACCCATATGCAGTTGTGCATGCATATAGGGGAGCACATCCTGCACTTATAGTCCATTGCTAGGGGCAATCAACAGCAAAAAATGCATACAATGGAAGATGCCAGCAACGGACTACAAGTACCACAATAACCATCCTACATACGATAACGATAATGTGGATGTGGAGAACAATCAAAAACATAACCATAGCAAAAGCAGGTGCACTCTGCGGCAATACTAAACCCTCACACTGATAAAATTGAGGGGTTAGTTTGACATATCCTACTAGGAGGACATGTCTTAAGCTCGGACACCACGGCAAGGTCCCTCAAGTAGCCCGAGGCCCTACCACTCAACCTACCTGAGCCGTATGGGCGATACCAGGAGCCGTTGGGCATTACGGGAGCGTATGGTCTGACTCACAGACAGCTCACCAGTGACCTCCAGCATGTAACCATGCTTGCAATGGGATGTGGTAGGTGCCTGTGAGCCCCACCCGAGACCGGCTGATATGGCCCAGAGCCTCACAGCTGCACCTGAATGTAGCCTGTAGATGAAAAGCAGGCACATTTAAATCAGAGTTTATGCACCTCCAACATATTATACAATCCATTAGAAAATGTGGTGTGGTGTTTAACAAGCAGGATATGCTCAACCCATATGCAGTTGTGCATGTATCTAGGGGAGCACTTGTAGTCTGTTGCTAGGGGCAATCAACAGCAAAAAATGCATACAATGGAAGATGCTAGCAACGGACTACAAGTACCACAATATTGTGGTTATTGTGGTACTTGTAGTCCGTTGCTGGCATCTTCCATTGTATGCATTTTTGCTGTTGATTGCCCCTAGCAACGGACTACAAGTGCAGGATACATGCACAATATATATATACAAACTCCGAAAAATAGCAGCACTGTTCAAGTGTGGGCGGGTGCAGTTCCTCAGTGAAACGGACAATCTTCCTCATGAATAGTCAATCAGATACGAGGCAGCACTCCAATGCAGATAGTGAGTGACCCAGATTGTGATTCCAAAGCTACGCTTCTGCCTTCTCAATGAGGCCTTTGTCAAGCTTGACAAAGGCCTCATTGAGAACAGTAAGTAGCTTTAGTATAACTTGGAGTCACCTACTATCTGCATATGGATGTGCTGCCTCATATCTGATTGACAATATATATATATATATATATATATATATATATATATATATATATATATTTAAATAGATTTAGACATAATATTACATTATCAATCGCTGATTCATATGGTTGTTCGAACTTAAACCAATCAACAAAAAAAGTATTACATTTGCAAGATGACCTGATACAGAGTCCTCTCTAGCATTTAATATGGTATGCAAAATTGATGGTAGAACATGTGTTGTATAGGTTTCGATTATTTCACCTCCAACCCCTGAAGAAAAAAAAATTGATTTCTGTGAAAATAGTAAAAAATTTAAGGATTTCCTTGCAGGTAGCTGCTTTTGAGGTTTGCAGCAGCTGCAGTTCTGCTAGGAGGTTACTTATCAATTAATCTAAATCACGGATCTTATCTGTTTACTTCATTCACTTGAGTGTAATTATCATGTCAGGATCCTGTGGGGACCTTCCCCAGACATTATAAAAGACATAAACATCTAGAAAATTTCACTATTTCCACAAGAAGAATCGCTAATGCTTATATATATCACATTATGGCTGAAAATACAACAAACCCCTTGTATGTCTATGGGTAGAATACTGTAAGTGGAATGAATAGTACCAACAAATTATTATTAATAGGATACATTTTACATCTTTTTAGTCATGTGTCTGACAAGAAAAATGACTGATATTCATGGCTATATAAATTACGTGTGAGCAGAATCAGACACAGGTCACTAAGATACTGCATGTCTTCTTGGATTCCGAGGTCTATACAACTACAAGACTCTTCTATTATGTGTGAGGAGAATCAGACACAGGTCACTCAGATAAGTCTCCTTGGATTCCAAGGTCTATACAATTACAAGACTCTTCTATTCATAGTGTTTTTTCTGACATACACATTTATCTTAGTTGGAAACCTTCTAATCATCCTTTTAGTGACCACTTTTGACCACCTCAAAACCCCAATGTTCTTCTTTCTGAAACACTTGTCAACAGCCGATATCCTACTAACCACCAGTGTTGTCCCCATGATGTTGGACATAATATTTTTTGAAGGGGACGTTTTGCCCTTTTGGGGCTGTATTATGCAGTTGTTTTCCTTTGGTATGTTTGGATTTTTTCAATGTATTTTAATTGCTGTCATGTCGTTGGACCGATATTTGGCCATTTGCCATCCATTGCGTTATTTTTCACTGATGAGTCCAGATCTTTGCCTTCAGCTCATTATTGGGTCATGGTTTTTAGTATTTGTGTTGACATCAAGTGAGGTTATTGTTGTTATCCAATTTGACTTCTGTGGCTTGAATTACATTGACCACTTCTTCTGTGACTTTGGTCCCATAGTAGAATTGGCCACATCAGACATTTCCATTTTGATGCTGCAAGACTTTGTTATCTCCATCTTCATGATTTTTTCCCATTTTATTTTATTATTATTACCTACTTTTCTATTTTCATCACCATAATTAAAATGTCTTCAGCTTATGGTAGGAGAAAAGCGTTCTCCACTTGTAGCTCTCACCTGACCACTGTATGTGTATATTATGGAACCCTAATCACAGTCTACATGGCTCCATCTAATGAAAGCACATCTAATGCCAATAAATACAGATCTCTATTGTACATAGTAGTGACACCAGTGATGAATCCCATCATCTACAGCCTGAGGAACAAAGAAATCAAGAGAGCTATCCAGAAAATAATGAATCATTTTACACAAAGGTGATATGCTATATAAAGTCTTTATTAAATGATATATTTAGCATCACATAGAAGGTTATAATAAAACTATGGTTTACATTTTATGCCAAAAGTATATTGGTATTTATAGTTCTGAGGACCAGACTAGTTTTTTAATCCTTTACTGCCTTTTAAAAAACACATGCTTGATACAGTGTTCTTTTTTTCCTTTCCCCACAATATTATTGAGAGCGGTTCTTCCATCATTTCCGCTTATTATTGTGGATGCCATCATCATCATGGCTGTTTTAACACATTTTTGGGCCCTTTGCTAAAGTTTCATGACTGACTCCGTTCAGAACATTGTTTTCTGTAATCCAATACTCAATATTCTAAAAACAAATCAAATTAGGGACATTTTTACGTACATTAATGGCAAATGTTATGATTCAGAGTTGATCTCTTCTTTGATTTGAGTTGTCCTCTTTCATTTTCCTCTAATCTGACCTACAGTAGATCACCATAAATACATTTTCCAGCTATGACTCTTTTCTGTAGAGTTTACTATTGTAGATCTCCATGGCTACTTGCTTTTCCAATAAAAACAAGAGTTAGTTCAGCACACAGTGCCAAGGTCAACCAGGACAACAATTCAAACAGAGCAAGGACACTCCACATTGACTATAGGTGCAAGTAGCTAGCATTAATCCCATTTATTCAGCATCTACTTTGAATCCAATGAAATTCAAACTTTATTATATCATGTTAAACAAAAAGTCAAAACAGGACATCCATAATAAAATGCTTGCACTTTTCATAACCTATGGCTTCCTTCAATAAAGTTTATCAATATAATAAGAAACTTGATGTGAGGGCAATGTTGACACCAAGTGATGATGTCATTTAACTTCTGTGGCTTGGATTACATCGACCACTTCTTTTGTGACTTTGGTCCCATAGTAGAATTGGCCACATCAGTCATTTCCATTTTTATTCTGCAAGAATTTATCACCATCAGTGCTATCATCAAGCTACTACATACCAATTTATTATTATATGTGTTTTTACTATGTTTTATTTCCACTGTTATAAACTTTTTTTTTTTTTTTCTGGAGATGCTAAGAGAATTCACTTTATGTCTTCCATTCTTCCATGATATGTTGGATTTGTAACTTTTCCAAATTTTATCTGGCAACCGAACCCAAAGCTTTTCTGCTGCTGCCTGCCTGCCATCATTTTCCATAAGGCTGCTGCTGCTGCCTCCAACATGCTGCTGCCTGCAGCTGCCACCACCTAAACTACTGCTCCATGCTACTAAACCCCTACTGCCACCACTACTACCAGATGCAGATCTGCTACTACTACCACTGCCACCACTACTACTACTTCTACTACTATTACTACTACTACTACCAATATTCAGTCAACATACTGCCATGTATGCTTCATGCTATGTTGCTTCTGCTGATGCTACTATTGTGGCCACATGCCTCTTATTACCTACCCTTTCCACATCCACACTGCATAGCTGCTGCTCACAATTAAAAGGTAGAATTTTTTTTGTCTTGTTCACTTTTTCTTCTAATAATCAACACTTATTCATGTTACATGGGCAGCATTCTGACCCTATCAAAGCATAATTTTTGTGACACTTGGTCCCCCAACAAGCCATAACACTGTGTGTTTAAATACCATCCTACCCTGATAATGAACAATTCTGGAAGCTTTGGAATATGAAAACGCATGAGACATGTGCCCGTGTGGTGTGTTTTTAAGCAAGCTGTTAATTAATGCCATCAACCATGTGTTTACCTACAGCTATGTATCAGAGTCACTCAGACATCATTTAATATTGTCATAATTAGTGTTGAGCGAACAGTTCGAGCATAGTTCTGGTTCGTACCGAATTTTGGGGTGTCCGGGACACGGACCCGAACCCGGACATTTTAAAAAAAGTTCGGGTTCGGGTTCGTTGTTCGGCGATTACTTCCCGCTTTCTGAAGGGCTGCACAGCAGCCAATCAGCTAGCGTTCTACTTCTTGCCCTAAGAGCCCATCACAGCCATGCCTACTAATGGCATGGCTGTGATTCGCCAAGTGCAGCATGTGACCTAGCCTCTATTTAAGCTGGAGTCACGTAGCGCCGCACGTCACACTGCTCTGATTAGTGTAGGGAGAGGACGCAGCTTCTGTGAGGGCGAGATTAGGCAGGGAAAAGTCAGCAACAGCACCTAATGAACTGATCGATCTACAGCTGTGAATGATTGAACTTCTGCTAGTTACTTGCTCACTGGTTTTTAGGCTGCACAGAGCGTATTCCTGTCACTTTTTTCTGGGGTGATCAGTGGCCATTTTGTGACTTGTGGTGCACCAGAACAAGCTGCCACCAAGTCCATCAATCCATCAATCCTAGTATTTTTTTTTTTTGCTATATCCTACATCAGGGGCTTGGCTGTGCTAATTGTCACCCCATGAAACTCAGGATAGCAATTTCTATATTTTATTAAGGGGTTAAATACAATTGCCCAAATATCAATCCCCTAAGTCTGGTGTTCCAGCTTTGGCTAGCCAAGTATAATACTGTCTGCTGTCTGGCAAAGGATAGATTATTTTCTGTGGTGAAATTCAATTGCCAAAATAGCAATACCATAAATCAGTGGTTTCAGCTGTGGCTGGCAAATTATAATAGTGTCCGCCAAAACATATATTTTGTTCTGGGGTAATATTCAATTGCCAAAATAGCAATACCCTGAATCTGGTGTCCCAGCTGTTGCAGGCCAAGATTCATAGTGTCCGCAAAAACATATATTTTGTTCTGGGGTGAAATTCAATTGCCATAATAGCAATACCATAAGTCAGTGGTTTCAGCTGTGGCTGGCCAAGTTTCATAGTGTCCTGCAAATTATATATTTTGTTCTGGGGTGAAATTCAATTGCCAAAATACCAATTCCATAAATCAGTGGTTTCAGCCGTGGCTGGCAAAGTATAATAGTGTCCGCCAAAACATATATTTTGTTCTGGGAGTAAATTCAATTGCCAAAATAGCAATACCATAAATTAGTGGTTTCCGCTGTGGCTGGCAAAGGATAATAGTGTCCGCCAAAACATATATTTTGTTCTGGGGTGAAATTCAATTGCCAAAATAGCAATACCCTGAATCTGGTGTCCCAGCTGTTGCAGGCCAAGATTCATAGTGTCCACAAAAACATATATTTTGTTCTGGGGTGAAATTCAATTGCCAAAATAGCAATACCATAAATCAGTGGTTTCAGCTGTGGCTGGCAAAGTATAATAGTGTTCGCCAAAACATATATTTTGTTCTGGGGTGAAATTCAATTGCCAAAATAGCAATACCCTGAATCTGGTGTCCCAGCTGTTGCAGGCCAAGATTCATAGTGTCCGTCAAAACATATATTTTGTTCTGGGGTGAAAATCAATTGGCAAAATAGCAATACCCTGAATCTGGTGTCCCAGCTGTTTCAGGCTAAGATTCATAGTGTCCGCAAAAACATATATTTTGTTGTGTGGTGAAATTCTATTGCCAAAATAGCAATACCCTGAATCTGGTGTCCCAGCTGTTGCAGGCCAAGATTCATAGTGTCCATAAAAACATATATTTTGTTCTGGGGTGAAATTCAATTGCCAAAATAGCAATACCATAAATCAGTGGTTTCAGCTGTGGCTGGCAAAGTATAATAGTGTCCGCCAAAACATATATTTTGTTCTGGGGTGAAATTCAATTGCCAAAATAGCAATACCCTGAATCTGGTGTCCCAGCTGTTGCAGGCCAAGATTCATAGTGTCCGCAAAAACATATATTTTGTTCTGGGGTGAAATTCAATTGCCAAAATAGCAATACCATAAGTCAGTGTTTTAAGCTGTGGCTGGCAAAGTATAATAGTGTCCGCCAAAACATATATTTTGTTCTGGGGTGAAATTCAATTGCCAAAATAGCAATACCCTGAATCTGGTGTCCCAGCTGTTGCAGGCCAAGATTCATAGTGTCCGCCAAAACATATATTTTGTTCTGGGGTGAAAATCAATAGGCAAAATTGCAATACCCTGAATCTGGTGTCCCAGCTGTTGCAGGCCAAGATTCATAGTGTCCGCAAAAACATATATTTTGTTCTGGGGTGAAATTCAATTGCCAAAATAGCAATACCATAAATCAGTGGTTTCAGCTGTGGCTAGCCAAGTTTCATAGTGTCCTGCAAATTATATATTTTGTTATGGGGTGAAATTCAATTGCCAAAATAGCAATACCATAAATCAGTGGTTTCAGCTGTGGCTGGCAAAGTATAATAGTGTCCGCCAAAACATATATTTTGTTCTTGGGTGAAATTCAATTGCCAAAATAGCAATACCATAAATCAGTGGTTTCAGCTGTGGCTGGCAAAGAATAATAGTGTCCGCCAAAACATATATTTTGTTCTGGGGTGAAATTCAATTGCCAAAATAGCAATACCCTGAATCTGGTGTCCCAGCTGTTGCAGGCCAAGATTCATAGTGTCCGTCAAAACACATATTTTGTTCTGAGGTTAAGTTCAATTGCCAAAATAGCAATTCCCTTAATCTAGTGTTCGAGCTGTTGCAGGCCAATTGTAAATCTGTCCATAAAAGGATACCTTTCATCCAGGGCCTAAATACTAGCCCTAAAAGAGATATTTCCCTAAATCAGTGGTTACTGCTGTGCCTGGATTAGTGTAATACGCTACATAAATAAATAGGCAGATAGTGTTAAGTGCCTGTAAAAAAAAGCCGTGAATTTGAAATCAATACATTGGGCCAAATATTTTTTTTCTTATTGTGGTGCATGGTGAACGGTAACAATGAGGAAAACATCTAGTAAGGGGACGCGGACGCGGTCGTGGTGGTGTTAGTGTATCCTCTTGTGCTGGGAGAGGACGTGACCATTCTGCCACAGCCACACGTCCTAGTGAACCAACTACCTCAGGTTCCAGTACCCGCCAGAATTTACAGCGATATTTGGTGGGGCCCAATGCCGTTCTAAGGATGGTAAGGCCTGAGCAGGTACAGGCACTAGTCAATTGGGTGGCTGACAGTGGATCCAGCATGTTTACAACATTATCTCCCACCCAGTCTTCTGCAAAAAGTGCACAGGTGGCACCTGAAAACCAAGCCCATCAGTCTGTCACATCACCCCCATGCATATCAAGGAAACTGTCTGAGCCTCAAGTTATGCAGCAGTCTCTTATGCTGTTTGAAGACTCTGATGGCAGGGTTTCCCAAGGGAATCCACCTAGCCCTTCCCCAGTGGTGGAAGACATAGAATGCACTGATGCACAACCACTGATGTTTCCTGATGATGAGGACATGGGAATACCACCTCATCGGAGTCCGCACGTCTCTGATGATGACGAAACACAGGTGCCAACTGCTGCGTCTTTCTGCAGTGTGCAGACCGAACAGGGGGTCAGGGAGGAAGACTTTGTGGAAGACGATGCAGGGGACGATGATGTCCTAGACCCCACATGGTATGAAGGTCGTGCCACTGACTTTCATAGTTCAGAAGAAGAGGCAGTGGTGAGACCGAGCAAACAGCGTAGCAAAAGAGAGACCAGGGGGCAAAAGCAGAACAGCCGCCTCCAAGAGAGTTCGCCTGCTACTGGCCACCGCCACCAGGGACCGAGCATCCCAAAGGCAGCTTCAAGGAGTTACCTGGCATGGCACTTCAATGTGCTGACGACAAGACCCGAGTGGTTTGCACGCTGTGCCATTAGAGCCTGAAGCGAGGCATTAACGTTCTGAACCTTAGCACAACCTGCATGACCAAGCATCTACATGCAAAGCATGAACTGCAGTGGAGTAAAAACCTTAAAAGTAAGGAACTCACTCTGGCTCCCCCTGCTCCCTCTTCTGCTGCTGCCTCGGCCTCTTCCTCCGCCTCAGGAGGAATGTTGGCATCTGCCGCCCACCAAAAAGAGGATGTGCCACCGACAACACCACCTGCGTCACCAAGCATCTCCACCATGTCACACGGCAGCGTTCAGCTCTCCATCTCACAAACCTTGGAGAGAAAGCGTAAATTCCCACCTAGCCACCCTCGAGCCCTGGGCCTGAATGCCAGCATTTCTAAACTACTGGCCTTTGAAATGCTGTCATTCAGGCTGGTGGACACAGACAGCTTCAAACAGCCGATGTCCATGGCTGTCCCACAGTATGTTGTTCCCAGCCGCCACTACTTCTCCAATACAGCCGTGCCTTCCCTGCACAACCAAGTATCTGATAAAATCAAGTGTGCACTGCGCAACGCCATCTGTGGCAAGGTCCACCTAACCACACATACGTGGACCAGTAAGCACGGCCAGGGACGCTATATCTCCCTAACTGCACTTGGTAAATGTAGTGGCGGCTGGGCCGCAGGCGGAGAGTTCCTTTGCGCACGTCCTTCCGCCGCCAAGGATCGCAGGGCATCATTCTTTGCCTCCTGTAGCCTCCTCCTCCTACTCGGCTTCCTCCTCCTCTGCTTCCACCAGCTCATCCAGTCAGCCACACACCTTCACCACCAACTTCAGCACAGCCCGGGGTAAACGTCAGCAGGCCATTCTGAAACTCATATGTTTGGGGGACAGGCACCACAACGCGCAGGAGTTGTGGCGGGGTATTGAACAACAGACTGACGAGTGGTTTCTGCCGGTGGGCCTCAAGCCCGGCCTGGTGGTGTGTGATAATGGGCGAAATCTCGTCGCAGCTCTGGGACTAGCCGGTTTGACGCACATCCCTTGCCTGGCGCATGTGCTGAATTTGGTGGTGCAGAAGTTCATTCACAACTACCCCGACATGTCAGAGCTGCTGCATAAAGTGAGGGCCGTCTGTGCGCGCTTCCGGCGTTCACATCCTGCCGCTGTTCGCCTGTCTGCGCTACAGCCGAACTTCAGCCTTCCCGCTCACCCCCTCATATGTGACGTGCCCACCAGGTGGAACTCCACCTTGCACATGCTGGAGAGACTGTGCGAGCAGCAGCAGGCCATAGTGCAGTTTCAGCTGCAGCACGCACGCGTCAGTCGCACTGCGGAACAGCACCACTTCATCACCAATGATTGGGCCTCCATGCGAGACCTGTGTGCCCTGTTGCGCTGTTTCGAGTACTCCACCAACATGGCCAGTGGTGATGACACCGTTATCAGCGTTACAATACCACTTCTATGTCTCCTTGAGAAAATGCTTAGGGCGATGATGGAAGAGGAGGTGGCCCAGGAGGAGGAGGAGGAGGATGAGGGGTCATTTTTAGCACTTTCAGGCCAGTCTATTAGAAGTGGCTCAGAGGGAGGTTTTTTGCAACAGCAGAGGCCAGGAACAAATGTGGCCAGCCAGGGCCCACTACTGGAGGACGAGGAGGATGAGGAGGAGGTGGAGGAGGATGAGGATGAAGCAGGTTCACAGCGGGGTGGCACCCGACACAGCTCAGGCCCATCACTGGTGCGTGGCTGGGGGATACGGAGGGACGATGACGATACGCCTCCCACAGAGGACAGCTTGTCACTTACCTCTGGGGAGCCTGGCACACATGAGCGACTACATGCTGCAGTGCCTGCGTAACGACAGCAGAGTTGCCCACATTTTATCGTGTGCGGACTACTGGGTTGCCACCCTGCTGGATCCCGGTACAAAGACAATGTGCCCACCTTACTTCCTGCACTGGAGCGTGATAGGAAGATGCGCGAGTACAAGCGCACGCTGGTAGAGCGCTCCTGAGAGCATTCCCAAATGTCACAGGGGAACAGGTGGAAGCCCAAGGCGAAGGCAGAGGAGGAGCAAGAGGTCGCCAACGCAGCTGTGTCACGGCCAGCTCCTCTGAGGGCAGGGTTAGCATGGCAGAAATGTGGAAAAGTTTTGTCTCCACGCCACAGCTAACTGCACCACCACCTGATACGGAGCGTGTTAGCAGGAGGCAGCATTTCACTAACATGGTTGAACAGTACGTCTGCACACCCCTCCACGTACTGACTGATGGTTCGGCCCCATTCAACTTCTGGGTCTCCAAATTGTCCACGTGGCCAGAGTTAGCATTTTATGCCTTGGAGGTGCTGGCCTGCCCGGCGGCCAGCGTTTTGTCTGAACGTGTATTCAGCACGGCAGGGCGTCATTACTGACAAGCGCGGCCGCCTGTCCACAGCCAACGTGGACAAGCTGGCGTTCATAAAAATGAACCAGGCATGGATCCCACAGGACCTGTCCCTCCCTTGTGCAGAATAGACATTTATAACTGCCTCCCCCTCAACCATGTATTCTTGTACTCCGGGGCACTTCTTTATTGAATCCTAATTTTTTTATCTTTACCATGATCTTGCGGTGCAACCCAAAGTTCAATGAACCTCTCCTCTGTCTGGGTGGTGGCGCCGAAATAACTGAAAGTGGCCTTCTCCGGTGGTGGGTGATATGACGCATGATTCCTTGCTGTGGGACCTCTCTCCTCTGTCTGGGTGGTGGGGCATAAAAAAGTGAAAGTGGCCTTCTCCAGTGGTGGGTGATATGATGCATGATTCCGTGCTGTGGGACCTCTCTCCTCTGTCTGGGTGCTGGGGCCGAAATAACTGAAAGTGGCCTTCTCCAGTGGTGGGTGATATGACGCATGATTCCTTGCTGTTTGACCTCTCTCCGCTGTCTGGGTGCTGGGCCGAAATAACTGAAAGTTGCCTTCTCCAGTGGTGGGTGATATGACGCATGATTCCTTGCTGTGGGACCTCTCTCCTCGGTCTGGGTGCCTGGGCTGAAATAACTGAAAGTGGCCTTCTCCAGTGGTGGGTGATATGACGCATGATTCCTTGCTGTGGGACCTCTCTCCTCTGTCTGGGTGGTGGGGCATAAATAACTGAAAGTGGCCTTCTCCAGTGGTGGGTGAAATGACGCATGATTCCTTGCTATGGGACCGCTCTCCTATGTCTGGGTGCTGGGTCCGAAATAACTGAAAGTGGCCTTCTCCAGTAGTGGGTGATATGACGCATGATTCCTTGCTGTGGGACCTCTCTCCTCTGTCTGGGTGCTGGGGCCGAAATAACTGAATGTGGCCTACTCCGGTGGTGGGTGATATGACGCATGATTCCTTGCTGTGGGACCTCTCTCCTCTGTCTGGGTGGTGGGGCATAAATAACTGAAAGTGGCCTTCTCCGGTGGTGGGTGAAATGACGCATGATTCCTTGCTGTGGGACCTCTCTTCTCTGTCTGGGTGCTGGGTCGAAATAACTGAAAGTGGCCTTCTCCAGTGGTGGGTGATATGGCTCATGATTCCTTGCTGTGGGACCTCTCTCCTCTGTCTGGGTGCTGGGCCGAAATAACTGAAAGTGGCCTTCTCCGGTGGTGGGTGATATGACGCATGATTCCTTGCTGTGGGACCTCTCTCCTCTGTCTGGGTGCTGGGGCATAAATAACTGAAAGTGGCCTTCTCCAGTGGTGGGTGATATGGCGCATGATTCCTTGCTGTGGGACCTCTCTCCTCTGTCTGGGTGCTGGGCCGAAATAACTGAAAGTGGCCTTCTCCAGTGGTGGGTGATATGGCGCATGATTCCTTGCTGTGGGACCTCTCTCCTCTGTCTGGGTGATGAGGCGTAAATAACTGAAAGTGGCCTTCTCCAGTGGTGGGTGAAATGACGCATGATTCCTTGCTGTGGGACCGCTCTCCTCTGTCTGGGTGCTGGGTCCGAAATAACTGAAAGTGGCCTTCTCCAGTGGTGGGTGATATGACGCATGATTCCTTGCAGTGGGACCTCTCTTCAATTGATATTGGTTAAATTTTATTTATTTTATTTTATTTTAATTAATTTCCCTATCCACATTTGTTTGCAGGGGATTTACCTACATTTTGCTGCCTTTGGCAGCTCTCTAACCCGTTCCTGGACTATTTTACAGCCTTTTTAGTGCATAAATGTTCAGGTCCCCATTGACTTCAATGGGGTTCGGGTTCGGGATAAAGTTTGGGTCGAGTTCGGATCCCGAACCCAAACATTTTCGGGAATTTCGGCCGAACTTCCTGAACCCGAACTTCCAGGTGTTCGCTCATCTCTAGTCATAATTGCTTTCTAGAGCTTGGGAGGGGAAAGGAAATATAGCAAACAGACAAGAAAAGGATAAAATGTTTTCCTAAGAATGATGAGTCCTAGGAGACTAGAGGGTGCAATTTCCAGAGGAATTGGAGCCAATCTGGGTCAGCTCAAAACTGAACCAAACCGAACCTTGACACATTTGACTATCTCTAGATTTAATTTCCCTTGTTACGTTGGTTTATGCACTCATTCACATTGTTCCTTCCATTACTTTTAAACACTAATCATGGCTGTGACAATATATTTTATTAACACTGGAGGACTTATTCTCTATCCAAAGGATTGGTGATAACTGTCAGATTAGTATGAAGAAAAGGACCAGCACTTCACTGTTGCAAAGAATCAGCAATGTCTTTATTGTTGCCATAAGCGAGGAATAAACAACGCGATTTTGACTCACAGATTTGAGTCTTTCTCAAGTATATAAAACACAGAAATGATACGATTTAAATAGACCGCCTCAGTCGACGTAACTAACACGTGGCATCAAGTCACCATAGAAACATAAAAACAAAGTGAAAATGAAAGCCTGCTAGTAAATGTCATAGACATATGATTTATAGTAACCATGAAACATATAAACAAACCGGAAACCATACTCAAGGAGAGGATTGTGGAACATCTAAAAACCCATGGGTTGATTGATAAAAAACAGCATGGGTTTACTTCAGGGAGATCATGTCAAACTAATCTTATTGACTTTTTTGATTGGGTGACTAAAATAATAGATGGCGGAGGTGCAGTAGACATCGCTTATCTGGACTTTAGTAAGGCTTTTGATACTGTCCCACATAGAAGGCTTATCAATAAACTGCAGTCTTTGAGCTTGGGCTCACATATTGTTGAATGGATTAGGCAGTGGCTGAAGGACAGAAAACAGAGGGTTGTAGTCAATGGAGTATATTCAGACCATGGTCTTGTTACCAGTGGGGACCTCAGGGATCTGTTCTGGGACCCATATTGTTTAATATCTTTATCAGCGAAATTGCAGAAGGCCTCAATGGTAAGGTGTGTCTTTTGCTGATGACACAAAGATTTGTAACAGGGTTGATGTTCCTGGAGGGATACACCAAATGGAAAAGGATTTAGGAAAACTAGAGGAATGGTCAAAAATCTGGCAACTAAAATTTAATGTCGATAAGTGCAAGATAATGCAACTGGGGCGTAAAAACCCAAGAGCAGAATATAAAATCAGTGATACAGTACTAACCTCAGTATCTGAGGAAAGGGATTTAGGGGTCATTATATCAGACGACCTAAAGGTGGGCAGACAATGTCATAGAGCAGCAGGTAATGCCAGCAGAATGCTTGGGTGTATAGGGAGAGGCATTAACAGTAGGGAGGTGCTCGTGCCGCTCTACAGAGCACTAGGGAGACCTCATTGGGAGTATTGTGTGCAGTACTGGAGACCAGATCTGCAGAAGGATATTGAAACTTTGGAGAGAGTTCAGAGAAGAGCTACTAAACTAGTACATGGATTGCAGGACAAAACTTACCAGGAAAGGTTAAAGGACCTTAACATGTATAGCTTGGAAGTAAGAAGAGACAGAGGGGATATGATAGAAACTTTTAAATACATAAAGGGAATCAACACGGTAAAAGAGGAGAGAATATTTAAAAGAAGAAAAACTGCTACAAGAGGACATAGTTTTACATTAGAGGGGCAAAGGTTTAAAAGTAATATCAGAAAGTATTACTTTACTGAGAGAGTAGTGGACGCATGGAATAGCCTTCCTGCAGAAGTGGTAGCTGCAAATACAGTGAAGGAGTTTAAGCATGCATGGGATAGGCATAAGGCCATCCTTCATATAAGATAGGGTCTGAGGCTATTCATAGGATTCAGTATATTGGGCAGACTAGATGGGCCAAATGGTTCTTATCTGCCGATACATTCTATGTTTTTATGTTTCTATATAAACAACTAATGGAAAGCGCTATCTTGGCGCAAACTAACAAGTAAAAATATGTCATCAATATGTGACTCATGAGTAACCATGGAAACAGCTATGCGAAGAGGAAATTGAGGCTTTCAAGCTGTCACGTCATAGACATATGGAAAGAGGTTGTACGAGCGATGTATAAAATATGAGTATTATACGGTGTAGGTAATGAAAATATAGATAAATCCCTCTGGTAACCTCTCACCCATATGTCATGACGCAACAATAAGTACATATAGATTTGTAGAGAATAAAGTTAAGCATAAAGAGGACAGAATAAAATACAAGGGAACACAACATAGGGTTGGAAAAAAAATAAAAACAAAACTTCCAATCGAGAAGAGAGGATAATAAAGAGAGAAGAATAGAATACTAAAATAATATATATAGAAAGTAAGTGTGCACAGTCAGAAATTCCCAATCAACGGACTTACTGTACACACAGTGGCAAAAATCACAGAAAGGCACTCAATTCATACTCTCGATTCAAGCCTCTTGGCTCCAAAGTCTGTAATTTATGAATCCAAAATGCCTCACGCTTTTTTAATAATTGCCTTCTATTACCTCCCCGGCGTGGTGGCAATACCTGTTCTATGACCTGAAAGCGGAGCTGGGACATGTTGTGGCCACATCGATCGAAATGAAAAGGAATAGGTAATAATACATTTTTCTTTCTATTCTTCATTCTGGTCGATGTCTCCCCAACATACACCAGCCCGCAAGGGCACTTCAACAGGTATATGACAAAATTACTATTGCAGGTAAAGAAACCCTTGACTGGGAATTTCTGTCCTGTGCAGGGATGGGTACAGGGATGGGTAAAGAACTCCCCTTCAAGACAAGGGAATGTTCCCTTCTTGGGTGTAGATAGTGACATTTGACGTGCCAGTTTAATACCACTATCAATGTCTGCCTTAATAATGGTGTCTCTAATCGTTAAGGACCTCTTTTAACACACCATAGGCCTTTCTTGGATTTCCTGAATAGTCGGATATGCCTCTTGCAAAATATTCCAATGATTGTTGATGACATGGCGGAATTTATTCATCCAAGGGTGATATTTGATGATGAATGGAATACGTGTTCTTTTCTTTTTCTTTTTCGCTGGCTGTAAGGCCCCAGTTGTCCCAATTTTTTCACATTCTTTTTTTAATAAAAAATCAGGATATCCCCTAGATGAAAATGTTCCCGTCATCTCATCAAGACGAATTTCCTTAGTAATATTGTCGCTGACTATTCTGTCAACACGTTGATACTGTGAGAAGGGTAATGATTTCTTTACAGTATTCGGATGATTGTTCGAGTAATGTAACAGACTATTTCTGTCTGTACTCTTTACATGTAAATCCATTTGTAAAGAATCATCAGAGCACTTAACGACCCATGTGTCCAGAAAATTAATTCTTCGAATCTCATTGTGCATCGTGAACTTCAGTTCAGGCCACATCGAACTGAGATAAGTGCAGAAATCTGTGAGGGATCGCAGGCCGCCCCGCCATATGCAAAAAATATTGTCGATAAAGCGACGCCATAAAATACAGTTCTCCTTATATGTATAGTTATTATAACTGTATTTCTCTTCTAACCAGGCCATATAGCTATTTGCGTATGACGGTGTGACATGCGATCCCATCGCAGTCCCGCGTTTCTGCTGAAAAAACGTGTCTTGAAAAATAAAATTATTTTCATGTAGTACGAGTTCTAATAGTCGCAGGAAAAATTCCTTTTCAGAAGATGTATGGGAGGAAAATTGTAAAATCCATGCGGTGGCAGAGAGGCCTTTGGTGTGTTCAATAGAAGTATATAGACTACACACGTCAAAAGTGACCAATAAATCATCTTCACAAAGTGACAATGGAACATTCCCTTGTCTTGGATGCATCCATTGCTCTAGAGTCATTAAAGGGGAGTTCTTTACCCATCCCTGCACAGGACAGAAATTCCCAGTCAAGGGTTTCTTTACCTGCAATAGTAATTTTGTCATATACCTGTTGAAGTGCCCTTGCACTGATAAAATTTCAATTTTGCCCATCTCACTTCCCATAAAAGTTAATAAAAGTGATCAAAAAAGTTGTATCTACACCCAAATGGTACTAATCAAACCGTCACCTCGTCCCACAAAAAATGATACCTTACCTAAGAAAATCACCCAAAAAATAAAAAAAATTATGTCTCTCAGGCTATGCAGACAATAAAACATGATATTAGGTATCGCTGCGTCCGTAAGAATCTAAACTATAAAAATAACACATGAACTAACCCCTCAGGTGGACACCGCAAAAAAAATACTGTAAAAAGCAGTTTTTTGTCACCTAACATCACAAAAAGTGTGACAGCAAGCGATCAAAAAGTCATATGCACCCCAAAATATTGCCATTAAAACCGTCATCTCATCCCGCAAAAAATGAGCCCCTACCTAAGACAATTGGACAAAAACTAAAAAAAACTGACTCTCAGACTATGGAGATACTAAGATAGTTTTTTGTTTGTTTAACAAAGGATATTATAGTGTAAAACCTAAATTAATAAAAAAGAGTAGACATATTAGGTATTGCCATGTCCGTAAGAATCTTCTGTATAAAAATAACACATGACCTAACCCCTCAGATGAACACATTCACAAAAATAAAATAAATTGGAGATAGGGGGGGAGGAAACAGGTTTAGTATGTAAGCCATGTGTTGATCAAAAGGTGCCATAAAGTCTGCAATCTCCTGTCCTGGACCCACATCCTAGTTAGCATCTCTATGCTAACTACCCCCCCAGGGACAGTTGGGCGATTTAACAGATAACAATGCAAGCCATTGCCTACAGGCTAAACATGGGCCTGTATCAAGTTAATACGAGTTGATATTCTATAAGGGGACACATTCTATAAGGGGATACATATATATATATATATATATATATATATATATATATATACATATATTTCAACCCTTCCTCAACAGTAAGCCTCACAAAGTGACTTCAGACCTGAACTGGTCCTTAAAAATTGGGTTTTTGAAATTTTCTCAAAATTTTCAAGATTTGCTTCTAAACTTCTAAGCCTTGTAACGTCCCCAAAAAATAAAATGGCATTCCCAAAATGATCATTTGGGGAAAGTAAAGTAATGACTATTTTTGGAGGTATTACCATGTATTATAGAAGTGGAGAAAATGTATTTTTTTATACAAAAAAAAATTAACTGTTTTGGCAAAATGTTACCAGTGTCATGAAGTACAATTTGTGACAAAAAAACAATCTCAGAATGGCCTGGATAAGTAAAAGTGTTTTAAAGTTATCACCACATAAAGTGACACTGGTCAGATTTGCAAAAAATGGCCTGGTCCTTAAGGTGAAATAGGGCCGTGTCCTTAAGGGGTTAAACAAGGTTTTTGGATATCTGGCGTTGACCAGAAGGGTCTGAGAGGGGCATCACCTTCTCCTCCTTTTAACATTTTCAACGTTAGATTTGTTTAATTTTAATATTGTGCCGATACCTTTTTAAGGGTTAAAAATGCCAAAAAAGGCATCAAGGTCAAATCACACCCTTATATCTAATGTTCAGAACCCACAAATATTACTCCAGCTCATATGATATCGAAATGACTACATTATAGACTATTTGAATATTTTACTTTAATTCTCACTCTATCCCTAAGCCATTTTCAGTATGAAATGCACATAAATCATTTATAGGTGGACTATTTATACAAATCTCTGCACATTAAAAAAAAATGAATAAAAATAGAAAAATTTAAAATAAAAGATCAATTTGGAAATTACCAAGCTACCTACTAACTCAAAAAATGAGATGACCTTTAACAACTCTTAATGTTCACTTAGGACATGATACATTGAACAATACAAATACACACCATAGGTAGTCTAGTAGTATGACCCCATGCCATGCTGAGAAACCTAGACGTGGTGCATGAGGGGCTCCAATATGTTCCTGACTGGGAGATATTGGCGAATGGCTCAGCTTTTAACATCAGCACATTGTTTCATTTTGTATACAATGTTTGTGTGGTGCATGTGGTTTGTGTCGGCATCCTCCATTGTATGCAATTTTTGCTGGGGATTGGCCGCTCGGTACGAACCACATGCGGAGGAATTGCTCCCCCACAAAAGAGCCCACCATGAGATATTGCAATCTTATAAGTGACAAAGAGGGAGAGGATTTTAACAATGATTGTGTGTTGGACAAGACCTGGGAGCTGAATCAGGGTGCTGAAACCAACAAAAGAACTGGCAGGGCCAGATCTACTTTTATTGTGTTCTGCTTGGGAAATGGTGATGCCGTTTTATATTGTGGATGCATACTCTAAACATGCCAGGCCAAACTCAGCTATATCTAGCTCTGTCAAAGCAACTCTCATATGGCATTTTTTCCCCACAGGGCTGGCAAACAAAAACCACAGCCATATGAAATATCTGAAGGATTAAAATAAGCCATAGGCATTCAAACATAGGTACCAGGGCTCTATTACAACACACAAGACAGCCTCACTGGATCTTGTGAGAAAAAAGAACTGGCGAACATTCTTAATTAGAGTTGAGCGAATCCGAACTGTATAGTTTAGGTTTGTACTGGACTTCAGATTGTTCGACACACAGACCCGAACCGAAACATGTTCATAAAAGTTCGGGTTCAGGTTCGTTGTTCGCCAATTTCTTCCCGCTTTTTGAAAGACTGCAGAACAGCCAATCAGCAAGCGTTTCACATCTTTACCATAAGAAACCATCACAGCCATGCCTACTAATGGCATGGCTCTGATTGGCTGAGTGCAGCATGTGACCCAGCCTCTATATAAGCTGGATTCACGTAGTGCCGCACGTCACTCAGCTCCTCTTAGTGTAGGGACAGATTTTTGCCGGTGCTCCCAGGGAGAGATTAGGAAAGAAATCTGCTGAACCTGTCGGTGTGAAATCTTCAAGCTACAGCAATTATTGAGGGAGGGTGCTACTGCTATCCTACATTTTTGTACCCAGCCCTGAGCCCAGTGAGACTGCAAAGTTTTTTTTTTTTTTAATCCATCTGTTACTGAGGTGGGGGTTGACAGCCATTTTAGCCACTGCAGTGTCCTAGGAACTGTATGTGACCTGCATGTGTACCAGCCTGCCAGGGACATTAGTCTAATCCTTTTTTGGTAATTCAGTGAAGGAAACAATCCTTTTTTCTGGCAGGTCAAGTCCCCTACATTACTATTTGCATAAATTAGGGGTGACATAGTCCATTTCTGTAGTCTGGGGCAAAAATCTGTATTGTGGTGTGTGGTAAGGTGCAAGGTGTCATATGTGATGGCAGGTACGTGTCACCGAGGTTGCTGGCCTCGGTGAGGTGAGAGCCGGGTTTTTGTCTGCAGCAGCTAGTGCTGTTTGACTTTGTTAAATAGCATGGCTGCAAAGCCGATCCGGGCCGGCTCTTACTGGGAGCAGCTAAAGAGTAGGGTGGGTGGCTGCTCCCCACGGTCCAGTCCATGTTTTGGGCTGGATATAAAACGCAGCCAGCAGCTGTGTCTGAGGGTTGTGATTATCCTGGAGCTGCTAACAGGGCTGGGAGTTCTCTGTCCTGGAGGAAAGAGCTCAGCAAGGAGGTGTTGTGTTCCTGGCTACCTGAAGCTGGATTCTCCTGCGGCTGGGCCGACAGCGTGGTGCGAACCTGCACCTACACCTCCCAGGTGACTGAACCTGTGTTGGCCTGTTTTTGTTTGGCCACATTATTTCTGTTGTGTGTGAACTGTCACCAAGAGACTGTTTTTCGTTTATGGTGTGCAAGTGTGAATAAAACACTGTTTGTTGCACAATCTGGACTCCTTGTTTTGCCTCTAAACTGCACCCGCACCGCTGTCTACCAGAGCGACTCCCACATTTGGTGTCGGATGCGGGCATGCGCAGTGAGGCTGGCGTGAACGCCGAGTTTTGTTTTTCTAAAGTGCATGGAATATATTAAGCCAGCAAAGCTGCAAGCAGGAGTTTCTGGCAACATGGAGGCTGCTGTGAAGGCTCTCATAGAGGCTAACGTGCAGCAGCGGGAGACCAACCAACTACTGCTACAACATGTGATGGCGTTACAGGCGGCAGGAGCGTCCCACCACGTCCAAGATGCCCGGAAGCGGTCCGTGCGGCGATCCCAAAAATGACCCCGCAGGCGGCGTTGAGGCGTACCTGGCGGTTTTTGAGAAGGTCGCCGTGAGGAAAAGTTACCCCGTGACCAGTGGGCTGAGGTGAGTCGCTCCGTTCCTGGCTTCCGGACCCCAGCAGGTGTTTTTCGACTTGTCGGACGACCAAGCGGCAGATTATGACACTGTGAAAGGAGAGGTCCTAGCCAGACTGGGCGTGAACGTGCTGGTCCGCGCCCAAAGAGTCCACCAGTGGGACTTTAAAGCGACTGAACCCGCTAGGCCGCAGTTCTACGATCTGCTGCACAGGCTGCAAAAGTGGCTGCAGCCCGATCTACTAAGTCCCACTGCCATGCTGGATCGACTGTTGGCGGACATCTTTTGGAGGGCCCTGCCTTATCCCCTCCAGCACTGGATCGGCCAGGTATCGCCCACCAATGCCCTGGAGATGGTCGACCTGGTGGGCGCTACGAGGCCACCAGAAACCTGCAGGGGACTCTTGCGGGGAAGGGGTCAGTCAAACCCCGGAGGCCTCTGCCCCAGTTCCGGCGTCCGGCGACAGAGCGGCCTGCCCGGAATATACCCCCTGCGAGTCCGCCTCCCGTGGTATGCTGGAGGTGTCAGGAGCCAGGCCACATCAGGGCCGACTGTCCGCATCGGGATGAGCCGATGGATATGAACTACGGGGTCGTCACTCCCTGTATGCACGGAAGCTGTGCGCAACTGGCACCCGTGAGGTGCAGGACCATAACCACCTGTGTCAGGTAGAGGTGGGAGACTCTCTGGCGGTGGCTCTGCTGGACTCCGGGAGTTTAGTCTCCCTGGTAAGGGCTGCACTTGTACGGCCTGCGGAGTATACTGGCCGTAAAGTCGGGGTCCTGTGCATCCACGGAGACCTGAAAGACTATCCCACTGCACTAGTGACTTTGTCCACAGCGGCTGGTAGGTGGACCCACGAGGTGGCTGTCGCTACTAAACTCCCACACGAACTAATACTTGGGAGGGACTTCCCGGTTTTCCGGCGCTGTGGCCGGCAATAAAGGTATCTGAGGGACCCGAGACAGGGGTGACCCTAGTAGAGTGGCCTGATACCGCTGGAAGGCCAGAACCCTGGGAGCCCGAGTCTGAAGGGCCGGCGGTAGGGGTGACCACTGCTCCAGCGGTAGAGGGGAGACAACCCCACTGAGTGTAATGGTGGGAGACACGGAGGACTTGCCACCGGGACCTGAGTTGGCAGACCTCAATGTCTCCGGGGAAAATTTTGGGACCGCACAACACCGGGACCAAACCCTAACCAGGGCCTGGGAGAATGTGCTGGAAATTGATGGTAAACCCCAGAAACCAGGGGCTGAATTAATGTTCCCACGATTTATTGTTCTGCAGGATATGTTGTATCGGGTGAACCAAGTCCGAGGTGAACCTGTTGAACAGTTGGTGGTGCCCACAGCGTATCGCAAGCTTGTCATGGAGCTTGCCCACCAGCATGTTCTTGGGGGACACCTGGGGTGGCAGAAAACCCAGGACCGCATACTGCAGCGGTTTTATTGGCCCAGTGTGTTCAAGGAGGTAGAAAATTATTGTAAGTCCTGTCCAACCTGTCAGATAACTAGCCCCCAGCCTCATTTCCGTAGTCCTCTGGTACCTCTGCCAATTATTGAAGTACCGTTTGAGCGAATCGCTATGGATTTAATTGGGCCTGTACCAAAAGTCTGCCAGGGGCCACCAACACATTCTGGTAGTTCTCGACTATGCCACTCGGTATCCGGAGGCGGTGCCTCTGCGACATACCTCAGCTAGGCTCATTGCCAAAGAGTTAATGGAGATGTTTTCCCGTGTGGGCCTGCCAAAAGAGGTTCTGACAGACCAAGGGACCCCTTTTATGTCCAAAGTAATGAAGGAACTGTGTAAATTGTTGCGTATAAAGCAGTTACGGACGTCCGTTTACCATCCGCAAACAGACGGTCTTGTTGAGAGGTTTAACCAAACTCTAAAAAATATGTTAAAAAGGGTGGTGTCTAGAGATGGGAAGGACTGGGACCTGCTTCTGCCCTATCTCATGTTCGCAGTGCGAGAGGTACCCCAGGCCTCTACTGGGTTCTCGCCCTTCGAACTGCTTTATGGCAGACACCCTCGGGGCCTGTTGGATATCGCCAAGGAAGCATGGGAACAACAGCCTGTCCCCCACAAAAGTGTCATTGAGTATGTCACCCAGATGCAGGAACGGATAGAAAGGGTGTTGCCGCTGGTCCGGGAGCATATGGAGGCAGCGCAACAAGCCCAGAGTAGGGTGTATAATCGTCAGGCTCGAGTGCGGGGCTTCCATCCGGGAGATCGGGTTTTGGTTCTGGTACCCACCCTTGACAGCAAGTTCCTAGCTAGGTGGCAGGGCCCCTATGAGGTGATCGAGAAGGTAGGGGAAGTAAATTACAAAGTACACCAGCCAGGCGGCGCAAGCCGAGCAGGTGTACCACGTGAATTTACTTAAGCCGTGGAAAGATAGGGACACAGCCGGCGACCACAGCCCCGGCCAGGGCTTCTAGGTGAAAAGGGTCCAGCCCCACAGTTCGAGGCCTGTGAAGCAGTAACCACGGTAAAATTGCAGACAGCCTGTCTTCCAAACAAGTTCAGGAAGTCAGGGAGTTCATCAGTCGGAACACGGATGTGTTCTCGGACCTCCCTGGCCGCACGTCTCTCATCCAACATGACATCGTCACTGAGCCTCAGGCCAAGATCCGGTTAAAACCATACCGGGTACCCGAGGCTCGGCGACGGGCCATCGCGGAGGAAGTACAGTTAATGTTGAAGCTCGAGGTCATTGAGGAGTCGAAAAGTGAGTGGGCCAGTCCCATAGTCCTAATACCCAAGCCGGATGGGACGTTGCGGTTCTGCAACGACTTTCGCAAGTTAAATGAAGTATCCAAGTTTGGCGGCGTATCCCATGCCCCGAGTAGACGAGCTGGTTGAAAGTTTAGGACAAGCCCGTTATTTTTCTGTGCTGGACCTCACTAAAGGGTACTGGCAGGTACCCTTAACGGAGTCGGCTAAGGAAAAACCGCATTTGTTACCCCGCGGGGCCTGTATCACTACAAGGTGTTACCCTTTGGCCTGCATGGCGCCCCGCCACTTTCCAAAGGTTAATGGACATAGTGCTGCGACCACATCGTCGGTGCGCCTCGGCCTACTTAGATGATGTAGTCATCCACAGCACCGACTGGGAAAGCCATTTACCCAAGGTGCAGGCGGTAGTGGATGCCCTGAGGAAAGCCGGACTGACCGCTAACCCAAAGAAGTGCTCCATAGGGTTAGAGGAGACAAAATATCTGGGATATGTAATTGGGCGGGAGTCATCAAACCTCAGGTAACTAAGGTAGAGGCCATTACGTAACTGGCCCGACCGGTCACCACCAGGCAGGTAAAGTCGTTCCTGGGGATTGTAGGTTACTACATGAGGTTTGTGCCCCACTTTGCCACAATAGCAGCGCCATTGACAGACCTGTTGAAGGGCGAAAGTCTGGGAGGGTTAGCTGGGTGAGAAGGCGGAGGAGGCTTTCTCCGCGTTGAAGTCGGCCCTGTGTGGGTCCCGGTTTTGGTGACACCCGACTTCAACAAGGAGTTTGTCGTACAGACCGACGCCTCGGAGGTAGGCCTCGGTGCGGTACTGTCGCAGGAGGTCAACGGGGAAGAACATCCCGTTGTCTTCCTGAGCCGTAAGCTCAGTCCGCGAGTC
>CM065590.1:13275701-13514314 GCA_033119425.1 Bufotes viridis
GAGTGGCCTTCTCCGTTGGTGGTTGATATGAGGCATGATTCCTTGCTGTGGTACCTGTATCCTCTGTCTGAGTGCTGGTTCAAAATAAATGAGAGTGGCCTTCTCCGGTGGGGGTTGATATGACGCATGATTCCTTGATGTGGGACCTCTCTCCTCTGTCTGGGTGCTGGTCCAAAATACATGAGAGTGGCCTTCTCCGGTGGTGGTTGATATGAAGCATGATTCCTTGCTGTGGGACCTGTATCCTCTGTCTGGGTGCTGGTCCCAAATGAATGAGAGTGGCCTTCTCCAGTGGTGGATGATATGACGCATGATTCCTTGCTGTGGGACCTCTCTCCAATTTATATTGGTTAATTTTTATTTATTTTATTTTATTTTAATTCATTTCCCTATCTACATTTGTTTGCAGGGGATTTACCTACATTTTGCTGCCTTTTGCAGCCCTCTAGCCCTTTCCGGGAGTCTTTTACAGGCTTTTTAGTGCCCAAAAGTTCGGGTCCCCATTGACTTCTATGGGGTTCGGGTTCGGGATGAAGTTCGGGTTGAGTTCGGATCACGAACCCGGACATTTTCCGGAAGTTCGGCCGAACCTCTCGAACCCGAACATCCAGGTGTTCGCTCATCTCTATTCTTCGATCATCATAGTGCATCGTGAACTTCAGTTCAGGCCAAATCGAACTGAGATTAGTGCAGAAATCTGTGAGGGATCGCAGGCCGCCTCGCCATATGCAAAAAATATTGTCGATAAAGCGACGCCATGAAATACAGTTCTCCTTATATGTATCGTTATTATAAATGTATTTCTCTTCAAACCAGGCCATATAGCTATTTGTGTATGACGGTGTGACATGCGATCCCATCGCAGTCCCGCGTTTCTGCTGAAAACACGTGTCTTGAAAAATAAAATCATTTTCATGTAGTACCAGTTCTAATAGTTGCAGGAAAAATTCCTTTTCAGAAGATATATGGGATGAAAATTGTAAAATCCATGTGGTGGCAGAGAGGCCTTTGGTGTGTTCAATAGAAATATATAGACTACACACGTCAAAGGTGACCAATAAATCATCTTCACATAGTGACAATGGAACATTCCCTTGTCTTGGATGCATCCATTGCTCTAGAGTCATTAAAGGGGAGTTCTTTACCCATCCCTGCACAGGACAGAAATTCCCAGTCAAGGGTTTCTTTACCTGCAATAGTAATTTTGTCATATACCTGTTGAAGTGCCCTTGCGGGCTGGTGTATGTTGGGGAGACATCGACCAGAATGAAGAATAGATTTTTCTAAACACAAGTCGACCATTAGAAAGAAAAATGTATTATTACCTATTCCTTTTCATTTCGATCGATGTGGCCACAACATGTCCCAGCTCCGCTTTCAGGTCTTAGAACAGGTATTGCCACCACGCCGGGGAGGTGATAGAAGGCAATTATTAAAAAAGCGTGAGGCATTTTGGATTCATAAATTACAGACTTTGGAGCCAAGAGGCTTGAATCGAGAGTATGAATTGAGTGCCTTTCTGTGATTTTTGCCACTGTGTGTACAGTGAGACCGTTGATTGGGAATTTCTGACTGTGCACACTTACTTACTATATATATTATTTTAGTATTCTATCCTTCTCTCTTTATTATCCTCTCTTCTTGATTGAAAGTTAATTTTTTCTTTTTTTTCCGACCCCATGTTGTGTTCCCTTGTATTTTAGTCTGTCCTCTTTATGCTTAACTTTATTCTCTACAAATCTATATGTACTTATTGTTGCGTCATGACATATGGGTGAGAGGTTACCAGAGGGATTTATCTATATTTTCATTACCTACACCGTATAATACTCATATTTTATACATCGCTCGTACAACCTCTTTCCATATGTCTATGAAGTGACAGCTTGAAAGCCTCGATTTCCTCTTCGCATAGCTGTTTCCGTGGTTACTCATGAGTCACATATTGATGACGTATTTTTACTTGTTAGTTTGCGCCAACATAGCGCTTTCCATTACTTGTTTATATGTTTCCATGGTTACTATAAATCACATGTCTATGGCGTTTACCAGCAGGCTTTCATTTTCACTTTGTTTTTATTTTTCTATGGTGACTCGATGTCACGTGTTAGTTACGTCGACTGAGGCGGTCTATTTAAATCGTATTATTTCGGTCTTTTAGAGAAATTCTCAAATCTGTGAGTTGAAACACGCTGTTTATTCCTTTCTTATGGGAACAATAAAGACATTGCTAATTCTTTGCAACAGGCAAAGTGCCGGTCCTTTTCGTCATATTGTTTTTGGGACGCCAACCCTGGACTCGAGCACCGCGTGACTGATTGGAGTGCCGGCTGGACTTGTATGTTTGTTAACTGTCAGATTAGTGGCGGTCTTACCTCTGGGACCCCCACTCTTTACGAGAACGTGGGCCCCCTAACCCATGGAGACCCAGAAAATGGATGGAGAGTCTAATTGGAAAAGAGTGCTGCTGCTCCATCAATTTCAATGTGAGTGGAGGATATAGATGAATACAGTGACCCTTTAATAATGCAACATGCAGTATATTAGTCCTCATACACTTTCCTAACGTCTAAACGCCCCCGCTCATTTTCAGGATGGCCGAGCTTGGCAAGCAGAGTGTCAGCACCCCTTCCATGCCGCGTTCACAGAGGATGGCTGTGGGTGGTTGCTGTGCCTGATGCAGCCCCGCTAGCTCCAGTCCCCAGCTTCCCTCCCTTCCCATCCTCCGCTGCTCTGTTATAGCAGCGGAATATGGTAACCATGGCAACAGGATGCCTTCAAAGGCATCCTGCTTGCCATGGTAACAAATGTCTGATCAGACTTTTTCTAAAGGCAAAAGTCTGATTAGACTAAGTGTCAAGTAAAAAATACAGTACAGTACATTATATAATGTACTGTACTGTATTATACAGACACCAGATCCACTGGATCTTCAAGAACCGAGTGGGTCTGGGTACAAACAAAAAGGTAAAAAAAAAAAAAAACATTTATCACTAATTTAAAAAAATAAAATAAATAAATGCACTACACATGTTATATATCACAGTGTCTGTAACAACCTGATCTATAAAATGGGTTTGCTACTTTCCACGTACGGTCAAAGTCATAAAAAAAAAAAAAAACTATGATTAAATTTAAATTTTGCCCATCTCACTTCCCAAAAAAGTTAATAAAAGTGATCAAAAAAGTTGTATCTACACCCAAATGGTACTAATCAAACCGTCACCTTGTCCCACAAAAAATGATACCTTACCTAAGAAAATCACCCAAAAAATAAAAAAATGATGTCTCTCAGGCTATGCAGACAATAAAACATGATATTAGGTATCGCCACGTCCGTAAGAATCTAAACTATAAAAATAACACATGAACTAACCCCTCAGGTGGACACCGTAAAAAAAATTCTGTAAAAAGCAGTTTTTTGTCACCTAACATCACAAAAAGTGTGACAGCAAGCGATCAAAAAGTCATATGCACCCCAAAATATTGCCATTAAAACCGTCATCTCATCCCGCAAAAAATGAGCCCCTACCTAAGACAATTGGACAAAAACTAAAAAAAACTGACTCTCAGACTATGGAGATACTAAGATAGTTATTTGTTTGTTTAACAAAGGATATTATAGTGTAAAACCTAAATTAATAAAAAAGAGTAGACATATTAGGTATTGCCATGTCCGTAAGAATCTTCTCTATAAAAATAACACATGACCTACTCCCTCAGATGAACACATTCACAAAAATAAAATAAATACGGTCCCAAAACAGCTATTTTTTCCAAATTTTCCATTTAAATCATTTTTCCAGTAACAAAGCAAGAGTTAACAGTCAAAAAAACTCTCTATTTATTGCCCTGATTCTGTAGTTGTTTACAGAAACACCCCATATGTGGGTGTAAACTGCTTTATGGACAAACGGCAGGGCTCAGAAGGAAACGCCATATGGTTTTTGAAAGGCAGATTTGAAATGGGCCACGGTGTAAATAAACCAGTCCATCAAAATCTGCCCTCCAAAAACCATATGGCGTTCCCTTCCTTCTGTGCCCTGCCGTTTGCCGATACAGCAGTTTAAAACCACATATGGGGTGTTTATGCAAAATATAGAATCAGGGCAAAAAATATTGGGTTATGTTTGGCTGTTAACCCTTGCTTTGTTCCTGGAAAAAATGGATTCAAATGGAAAATTTGCCTAAAAAAAAAATCGAAATTCTGAAATTTTATGTCCATTTGCCATGAACTCTTGTGGAACACCTAAAGGGTTAACAATGTTTATAAAATCAGTTTTGAATACCTTGAGGGGTGTAGTTTCTATAATGGGGTCATTTATGGGTGGTTTCTTTTATGTAAGTGTAAAGGGAGAATATTAATTATTAATATTTATGCAAATATCAAAAATTAATATTCATAAATAAGCGTAAACTGTCTATAGATAGTCACGCCTATTTATGTCCTTAACAACACACTTCTATTGCCTAGCATGTCACCCGGTTGCTTACACTTACTATCTGCATGCGCCTAACTCACTACACTAACCGCTAATAAATACACGCTACACAATTCTACCAGTAAAACTGTATTTATTAAAGCTTGACGCACACAGATATATACTAAATAACACAGCACTTCAAATACAATACTAACTACACTACACAATCCCAAATTCCAATATTCCACCCCAAAGTCTAACTAAACATTACACTCACATACACACACATTTACAGCCCACCCAACCTGGCTCTAAGCTATCCCTATGGGAGTAACAAAGGGTTAATACACTCAACTGCTGCTGGGCTATAGGCAGGGCAGCAGTGGAGGGGTTAACACAAGGTGCAGGGGACTGTGGGTAGCAGGGCTTGCTGGGACCTGCAAGGGTTAATGCAGGCCACAGATACACTGGGCTGAAGGCTGCTGCACGTGTACAGCAGGGATTAATGCAGGGCAGGGAGCAGGGGTTCAGGGATGGCAAGGTAGGGGTAAATGCAGGGATAATGGGTAGGGAGGTACAGGTCTGCAGGGGTTACACCAACAGGGGTTGATGCTGCTGGGCAGGGAAGGGGTACATGGGACTGTAGGGCTATGGGAAATCAGGGCAGGGGTTGGGGGTACTCAGCCATCTTCGGGTCCCATCTGTATCCTTCTCAGTCAGGAGCCGAGTTCAGAAGAGCCCTACTTTGTAGAGCCATGCCCTAATATCAGTGAAGTCCACTGTACCTTGTGAGCCCTCCCCCCAAGTAGTTTGGAGATAGGGGGGGAGGAAACAGGTTTAGCATGTAAGCCATGTGCTGATCAAAAGGTGCCATAAAGTCTGCAATCTCCTGTCCTGGACCCACATCCTATTTAGCATCTCTATGCTAACTACCCCCCAGGGACAGTTGGGCGATTTAACAGATAACAATGCCAGCCATGGCCTACAGGCTAAACATGGGCCTGTATCAAGTTGATACGAGTTGATATTCTATAAGGGGACACATTCTATTAGGGGATACACATATATATATATATATATATATATATATATACATATATATATATATATATATATATATATATATATATATATAGTAGTTCAAAAATTGCAAGGCAGCACTCCAATCTTCAAAAAATTCCAGTGTTTATTCAGCCCAGTGTGGCAACGTTTCAATTGTTCACTACAATCTTTCTCAAGCCATACCAAATAAAGTGCTCAGTGCAATATATATAGTCAAGTCACATGATCATCAATCAATTAGTGATAAAAACATGATTACAATAAAATGTAAATTTGTAATAATAAAGTGCTAAAAGTGCCAAATGTGCAAATTACATAAACAAATACATGTGAAAAAATATCCATGTTCCATATGATACAATTTTCTGATAGTGTAAACATTAAACACAGTTAATTGACTTGAAACCCACAGGTGTATAAGATAAATAATAATCATAATAAAAGGGAGACAATCTCACAGAAGCGGAATCACCATAGGATCCTGGACGGCGTCTCACGGAGTACAGCGCGCATGCGCGAGATTCACAAATCTCGCGAGCATCCCCATACATCAGAACCAGTGTCCCTAACAAAGATGGCGTTCACGGGCTTCATGTCATCTCTGCGGCTGCGCGGACTTGAACAAGTCTCGCAAGCATTACGTTTCAAGCACACCAGTCCGGACCATATCTAATATGGCAACCCCGGCATCTCAGGTATAGTGCGCATGTCCTGTATATCACAACTCCGTATCCACAACTCAATGTAAACATCCAACATACCCTAAGGATATTATAATGGAGGCATAGGATTGTCCAAGAATCGGACTCACCACAGCATCCACATAACACCATGGGTCATACATACTTCAGGCTCCCCATTTTAGGTGTATGATGCAAATGACGAGTCCATCCGAGAGAACGGACTCGCCATATCACGCCAACAACCTTGGGGCAATTCATACATAACATCCAACACCACTAGGTGAACCGGTCAGTAAGGGATACATGAAGTGACCTATCACAGTCCTCATGTAAAAACCCCTACCTCCAGTCCCCTATTGTTAGGTGATTTGACTCATATCATTCATTATCACGGAGTGTTCAAAAAAGACAAATAAAATATGATTAAGCGGCAGAGAAAACATGAATCCCATGACATCTAGTAATAATCTTTTTAAACATAATTTTTCACAATTCAGAATCCATCTGGTCCCATGGATAAACTTCCCTCTGTGAGAATGTCCCTTGCTTGAAAAAATCTGTAAAGAACATAAGAGAAATAACAAACAATTAATAAGTGTTTAAACAGTAAAAAGAAATTTTTCTCCATATATAAAAAAATCCTTTTAAAGTAAAAAACTCTTTTCTAGAAAGAGAAAGCCACTGAACACTTCATTTAGTCTCCCTCCCAGGTATAGATAGGGCGAGAATACACCACAGGGCAAAACAACGCACAGCATCCTATGTCACACGGAAATCAACATTGAGTCCCCTAGGTTTAAGGGTTCCCAGTGTGTAGATCCAATATAGTTCTTTATTTTTTAAAAGCTTCACCCTATATATTTCAACCCTTCCTCAACAATCCCCCTGTTGTTGGAAAATACGACAATACTTAGGGGAGGAGGGTTGAGACATATTTGCGCCACTCAAACCCATTCTTAGTGATAGTTCAGGAAGAACTGGAGTATATCCTGATCCTTAGGTACCTAGACATCACCCATCCCGACCTTTCACCGACCTGCTTTTCACCGTAACCCAAACTCCTCTATCCACAGGATTGGCTGTCGTCAACTTAACTGGCCTTTCTTTCTGATAACCGTCTTTCGGTGTCGGCCACTCCGATGAGTTTGGAGTGACCACACCCTTATCGTCTCTTGGTACTACTGCCGATCTTCATGTATCCACCCCAAGGTCTGGACATCTTCTGCTTCGAACGTATCGGTGTCAGCCGCTCCTACTGTCTTACTTGCGTGCTGCATGGAGGAGGTCCATTAAACCGGAACGCCTACTCTCCCGACCAGCTTGACCTATTGACTTCCGGAGCGGCTTGACTCTTGCAGTCTTTCCCAACTGCACCGACTTTCTTGAAACAAGAATATCGTGACCAGGAGCAGGTTCACCCTCACAATCAATTTTCCAGCGGCAGCAACCTCCCCATGGACAGATAAGTAGGTCTTTACCAGGCAGGTCAGATTTTCCATTAAGTGAGGAGATGTCAAGCTACCTAAATACTAACCGCGGTAAATACCTCCGCCACACTAACCATCCAGCCCACCCCTTACGAACTTCACCGTTACAGGGTTTGAGGTGGCAAATGGTGAACAAAAGGGACCTGTCCCTAACGTGCTCTACTCTAATCCCCATTCACACACATAACACATTTCACCTTCCCCTCCCATCAAATAAATTTAGTGTGTACCCATAGAGACTCCTGCAACCTGACATCTCTACACCTCCAAAGACAGGTAGGTCACAGACCCACCTGTCCACGGGAAAACGACTATAGGATACAAATGTGGACAGCGAATCCAACTCACCGCAGTGTGTCGGGTGACCTCTATAGGCTGTCACACACTTGTACCTAGAGTGTCTATGGGTACACAGATGGCAAACATACACACAATCTATATATACACAGTACTATGGGGTTACAGGATTGCATAGTTATACATCCTGAACCCTCATAGGAAACCAAGTAACAATATATATACACATAAATATGTCCATGAGGTCCCTGGCTTCAGGACTTTGTGGGAGTTATGTCCTGAGCCTCCTACGGATTACTTTGTGAAGTTATGTCTGGTTCTGGTGTAACTGGTCAGCAAGTCCCTTGCCCTTCCGATACACAGTCCAATGTAGATGATGATTACCAGAACCAGGGGAACTTTCACTGGGTGAATAAGAAGATGAAATGTAGATCCGAACAAGCTCTTCCACCCGAACACCTCCAAGTCTTTCTCCAAAACATGGGAGATAATGCTCCCGCTGGGTTGTGGCGCAGTTTCCCCGTCTTTTCAGACCTCTGCGGACCGCCAGAACCCAGTGGGATCCTCTGGAGCCTCAACAGAGTGTCAGGGCGGATAGCAGGTATCTTCTGTGGCATCATCTGGGTTTTTCCTCTGCTCCATAGTAACCATACCAATGACAGAAGAAAATACCAGGCGCTCCCAGGGGATTTCTCCCCTTATGGTGCAATTAGTTGTTCTATACCAGCACCAATACCTTTGACCCATGAGTAGAGAAAGGTATTGGGCTGCCCTTCATCTCACAGGACCCCTCGTTATCCTAACACTGGTGTATGAACACCCTACCTTCAGAGGATCGCGTCCTCTGCTTCACATCCCTCTGCACTAACAGATAAGGATGGCTACCTTAATAGGTTAGGATATCCGAGGGGAGCTGTGGATGAAGCACAATCTTGCAATTGATGGCACTGTATCCTTGTCCACTCATGTGTACTAAAGCTGATTTCCCCCTGTCATCCTGTCTTGTGGAGGCCAGCAGAATCCATGGCATAAGTCCTGCCCTGGATCTTCAGGACTCCACAACACAAACACACAGGCCACACTCTGCCGTCAATCACTCTGCATCCAATCCCAATCAGAGCTGTGTTACCTGATTGGACTAGAATTTAGTGCGCAGCGCAACATTACACCAATGTTGCCTGTCCGCCCTAGTCCCCATTATAACACAGCACTGCCGAGAAACCTTGAGCACAACCGCGTCACCTGTATCGATCAGAGACCCTGGCTTGCACGTCGTGACATCCCACTAAACCGTGTTCCAATGTCACCCGTTCCTGCAAGCCAACACTTTCTCGATCCACAGTATAACACCGTTCTACTCAAAGGGGACACAAGAATAAATCAAAGACAGCAGCGACTGGACTCATAGCAGGGAATGTAAACCACAAAAATCAGCAGGGTGAGACACATGCGCACACAAGAACCACTGCCATCCACATGAAAGAAAACATATACACATACAACAAAAACACACAACACGGACATACACGGGGAACAAACTGTGTAACAAATAGTATAGGGGTGTCAAATGTAGCCTAGCCTAGATGGCCATTCTGACCCCTCAGCACCTGGTGAAGCATGTGCCGCTGAGAGGTAACTCCTTTATGGCCAATCTGACTAGACCCCACTGCACGATTTGTTACCTGGATCCCATCACTGGACACATTGCAATTATTTGCACAAGGGCAACTCCTTGCAATGTGTCCTTTGTTCCCACACCTGAAGCACCTGATTGGGCTTTCTGTCCTGTGTGCTTTGTTCCTTCTTGTTTTGCAGTGCTTCGCTATATGACCTAAGCCACCACATGCAAAACATTTGATGTTTGCCCTGCATGGCTTAGGTCCGTCTACACTGCAACCGTGGTCCCTTTTCCTGTACTGTTCCATTCTCAGGGACGCACTCTTCACCACAGTTCTTTTTCCCAAAGTCAGGGAAAAATCTCTGTTGGTCTGGACCGGCTTGATCTGGTGATTCGGCCGATCACAGACACCTCTCCCCACTTTTTGCCTTGAATAAGGCAAAGTTTTGGGAGATTCCAGCAGAGACTTTACGGAAAAAGAAAGGGCCGGCACCAAACTGCTAATGACCTGTTGCATGCCAGTCATTAGCTGGGACCTTACTGCAACCTCGGCCTTCAATTTGGCTACCGTCACATCAGTAGAGGCAGCCGGCATCCTAAAGGCCTTGACCTCAGTATTAGACTGGATCAATTTAGCCTGAATTTCCTCCTTCTGCTTCTGCAACTCTACTAACTGTGACTGTATCTTAGTGATCTGCGCATCTCTGTCAACAGCAGACTGTACTCTCTCCGCCAACCGTGCCTGCAATGCGGAAAGCTGATCCGAATTACTGGCACAGCATTGGCAGTGAGCTGTCCGGAGGAATTGTCTCTGTTGAACTTGATACCACCGCTACTTCCTTTGGCTTGCAGATGCTAGCCTCAAACGTGTGAACCAGTTTGGCTAGCATCAGAAGTCGCTTTGTGGATTTATTTAACACCGTCCGTTTGTCAACACAGAGCTTGTCATAGCTACAAGCCTGTGCTAACAAATCGGACCACATCATTTCTGCTGACTTGTATGTGGTGGTGAGGATGGGATTGAATGTGCTATGCTTAGCTAGATGTTGGAATGTGGAGAAGTTCATACTCACACTTTTCTGAGCCTCCATCTTCTTCGCGGTGCTGTACTTTTCCGTCCCTTGCGGCTGCTTGAAAGAAGATCTTTCTTCCGGATCGCTTCTTCCCGCCCAGCCGGACCTATACACACCTCCCACGCAGATGGATCTCTTCCTGTGACGTATCATTCTTCCACTCCAAACGACGGTGACCGTGCAAAGGAATAGAACAAATATTAGTACTCAGATCGATTATAGATTCTCTGCAAAAGATTTTGGTCAATTCTCGATATTAATGGGAAGGATCGTTTCTCCTGTCCGAAATTATCAGGTCTTAGACGTTCAGACTCACCGCTGACCACGTCTCTCCTGCCTGATAATTTACAGTTCTAGCGACCCTTAGCCACAACACCAAAAATTAACGCAAAATCCACGCAGTGGGCCTGGCTCGCCAATGTAAAGGGAGAATATTAATTATTAATATTTATGCAAATATCAAAAATTAATATTCATAAATAAGCGTAAACTGTCTATAGATAGTCACGCCTATTTATGTCCTTAACAACACACTTCTATTGCCTAGCACGTCACCCGGTTGCTTACACTTACTATCTGCATGCGCCTAACTCACTACACTAACCGCTAATAAATACACGCTACACAATTCTACCAGTAAAACAGTATTTATTAAAGCTTGACGCACACAGATATATACTAAATAACACAGCACTTCAAATACAATACTAACTACACTACACAATCCCAAATTCCAATATTCCACCCCAAAGTCTAACTAAACATTACACTCACATACACACACATTTACAGCCCACCCAACCTGGCTCTAACCTATGGGAGTAACAAAGGGTTAACACCAGGGCCGGGCCAACACAGAGGCTGAGGAGGCTCCAGCCTCAGGGCGCTCAAGCCTCAGGGCGCAGGCCACTCTCACCAAGTCCCTGCTGCTGCCGTGTAGCTGTATTAGCAGCAGAGCATCCATTTCTGCGCTCTGCTGCTGTAACAGCCGGTCCTGCGCCCCCTAGTGGTGTTCTTCCTCCCTCCCTCAGTCTAGTGCAGTGTGCTGCAGCTCCGTACCTTCCCCAGCCCCTGACTTCCTGCCTGTGTGTGCACCAGAGATTGACAACCCCCTCCCCCAGCACAGAGAGAAGAGCAGCGTCGGGACAGAGAAGGAGGAGGAGGAGGAGGAATACTCTGCAGCCTGCCTCTCCCTCCAAGTCACCAGAGACTGTATGTGCAGAAAATGTAAGGGGTTAAAGGGAATGGAATGGCAGTAATGTAATGTGCATATTGTGTGTTTTTATGTATGTGTGTCATATGTATGTCTGTATGTGTGTGTGTGTCATATGTATGTCAGTATATATGTGTGTGTCATATGTATGTCAGTATATATGTGTGTGTCATATGTATGTCAGTATATACTGTATGTGTGTGTCATATGTATGTCAGTATATATGTGTGTGTCATATGTATGTCAGTATGTGTGTGTCATATGTATGTCTGTATATATGTGTGTGTCATATGTATGTCAGTATATATGTGTATGTCATATGTATGTCAGTATGTATGTGTGTGTCATATGTATGTCAGTATATATGTGTGTGTCATATGTATGTCTGTATATATGTGTGTGTCATATGTATGTCAGTATATATGTGTATGTCATATGTATGTCAGTATGTGTGTGTGTGTCATATGTATGTCTGTATATATGTGTATGTCATATGTATGTCAGTATGTGTGTGTGTCATATATATGTCAGTATGTGTGTGTGTGTCATATGTATGTCAGTGTGTATGTGTGTGGCATATGTATGTCTGTATATATGTGTGCATCATATGTATGTCTGTATGTGTGTGTCATATGTATGTCAGTATGTATGTGTGTGTCATATGTATGTCAGTATATATGTGTCTGTGTCATATGTATGTCAGTATGTATGTGTGTCATATGTATGTCAGTATATATGTATGTGTGTCATATGTATGTCAGTATGTATGTGTGTCATATGTATGTCAGTGTGTATGTGTGTGTCATATGTATGTCAGTATGTATGTGTGTGTCATATGTATGTCAGTATGTATGTGTGTGTCATATGTATGTCAGTATGTATGTGTGTGTCATATGTATGTCAGTATATATGTATGTGTGTCATATGTATGTCAGTATAGATTATCTAACCCAGTCCCCTTCCCCCATCAGCCCTTGTCCTACCCCCATCTACCCCACCAGACATTTAGATGTTATTTATTCCTGCTATTCTAATGCTCTGATCAGTAGATGCTCAAGTCAAGCCCTCACCCCCAGCCATTTAGATATGTATGTTATCAATCATCCCCCACCCCGCCTTCCTTGTAATTTGCTGGCCCCCAATATCCATTGTGAGTCACAATCCATAACAGTGCCATACACAGATCCCCCCATAACAATGCGTCATCCAGAGATCCCCCCATAACAATGCGTCATCCAGAGATCCCCCATAACAGTGTGTCCTCCACAGATCCCCCATAATAGTGTCATCCACAGATCCTCCATAACAATGCGTCATCCACAGATCCCCCATAACAGTGTGTCCTCCACAGATCCCCCATAATAGTGTCATCCACAGATCCCCCATAACAATGCATCATCCACAGATCCCCCATAATAGTGTCATCCACAGATCCCCCATAACAGTGTCATCCACAGATCCCCCATAACAGTGTCATCCACAGATCTCCCATAACATTGTGCAATCCACAGACCCCCCATAACATTGTGCTATCCACAGATCCCCCATAACACTGTCATCCATAGATCTCCCATAACAGTGTCGTCCACAGATCCCCCATAAGTGTGTCATCCACAGATCCTTCATAACAGTGTCATCCACAGATTACCCCATAACAGTGTCATCCACAGATTACCCCATAACAGTGTCATCCATAGATCCCCCCATAACAGTTTCATCCATAGATCCGCCCCATAACAGTGTCAACCATAGATCCCCCCCCATAACAATGTCATCCACAGATCCTCCATAACAGTGCGTCATTAATTGATACATTAAACTGTGCATATTTATGTGTGATTACAACAGTATTTAGTAAAGACTCCACAAGTTGGGGGCGCACTTGGGCAGCTCAGCCTCTGTTGGTGGTGGACCTTGTCCCAGCCCTGGTTAACACACTCAACTGCTGCTGGGCTATAGGCAGGGCAGCAGTGGAGGGGTTAACACAAGGTGCAGGGGACTGTGGGTAGCAGGGCTTGCTGGGACCTGCAAGGGTTAATGCAGGCCACAGATACACTGGGCTGAAGGCTGCTGCAGGTGTACAGCAGGGATTAATGCAGGGCAGGGAGCAGGGGTTCAGGGATGGCAAGGTAGGGGTAAATGCAGGGATAATGGGTAGGGAGGTACAGGTTTGCAGGGGTTACACCAACAGGGGTTGATGCTGCTGGGCAGGGAAGGGGTACATGGGACTATAGGGCTATGGGAAATCAGGGCAGGGGTTGGGGGTACTCAGCCATCTTCGGGTCCCATCTGTATCCTTCTCAGTCAGGAGCCGAGTTCAGAAGAGCCCTACTTTGTAGAGCCATGCCCTAATATCAGTGAAGTCCACTGTACCTTGTGAGCCCTCCCCCCAAGTAGTTTGGAGATAGGGGGGGAGGAAACAGGTTTAGCATGTAAGCCATGTGCTGATCAAAAGGTGCCATAAAGTCTGCAATCTCCTGTCCTGGACCCACATCCTAGTTAGCATCTCTATGCTAACTACCCCCCAGGGACAGTTGGGCGATTTAAAAGATAACAATGCAAGCCATGGCCTACAGGCTAAACATGGGCCTGTATCAAGTTGATACAAGTTGATATTCTATAAGGGGACACATTCTATAAGGGGATACATATATATATATATATATATATATATATATATATATACACATATATTTCAACCCTTCCTCAACAGTAAGCCTCACAAAGTGACTTCAGACCTGATCTGGTCCTTAAAAATTGGGTTTTTGAAATTTTCTCAAAATTTTCAAGATTTGCTTCTAAACTTCTAAGCCTTGTAACGTCCCCAAAAAATAAAATGGCATTCCCAAAATGATCCAAACATGAAGTAGACATTTGGGGAAAGTAAAGTAATGACTATTTTTGGAGGTATTACCATGTATTATAGAAGTGGAGAAAATGTATTTTTTTTATACAAAAAAAATTAACTGTTTTGGCAAAATGTTACCAGTGTCATGAAGTACAATTTGTGACAAAAAAAAACAATCTCAGAATGGCCTGGATAAGTAAAAGTGTTTTAAAGTTATCACCACATAAAGTGACACTGGTCAGATTTGCAAAAAATGGCCTGGTCCTTAAGGTGAAATAGGGCCGTGTCCTTAAGGGGTTAAACAAGGTTTTTGGATATCTGGCGTTGACCAGAAGGGTCTGAGAGGGGCATCACCTTCTCCTCCTTTTAACATTTTCAACGTTAGATTTGTTTAATTTTAATATTGTGCCGATACCTTTTTAAGGGTTAAAAATGCCAAAAAAGGCATCAAGGTCAAATCACACCCTTATATCTAATGTTCAGAACCCACAAATATTACTCCAGCTCATATGATATCAAAATGACTACATTTTAGACTATTTTAATATTTTACTTTTATTCTCACTCCATCCCTAAGCCATTTTCAGTATGAAATGCACATAAAGCATTTATAGGTGGACTATTTATACAAATCTCTGCACATAAAAAAAAAAATGAATAAAAATAGAAAAATTTAAAATAAAAGATCAATTTGGAAATTACCAAGCTACCTACTAACTCAAAAAATGAGATGACCTTCAACAACTCTTAATGTTCACTTAGGACATGATACATTGGACAATACAAATACACACCATAGGTTGTCTAGTGGTAGGACCCCATGCCATGCTGAGAAACCTAGACGTGGTGCATGAGGGGCTCCAATATGTTCCTGACTGGGAGATATTGGCGAATGGCTCAGCTTTTAACATCCGCACATTGTTTCATTTTGTATACAATGTTTGTGTGGTGCATGTGGTTCGTGCCGGCATCCTCCATTGTATGCAATTTTTGCTGGGGATTGGCCACTCGGTACGAACCACATGTGGAGGAATTGCTCCCCCACAAAAGAGCCCACCATGAGATATTGAAATCTGATAAGTGACAAAGAGGGAGAGGATTTTAACAATGATTGTGTGTTAGACAAGCCCTGGGAGCTGAATCAGGGTGCTGAGGAGGAGACAGCCAAAACCAACAAAAGAACTAGCAGGGCCAGATCTACTTTTATTGTGTTCTGCTTGGGAAATGGTGATGCCATTTTATATTGTGGGGGCATACTCTAAACATGCCAGGCCAAACTCAGCTATATCTAGCTCTGTCGGAGCAACTCTCATATGGCATTTTTCCCCACAGGGCTGGCAAACAAAAACCACAGCCACCACAGGATCTTGTGAGAAAAAAGAACTGGCGAACATTCTTAATTAGAGTTGAGCGAATCCAAACTGTATAGTTTAGGTTTGTACTGGACTTTAGATTGTTCGACACACAGACCCGAACCGGAACATGTTCATAAAAGTTCGGGTTCAGGTTCGTTGTTCGCCAATTTCTTCCCGCTTTTTGAAAGTCTGCAGAACAGCCAATCAGCAAGCGTTTCACATCTTTGCCCTAAGAAGCCATCACAGCCATGCCTACTAATGGCATGGCTGTGATTGGCTGAGTGCAGCATGTGACCCAGCCTCTATATGAGCTGGAGTCACGTAGTTCCGCACGTCACTCTGCTCCTCTTAGTGTAGGGACAGTTTGCTGCCGATGCTCCCAGGGAGAGATTAGGAAAGAAATCTGCTGAACCTGTCGGTGTGAAATCTTCAAGCTACAGCAATTATTGAGGGATGGTGCTACTGCTATCCTACATTTTTGTACCCAGCCCTGAGCCCAGTGAGACTGCAAAGTATTTTTTTTTTAATCCATCTGTTACTGAGGTGGGGGTCGACAGCGATTTTAGCCACTGCAGTGTCCTAGGAACTGTATGTGATCTGCATGTGTACCAGCCTGCCAGAGACATTAGTCTAATCCTTTTTTGGTAATTCAGTGAAGGAAACAATCCTTTTTTCTGGCAGGTCAAGTCCCCTATATTACTATTTGTATAAATTTGGGGTGACATAGTCCATTTCTGTAGTCTGGGGCAAAAATCTGTATTGTGGTGCTATAGAGCATTTGTGCATACAACGCACAAAAACTTATTTTCAATTTCATCAGTGAAATAGTGCATTAGTGAATTTTAGGGAAAGAAACACGTATTCTTGGTCTGCAAAGCAGTTTTAAATACACCGGACAAATACCTAATTTAAATTTCAGCAGTGAAATAGTGCATTAGTGAATTTTGGGGAAAGAAACCCGTATTCTTGGTCCGCCAAGCAGTTTTAAATACACTGCACAAATACCTATTTTAAATTTCTGCGGTGAAATAGTGCATTAGTCTATTTTGGGAAAAGAAACCAGTATTTTTGGTCCGCCAAGCAGTATTAAATACACCGCAAAAATACCTATTTTAAGTTTCAGCAGTGAAATAGTGCCTTAGTATTTTTGGGGAAAAAAGCTGTATTCTTGCTTCACAAAGCAGTTGTGCCTACAGCGTACAAAAAACTATTTTAACCTTCAGCACCAAAATAGTGCATTAGTGTATCTTCGGGAAAAAAAGTAGTATTCTTGGTCCACAAAGCAGTTTTAAATACTCCGCCCAAATACCTATGATAAATTGCAGCAGTGAAATAGTGCATTTTTGTATTTTGTGGAAAAAACACGTATTATTGCTTCACAAAGCAGTTGTGCATACAGTGTACAAATATCTACGTTCAATTTTCAGCAGTGAAATAGTGCATTAGTGTATTTTTTGGAAAAAAAAGCCCTATTCTTGTTCCACAAAGCAGTTTTAAATACACTGCCCAAATACCTATTTTAAATTTCAGCACTGAAAGAAAGAAACTTATTGTTTATCGCATTGTTTTTACACAGAGCAGTTTGGCATACAATGCACAAAAATGTATTTTAAAATTTAGCAGTGACATACTGCATTTCTGTAGTTTGTTGCAATAAACACTGGTTTTGTGCAGATCTGAGGCATACCCTGTATTTCCGTCATTTTAAGTGACCTTTTACACTCCACATTTACATAGTTGGTTGCAAACACACTGCATTTCTGACAGTCAAATATAACTTCAGCTTTTACATTGTTGGTTTAAAATTTTTTATTTTGGTTGCTAGTGAAGTAATTGTATTGAATTGCTCTGTTACACTGTTGTGTGACCGAAATAAATGTATTCTGTTTAGGACACGAGCACTGCTGTACTGTTAGTGAACTTAATTGTTAACTATTGGCAGTTAAATTGACACCTGAGATCTGACACCTGAGATCTGTCAGCTTGGTGGGTGAACACAAATAATGAGGAGAACATCAAATATGGGACGTGGGCATGGTCGTGGTGGTGTTGGTGGAGCTCCTGTTGCTGGGAGAGGACGTGGCCGTGCAGCGTTATTTGATAGGCCCAAAAGCCGCTCTATGGATGGTGAAGACAGAACATGTGCAGGCAATAGTAGATCGGGTGGCTGACAGCGCCTCCAGTTCCTTCACAGTATCTAACACCCAGTCCTCTGCAGAAAGCTCAGAGTTGGCACCTGCAGCCCATGCCCATCAGTCTTCCACCTCACCCCCTTGCAAATCATCCAAGCAGTTAGAGCCCCAAATCATGCAGGAAAGTCTCATGCTTTTTGATGATTCTTTTGGCAGGGTTTCCCCGGCGCATCCACCTAGCCCTGCCCCAGAAGTGGAAGACATTGAATGCACTGATGATCAACCACTTTTGTTGCAGGATGAGGACATGGGAATACCGCCACAAAACATCTCTGATGATGACGAAACATGGGTGCCAACTGCTGTGGCTTTCTGCAATGTGCAGACCGACGCGGAGGGCAGGGGTCATGAATGGATGGAAGAAGATATGGAGGATGATGAAGTCCTAGACCCAGACTGGACTGAAGGTCGTGCTAGTGAGGCATGCAGTTCTGAGGAAGAGGCGGTGGTCACACAGAGACAACAGCACAGCAAAAGAAGGAGCAGGGTGCAAAAGCTCAGCGGCCATTCCAGAGACAGTACGCCTGCTACAGTCCACCGCACCAAGGCACCGAGCACACCAAGGCCTGCTCCAAGGAGTTCATTGGCGTGGCAGTTCTTCACACAATGTCCTGACGACAAGACACGAGTGGTTTGCATGTTGTGCCATCAGAGCCTGAAGCGAGGCATAAACGTTCTTAACCTGAGCACAGCCTGCATGACCAGGCATCTACATGTATTAAAGGCTGGTCACAGCCTGAATTTGTGGGAGGGGCTGCCGTTATTTAACCCCGGGCGTTCTCTCTAGGGGCGATGGCCGTTACGCGCTTGTTTCTTTCAGAAGACTCTCCCCTAGAGTCCAGACCCCTCCTGCAACGTGCAGACAGGCCCTTCTCATCTAGATCGCCTGGTAGCACCCTACCAGCAAGCTGCAGACCACTCCCAGCGCTCGTCCGCGACTCCACGCCTGCTGCGCTGCACGCTGCACCACCCATACAACCTGCTCGCTGAGGTGGTCGGAAGAGACGTTCAGGGATCTTCCTGGTGCACGCACAGGTTTGGAGGTTGCAAGGGGTCCGTCGGGTTCTACAAACTACCGGCCTATGGGGGCCGGCTCCGTTGGTAGGTCTCAGTGGGTTACATCCCTTGCGGCGTTTTGCGATCGCCACGTCGGGGGGTCTGGTTATGCTATCTACCACAATAGGTGGTGCTTCCCCCTGTTTCATCGCTATAGTCGGGCAGATTATCAAGTCTGGCGCAGCCTCTGCAGCATCCCCGGCTGGAGGCAGTAGTGCTACTGTCCTGCCGGTGCAGGTCAGGGTTTTCACCCTCCCCCCCCCACTGGCTCCCAATACGCCTCCCGGTGACGGCGCGCCGCTGGCAGCGCGCCGGTCCGGGGGCTGCTGGGTCCCGTGCGGCATAGTGGGCGCTTCCTTCAGTGGTTAGTAGGGAGGCTCAGGTCGTCAGGGATAGTGGAGCTGAGCAAGTCGGGCCGGGGCCGCTAGCCACCCTTGCCATGGCCCTGGCACACGCTCGACTCTGCTACCTCTGGATCCCAACATGCTTTGGGTTGCTCCATGCTTCATACATGGTTTTTGTCAAAAGTTAAGAATTGTGGTTTTTTTCTGTTAAGGTAACTTCCAAAAAAAAAAATGTGCTCCCGGTCCCGCTGTTCCTGCATGCCGGATCTAGCGGAGCTGGGTCCAACAGTGGTTGTTGGCATACCCAGTCACTTAGTATTCAGTTAATAGTCAAGCGCGCACTGTAGTTCATCCACGCCACATTCCTGGGCTGGTCTTCGCTTATGCATATCGTGCGGGCCAAGCTACATATTCCCGCCCCTTCAGGGCACGCTACAGGTGATGCCGGGTTCCCGCCCGCCAACGGGTGCCATGCATCACACTGCTTCATCGCCAGAATCGTCGGCCGGCCTTCCCCACCACACCAGGTGAGCCTTCTTGCCCGTTTATCGCCTGGGGGTGGGGAAGTTCCAGCAGCGCCCTCGTTGGCGCACATCAGGCTTGGTTGCACAGGTCGCCCAAGCCATGTCTGCCTACCTGAACCACTCAGGTCAGGCATCCACCACTGCAGTGTCACCCCACGGGAATCACTCAGGTCATTTATCTCATGTTGCGCAGGTCGCACTGCTGGGGGTGTCTTTCACATGCCATTGCCTGAGTGGCTCAGGTTCATGTCTCACCCGGGGGCAACCACACCAGGTATGTGTAACTGCCTGAATCACGCAGGTTCACGTTCCCAGGTGCAATTGCCGAACCGCTCGGGTGCATGTATTATCCATGTTCAATTGCCTGATGTGTTCAGGAGCACGTTTCATCCACATACATGGCCTGGGTCACTCAGGTTCCCGTATCTTTCACGTATTCTTACCTGATTCACTCAGGTGCATGTATCTTTTACGTACAGTCGCCTGAATCGCTCAGGTTCATGTATCATTCATTCCCAACTGCCCAAATCGCTTAAGTTCATACATCATTTATGCATAGTCGCCTGAATCACTCAGGTTCATGTATCGTTTGTGTATGGTTGCCTGAATCGCTCAGGTTCATGTATCATTCATGTACGGTTGCCTGAATCGCTCAGGTTCATGTATCGTCCACGCATAGCGCCCTGATTCGCCCAGGTTCATGTATCATTCATGCATGGTTGTCTGGTTCGCTCAGGTTCATGTTTCATTCACGCATAACTGCCTGATTCGCTCAGGTTCATGTATCATTCATGCATAATTGCCTGAATCGCTCAGGTTCATGTTTCATTCATACATAACTGCCTGAATCGCTCAGGGTCACGTATCATTCATGCATAGTCTCCTGAACCGCTCAGGTCCATGTATCGTTGTGTATGGTTGCCTGAATCGCTCAGGTTCATGTATCATTTATGTATGGTTGCCTGAATTGCTCAGGTTCATGAATCATTCATGTATAGTTGCCTGAATCGCTCAGGTTCATGTAGCCTTCACACATAGTTCCCTGAATCGCTCAGGTTCATGTATCATTCATGTACGGTTGCCTGAATCGCTCAGGTTCATGTATCATTCATGTATAGTGCCCTGAATCGCTCAGGTCCATGTATAGTTGCCTGAATCGCTCAGGTTCATGTATCTTCCACACATAATTGCCTGAATCGCTCAGGGTCACGTATCATTCATGTACGGTTGCCTGGATCGCTCAGGGTCATTTATCATTCACTTATAACCATCTGAATCACTCAGGTTCACGTGTCTTTCGCGTATAACTGCCTGAATCGCTCAGGTTCATGTTTATTCATGTATATCTTCCTGAATCGCTCAGGTCCAGGGTTTATTCATGTATATCTGCCTGAATCACTCAGGTCCATGTCTCATTCATGTACGGCTGCCTGAATCGCTCAGGTCCATGTTGTATTCATGCATACCGGCCTGAATCATTCAGGTCCATGTTTTAGTCATGTATAACTGCCTGAATCGCTCAGGTTCACATATCATTCACGCATTCGTGTCTGAATCGCTCCGTTGATGTCTCTTTTTGTGTAATGGCCTGAATCGCTCAGGTTGTCTCTCATTTCTGCACTCTTGCTCGGGTCCCGTTCCGGAGATGTCCGGGCTTGCCGGTATCCCATTGAACATGTCTCTCCTTTTGTGTTGTGTTTACGCCTGAATCACTCAGGTTTCCTTCACCCATGTTCGGGGCACCCTGATTTGCTCCGGTCACGGGTCATTCTTGCATTGCCGCCAGATTCAGGTCTCTTTCCCTTTGGTCCTGTATTGGCTTGGTGTCAACCAGGCACCCGCCTCCGGTCGGTCTTCACCCGTCTCGTTTTGTTTGACCAGGTTTCTTCTGGTTCTCGCCCATACTCCTTCATGCAGGCACGTCCCTGGTTCAACCCGACCTCCGCACGGTTCAGTCCATCCCTCTTCCCTGGCACATCTGCTTCTTTCTCCCTGTCCACCTGATCTTCTCAGGCCTCATCCCGTCTTCATTTCCTGGCTTGCGGGTACAGGCCCAGTCGACTCACGCGCTAGTTCATATCATCATCCTATCATTTCTGTTTCGTTCCGTGCTTTCTCAGATAGCAGGATCCAGGATTGACGTTGGTCAGGGTAGGAGTCAACAGACCTTTTCCTTGCGTATTGCTAGTTGCTCACCTTTCGTCCAGTCGTTCTTACCGCATTCTAAAAAAAAACAAAAAACAGAAAGTTCATATTTTTAGGTCGCACTTTGTTGTTTCAATCTTACACCTAGGTTCATGATTTCCAGTTAATTCAGGTCCGGTCTTGCATTTCATTGTTCATCACGATCCCCTCTTCTGTCCCTCAAATCCCCCAGGTGTTAGGCTCTAATTTTTTCCAAAGTTCTCGGCTGTCTCCATCCAGTTCTGCTTCCCTCAGGCCACCTATCTTCCAGCACCTACACCATACCTGAATCCTCAGGTTAGGGTCATGTGTTGTCACCAGCACCGAGCAGGGCTCGTCATGCATATTTTCACCACGTGGTGGGGGTTCGTTTATCTCCTGAACGCTCTCTAGGTTTCTTTCTCATTTACCTAGCTTACACTCTTCAATTCGTTTGCCCAGTGTTTTTTGGGGTTCCTGAAGCTCTCGGGCCGTGCATCATCCGGCGTTTTCTTGTATTATCCTAATCGGCTAGGTTGCTCAGCATCATGAACGGTTGCCTGTGTCACTCAGGTCATGTGCCATTTAGTTCCAGGTTAAGCGACCGGTGTCGCACAAGTCGTGCTATCCTCTTGTGTGCATCGTTTCATGAATCATCCGGGTCACACCCCTCCCCGCGTCATGTACGCTTGTCTCTCTCCCAGTTCGGGTATCCACAGTATAGACATTTTCACCTGACTCGCTCAGGTCTCGCTTCAGCAGTGTCATGCTTGGTTACCTGAATCTCTCAGGTTATGCCTCTCCGACTTCTTGTCCGCACAGGTTATTCTTCATGCAGTGTGAGTCGATTCCCGTATGGCTCAGGTCGTGTATCGTTCATGCACATCATTCAGGCATTCTCACAGGCGGTGTAACATTGGTTCCTGAATCGCTCAGGTCATGCATTTTTGCCTAAATCGCTCAGGCCACTCTTCACAGGGTATTGGTTCCTGAATTGCTCAGGTCACCTATCATTCATGTATAATTGCCCGTTTCACTCGGATCATCCTTCGCGTAGCGTGACGCTTGTTCCTGAAACAGTCTGGTCATGTCTCATTCTCGCACAGTGGCCTGGATCACTCAGGTCATCTCTTTGTCACCAGTCTTGTCTCGTGCCCCACATCAACTAGGACACGCTCCTGCCAGCTCATTTGGCATTGTCCCATTCCCAGACTGTTAGTTCGTCATCTCCCGGTTGTCACTGGTCTTCTGTCCAGGCACGTCCCTTAGGCAGCGTCTGATTTGCACGAGTCTAATCTCCTCCCTTACACTTCCTGGTGCGCTCATAAAAACATTGGTTTGTCCGTTTGTTTCACCCAGGCTTCACCCCGTTCCTGTTACTTCTTGCTTCCAGGTCTCGGTGCATTTTAGTTCAATATTGACTACCAGTTGTTTCACACGCTAGCCCAAATGTTTGCTTTCGAGGTTCCTACGGATCATTTCATTCCACCATTCCTACTTGTTCCGCGTTCCAGGTAAGTTAAGGCACAGTTGCGACATTCAGTCGCACTATTGTTGGGGTGTTATGCCTTATTAATGAGTGTCATTTCCAGGTCTCTAGTTCTGGTAGAGGGAGTTGGTCAGGGTTGACAGTCGGTTCGGGTAGGACTTTAGAATTACTCCTCCCGCATGCTTTTCCAGTCTCACCTCTCGTCTCGTTCATGGTCTAGTGCACCTGGCGGATTCTGCATAGTAGTTGGTGCAAGGGTCCCTAGCTGGGTACACCACCAGGAGCTTCATGACGGGGTGCAAGATGTTTTCAGCACTTCACGCTAACCCACTCGCAGGGTGACTGGGACGTTTCACTTAATGGCATTTATAGCGCATTGCCATACGCAGCCTAGCCCTAGAGGGTGCTCTTTTGGCACCCAACTAGCATCATCATCAAGGCTGCCAGGTATTCAGGAAACATGGGTTCCTTAGGCCTGGGGAATTCACCTGCAGCACACGATCACGCTCTATACTTCTTAAGCGGCATCTAGTGTGGCACGGCATCCACCTTCCCAACTCATGCCATCTTCAAAGACCTGTCAGGTGGGTTCCCCGTGGAAGTCAAGTTCTTTCGTCTTTAAATAGTGGGTGCCCTGTTAAGGTGCTCAGGGATCCCTCCGTGGTGCCTCAACGCGTGGTTCAGACAACCCGTCGCTACCTCCGCAGGACAGGCCTTTATCTCCCTTCAGTTCATTCCCAAATCCGCTCATTAGCGGCGTGGTTTAGGGCACAATCCCGACATCACCACCGGCCATTCCATCTGCATCAGAGCCGCCTCTTCATCCTCCCGGCACCACGTACCAGCGCATGCCATCCGCCGGGTGGGGCGGTGGAGGTCGTCATACTAATCTAGGAACATTCCCAATCCTCAGGTCAAGACTCTAGGGCGTTCCACCCTTTAACTTTGTGAATTACCATGACTTGCACCATCAAGTTCTTTGCCCTAACAGGTCGTGAAAGTCCATTTTTGCCCACTTATCCAGGCCTTACCCCGCTCCTGGCTCTGGGCACACTTCAGCCAGATAGGTCATAGGGAGGCATACGCTGGCCTTCTCCCTCTCCCTTCTTCACCCTTCTCAGACCATACCACAAGTATTAAAGGCTGGTCACAGCCTCAATTTGTGGGAGGGGCTGCTGTTATTTAACCCCAGGCGTTCTCTCTAGGGGGGGATGGCCATCACGCTCCCCACCCCGCCTTTTCCCCCTTTTTTCTTTCTTCAACTCCATTGGGTGGCCCACTTATCCAGGCCTTACCCCGCTCCTGGCTCCGGGCACACTTCAGCCAGATAGGTCATAGGGAGGCATACGCTGGCCTTCTCCCTCTCCCTTCTTCACCCTTCTCAGACCATACCACAAGCAAAGCATGAACTGCAGTTGAGTAAACCCCTTCAAAACAAGGAACTCTCTCATGCTCCACCTGCTCCCTCTTCTGCTACTTGCTCGGCCTCTCCCTCCACCTCTGGCATCACCATGGCACCTGGCGACCAACTAACATAGGATGTTCCACCAACACCACCACATACAACACCATCACCAAGCATCTCCACCATGTCACATGGCAACATTCAGCTGTCCATCTCCCAAACATTGGAGAGAAGGAGAAAATACCCACCTACCCACCTTTGAGCCCTGGCCCTGAATGCCAGCATTTCAAAATTATTGGCCTTTGAAATGCTGTCATTCCGTCTGGTGAAGACGGACTGTTCCAAACAGCTGATGGTGGTGGCTGTCCTCCAGTACGTTGTTCCCAGCCACCACTACTTTTACTGGTGAGCCGTCCCTTCCATGCACAAGTGGAGGATAAAATCAAGTGTGCGCTGCGCAACGTCATCTGTGGCAAAGTCCACATAACCACAGATACATGGACCAGTAAACACGGCCAGGGCCACTATATCTCTCTAACTACACACTAGGTAAACATAGTGGCGACTGGGCCCGAGGCAGATAGCGGTTTGGCGCATGTCCCTCCATCACAGAGGATCGCAGGGCATTATTCGTTGGCTCCTGTTGCTTCCTCCTTCTACTCTGCATCATCCTCCTCCTCCTCCTCCTCTTCTACCACCCCCACATCTGTTCATCAGAAGAACCTCAACCTGAACTTCAGCACAGTCCGGTGTAAATGTCACCAGGCGATTTTAAAACTCATGTGTTTTAATGGTGGTGTGCCATAATGGGCAAAATCTCGTTGCAGCTCTTGGACTAGCCGGTTTGATGCACATCCCTTGTCTGGCGCCTGTGCTGAATCTTCTTCTATGTCTCATTGAAAAAAATATTACAGCGATGATGGAAGAGGATGTGGCACATGAGGAGAGGGAAGAGGGGACATTTCACTGGATTTCAGGCAGGTCATACAGAAGTGGCTCAGAGGGTGGGTTCCTGCACCAGCAGAGGTCAGGTACATATGTGGACAGCCAGGGCAGAGTTCTGGAGGACAAGGAGGATGAGGTAGAGGAGGAGGAGGAGGAACCGGTTTCACTGCAGGGTGGCACCGTACGCAGCTCAGGGCCCTCACTGGAGCGTGGCTGGGGGGATATGGAGGACACAGACGATACACCACCTATAGAGGACAGCTTATCTTTACCTCTGGGCAGCCTGGCACACATGAGCGACTACATGCTGCAGTGCCTGCGCAATGACAGCAGAGTTGCCCACATTTTAACTTGTGCTGATTACTGGGTTACCACCCTGCTGGATCCCCGGTACAAGGACAACGTGCCCACCTTAATTCCCGCACTGGAGCGTGATAGGAATATCCGCGACGACAAGTGCACGCTGGTAGATGCGCTCCTGAGGGCATTCCCAACTGACACGGGGGGACAAGTGGAAGCACAAGGCGAAGGCAGAGGTGGAGGAGGAGGAAGAGGTTGCCAACGCAGCTGTGTCACAGCCAGCTCCTCAGACAGCATGGTTAGCAGTGGCTGAGCTGTGGAAAAGTTTTGTCACCGCGCCACAGCAAACTGCACCACCAGCTGATAGGGAACGTGTTAGCAGGAGGCAGCATTTCAACAACATTGTTGAACAGTACATGTGCACACGCCTCCATGTACTGACTGATGGTTCTGCCCCATTCAAATTCTGGGTCTCCAAATTGTCCACATGGCCAGAGCTTGCCCTTGCCCTGCGGCCAGTGTATTGTCTGAACGTGTATTAAGCACGGCAGTTGGCGTCATTACAGACAAACACAGCCGCCTGTCCACAGTCAACGTTTACAAGCTCACGTTCATTAAAATGAACCAAACATGGATCCCACAGGACCTGTCCATACCTTGTGCAGAATAGACATTTATAACTGCCTCCCCCTCAACCATACATTCTTGTACTCCAGGGCACTTCTTTATTGAATACTCTTTTTTTAATTGTACCAATATTTTGTGGGCAACCTCTGTCTAGGTGTTAGGAGCCTAAAATTCTGTTAATTGCCTGCTGCTTTGGCAGGTGACATCAAGATTGATTTTCTGCTATGGAACCTCTCTCCTCTGTCTGGCTGCTGGGACCTAAATAACTGAAAGTGGCCCTTTCCATTGCTAGGTGACATGAAGCCTGATTTTCTGCTATGGGACCTCTCTCCTCTGTCTAGGTGCCAGGGGCCTACATTTAAGATAATCACCTGTTGCTTTGGTGGGTGACATTATCCTCTTTATACTGTCAAATGACCTCTACATTATCTGGTTGGCAGGCGCCTATATTTTATTTCATCGCCTGCTGTATTGGTGGGAGACATTAACCTCTTTTTACTGTCAAATGACCGCCCCATTGTCTGGTTGTCAGGGGCCTATATATTGTTTCATCACTTGCTTCATTGGTGGGAGACATTAAACTCTTTTGACTGTCAAATGACCTCTACATTGTCTGGTTGTCAGGGGCCTATATTTTGTTGCATCGCCTGCTGTATTGGTGGGAGACAGTAACCTCTTTTTACTGTCAAATGACCTCTCTTCTGTTTGGGTGTCAGGGTCTTACATAAATGATAATGGCCTGTTCCATTGCAGGTTGAGCTGAGGCCTGTGTTGCTGTTACGGGACCGCTCTCCTCTTTGTGGGTGCCATGGTCCTGAATTAGTGAATGAGGCCTGTGGCACTACTGGGTGAAATCAATACTCTTTGGGCATGATTGTAACCCTCCTCTTTGTGGGAGCCATGGGTCTGAATCTGTGAATGAGGCCTGTGGCATTGCTGGGTGAAATCAATACTGGTAAAATAAAAATTTGTAACGGTGGCTCACTCAGGTAATTGTATGGATGGTGCTGCAAGCCAAGCAGAGGGACACCAACCCTCTAAAAAGTGAACAAACAATTGAAATCAAGTAATTGGCGAGCACTCCATCTGGTAATGGAAAGTATCAAACTTTTAATAAAATTATCTACTAATCAATTGAGACTTGTAGAAATAACCTAATAAAATCAAAGAAATACAATGATAGAATATACAATACAGATCGTGCATTCAATACACTCCTATATTATAAAATATGGTTATGATGGATCTATAAACGAGAGATAGGTTCTGACTTAATGGTCTATATGGCTGCAGCCGTAATGATTGAGTTATAGCCTCAAAATCAGAGTCTCTCTTGTCTTGTCCATCCAAAAGTGCACTAGGGCGGTTAGTCGTTTTTCATTGCACCAACATGTGACATAGACTTAGCGTACTCAAGATTGTAAGAGTCCGTATGTAATTCTTAATGTCCGATCCTAGTTCATGGATCAAAAAGTAAGCGGTTAAGGGTATATTCCTCTTACCTCCATTCAATGGATCGAGGGATGGAAAGGAACGCCACACATGTGTGCGGAGATGGCGTCTTCCGCCGTGCTTACCCGGCCGGTTCCCCTGAGGTCTCGCGATAGTCGGCGTTCCCCTTGTTACCTGGGAGACGCGTTCCTCACATGGGGATGTACTTTATCGATATTGCAAGTAGTCCTATTTTACAGCATGGCTATGCTTAGACTTCATGAGGTTATTTCTTAATAGGCGATCCAGACCAGACGCGTTTCGGGATAACTCGGATCCCTTCCTCAGCTGAGGAAGGGATCGGAGTTATCCCAAACGCGTCTGGTCTGGATCGCCTATTAAGAAATAACCTCATGAAGTCTAAGCATAGCCATGCTGTAAAATAGGACTACTTGCAATATCGATAAAGCACATCCCCATGTGAGGAACGCGCCTCCCAGGTAACAAGGGGAACTACGCCGACTATCGCGAGACCTCAGGGAACCGGCCGGGTAAGCACGGCGGAAGACGCCATCTCCGCACACACGTGTGTGCGCTTCCATCCTCGATCCATTGAATGGAGGTAAGAGGAATATACCCTTAACCGCTACTTTTGATCCATGAACTAGGATCGACATTAAGAATTACATACGGACTCTTACATCTTGAGTACGCTAAGTCTATGTCACATGTTGGTGCAATGAAAAACGACTAACCGCCCTAGTGCACTTTTGGATGGACAAGACAAGAGAGACTCTGATTTTGAGGCTATAACTCAATCATTACGGCTGCAGCCATATAGACCATTAAGTCAGAACCTATCTCTCGTTTATAGATCCATCATAACCATATTTTATAATATAGGAGTGTATTGAATGCACGATCTGTATTGTATATTCTATCATTGTATTTCTTTGATTTTATTAGGTTATTTCTACAAGTCTCAATTGATTAGTAGATAATTTTATTAAAAGTTTGATACTTTCCATTACCAGATGGAGTGCTCGCCAATTACTTGATTGAAATCAATACTGTCTTGGTGTGATTTTAACTCTCCTCTTTGTGGGTCCCGTGGGCCTGAATGTTTGAATGAGGCCTGTGGCCCTGCAGGCAGACATGAATTCTTCTTGGCTGTGATGTGAACTTCAACTCCCATGTATGGTTGCCATGGCCCTGAGTCTGTGAGTGAGGCCTGTGGCACTGCAGGCAGACATGAATCCTTTTTGGCTGTGATGAGAACTTCAACTCCTATAGCATTCCCACCTGACGCCACCCTAATCTCCTATTACACCTCCTCCTCAAAGTTGCCAATTGATATTGGTTAATTTTTATTTATTTTATTTTATTTTAAGTCATTTCCCTATCCACATTTGTTTGCAGGGGATTTACCTACATTTTGCTGCCTTTTGCAGGCCTCTAGCCTTTCCAGGGCTATTTTACAGTCTTTTTAGTGCCCAAAAGTTTGGGTCCCCATTGACTTCAATGGGGTTCAGGTTTGGGGTCAAGTTCGGGTCGAGTTCGGATCCCGAACCCGAACATTTTCATGAAGTTCGGCCGAACTTCTCGAACCCGAACATCCAGGTGTCCGCTCAACTCTAGTGATGACATCATCACGCTAGGCGTCATGAGATTTTGTGCGTTATCATCAACCATGAGGGCCGCAATGGCCTCTTCGTGCTCAAATGGATGAGGTGATTTTTTTTTTTTTTTTATGCATTTGATTCGGAAAATAGATTTGTTAACGCAAAGCTTGAGACAATTTGGCTTCACGGCAAATCAATTTTTCCTGAAATTTGGATCAAAATGTTTGACTTTGATTCTCTCAACACTAGTAACAATAATCAAGTATTGGTGAAAGCATTAAACCATGACAAGCTTCTCCTAATGAGCATCTTAATTATCAATTAATCTAAACAACGGGTCTCATCTGTTTACTTCATTCACTTGAGTGTGATTACCATGTCAGTATCCTGTGGGGATCTTCCCCAGACATTATAAAACACGTAAACATCTACAAAATTTCACCATTTCCACAAGAAGACTTGACAACGCTTATGAAAATAGGCAGACCTCTTGTAAGCCTCCTCTGGGGGGAACAGTAAGTAGAATATAGACCCTAATATTATTATTGTTAATGTAATACATTTTGAATCTTTTTAGACATGTATCTGCTTCGATTTTCTGTGTTTAGAGAAGATAAATTCCTGATATTCATTGCTATATAAATTATGTGTGAGGAGAATCAGACACAGGTCACTCAGATAAGTCTCCTTGGATTCCGAGGTCTATACAATTACAAGACTCTTCTATTCATAGTGTTTTTTCTGACATACACGTTTATCTTAGTTGGAAACCTTCTAATCGTCCTTTTAGTGACCACTTTTGACCACCTCAAAACCCCAATGTTCTTCTTTCTGAAACACTTGTCAACAGCCGATATTTTACTAACCACCAGTGTTGTCCCCATGATGTTGGACATAATATTATTTCAGGGGGATATTTTGCCCTTTTGGGGCTGTATTATGCAGTTGTATTCCTTTGGTATATTTGGATTTGTTCAATGTTTCCTCATTGCTGTCATGTCATTTGACCGATATTTGGCCATTTGCCATCCATTACGTTACTCTTCAATAATGAATCCAGATCTTTGTCTCCAGCTTCTTATTGGTTCATGGTTTTTAGTCAGTGTGTTGATATCCAGTGAGATTATTGTTATTATCCAATTTAAATTCTGTGGCTTGAATTACATCGACCACTTCTTCTGTGACTTTGGTCCCGTAGTAGAATTGGCCACATCAGACATTTCCATTTTGATGCTGCAAGACTTTGTTATCTCCATTTGCATGATCTTTTCCCCATTTGCTTTTATTATTATGACCTACTTTTCTATTTCCATCACAATAATCAAAATGTCTTCAACGTATGGTAGGAGAAAAGCGTTCTCCACTTGTAGCTCTCACCTGACCACAGTGTGTGCATATTATGGAACCCTAATCACAGTTTACATGGCTCCATCTAATGAAAGCACATCTAATATCAACAAATACAGATCTCTCTTGTACATAGTAGTGACACCAGTGATGAATCCCATCATCTACAGCCTGAGGAACAAAGAGATCAAGAGAGCTATCCAGAAAATAAAGAATCATGTCATTCAAAATGGAAGGGAAAGATGAAACATTTTACACAAAGGAGCTATGCTATATAAAGACTTCATTGAATGGTATATTAGTATCACATAGAATATTACAATAAAACTATGGTTTATATTTTATTCCAAAACTGTGTACATGTATTTAGTTCTAAGGACAAATCTAGCTTTTGACTGCTTTTTTCAACTTTCAAAAATACATGCCTAATATATTTCTATTATCGAGCTATTACCTACCAATTTATTGGCTATTATACCTAAATCCAAAAGACCTAAATACAATAGAACATATTTGGAGGGAGCTGAAACTCTGTGTTGCTCAGTGACACCCCCGAAACCTGACAGATCTGGAGGAGATCTGTGTAGAGATGTGGGCCAAAATCCCTGTTGCAGTGTGCGCAAACCTGGTCAAGAACTACAGGAAACGTCTGACCTCTGTAATTGCAAACAAAGGCTTCTGTGCCAAAATTAACACTGTTTTCTCAGGTGTTCAAATACTTCTGTCTCTCAGAGTGGGAATGCACCTACAATGTGACTTTCAGACCCCTCCATGATTTCTAAGTGGGAGAACTTGCAAAATTGCAGGGTGTTCAAATACTTCTGTTCCTCACTGTATGTGTTTTACTATGGTTTCTTTCAACCGTTATTAACTGTTTTCTGTATATGCTGAGGGCATGTACAATGGATATAGAAAGTCTTACACACCCCTGTAAAAAAGGCTAGGTTTTTGTTATGTAAAATATTTTGACCAAGGCAAATTATTTCTGATTTATTTCCACCTTCAGTGTGACATATAATCTGTATAATTCCATTGAAAAACAAACTGAAATCTTTTATTTCATAAACATAATATAATAAAGGAACAAATGTACATCAAGACACAACAAAATAGAAGATAAGTTGATCAAGTGCCTTTTAAACATGGTTGAATTAGCATGAAGAGAATATAATCAAACAATTTAGATTCACCAATGTAGGCAAGGAATAAGAGAAGATAAAAAAAGAAGAGAAGAGGATGGTAAAGGAAGAGGGGGGGGGACGGACTAATCCCGGAATGCAGAGAAGGCAATTAGGAAACATTTATTGTTTACTTTAGCAGTACCAACGATCGATCAGTGGGTCATCTCTCGAAAACCAGGTACGCTAAACAATATCAAGAAATCCTTGTAAATTTGGTATCCCATCCAACAACTTGTTCCATCCTATAAATATCATCACTTTTCGAAACATTGAGATGTTGATGGTGCTGTCATCCTCCTCCAGTACAAGGCGAATAGTAGCCTAGCTGCTGCCAATAGCTGTGTGACTAAAGCTCTAGATGAGGCAAGGCAAACTCAGTAGGCATAACTGTGGTGAGGTATGAACTGTAGCATCACACACCCAGGAGAGGACCCGACATACCTCAATCCAAAAAGAGTGAATAACACGACATTTCCACCATATATGAATATGGAAACCCACAAATGTAATCATATCTCCAACACATCTGGCTAACTTCCTGAAACATCTTATACAATGTCTATGGAGTATAATACCAGCGGGTGGGTACCTTTATAGTAATTCTCTTGCAATTTGACATACGGTATGTGGAAACTCTGGAGGTCAAAGTGAAACAGCGTAAAGAGTCCCTCTGTGAGAATGGCAATTGTAAATCCATCTCCCATATCTTGATTTATTCAAAAACTGTAGGCCTGGCCTAGTAAACTAAACAAGCATATATATTGGTTATTTTATTGGCTGGTTCATGGAGGGAGAGAACCTCCTTTTCAAAAGAAGTGGGGTCATTTTAGGAGATATGAAGTAGGTTTTTAATATAGTGTTTAATGTGTAGACAATGGAATATAGTTAAAGAAAATAGTTCCTTATGAGATTCCCAATCCCTCCCCAGGTCCCTTTGTGTATCAAGCAAATCAATCAAGGGAAGTGTAATATTTTTACATACTTCTGTATGAGTGGATCCGAAATGGGGAGAAGAATCCCACAGTACATCCCTAATCTGTATTAGGGGGAAAGAGGAGACGATAATAATAATGTATAGTATGTAGTGCTAGGGTTTTCTGCTTCATCAAATGCAGAGAAATATTCAGCACTTGTGACTGAGTGGGATTAATCAAAACATTGACGCCTTAACCCATCTTAAGGCAAGGTGTGAGATGGCAGATGTACCAGTGTAGGTATCTTAGTAAGGATCAGGGGCTAAGTTTAGGTCCCCACCCAGGATCGCCACACCCTCCACAAAGTCCGGAATAAGTCCTGGAATAAGTGAAGTGTTGTACACAACCATAGTTAATGGGAAATATTGGGGGCATATACATTCCCAAAAGTATGTATGCATTCCTAAGATCCCTGTTATGAAAAGATATTTTTCCTTTGGGTCAACAAGGGTTAAACACACATCCAGCGGAAAGTTTTTGTGGATTGCTATAGATACACCTCTAGAAGCAGAAGAGAATAAATCACTGTGGAACCACTGGTTAAACACACGATGGTTCAAACACAGTATGTGACTGGCTTTGAAATTAGTTTCTTGTAGCAATGCAACACTTACCTGGTATGTAATTGGTGGCAGATTTGGCTCCGTTTGGCTGGTACGTTCAAGCCTTGTACATTAAAATAACATACCTTAGTTGCTGCCATGGGAGACCAGACAGCACCTTGGGTTATTCTATATAAACTTTGCAAGATTGTTACACAAAAAAGGTAAGAAAGGAGACGGGTAGGGAAAGAAAACCGGTAGGGTGCCAAAAAAGTAGTCAACAAAAATATCAACTTAACATTTGTAGAAGAGAAGGACAGTGTCCTCTATATACCCATGGTGTTAAAAGTATATATTGGGGGTCCAGTTTGACCAAAATCAGGGCATTACTAGCGGGAAGTGAGCAGAGAGAAATGAAATGGGGTTATATACTCCTGCCTTCAGGGCCCTAACGCCTAGTACTGCTAAATAACAAAATGATGACCAAATAAAGCATATTAAATGCTGTGACTCATTAATAGATCAGGGCCCTATATAAGCTTTGTTTGGACCTCAATTCCAATATAAGATAAAGCATTGCAGTAAAATCTGGGAAAAATAAAATAGAAAATAAATAAGAATGAAAGGATGAAACAGAAAAATGGATAAAACAGATTAGAGTTAGAACAGTTCACTCTGGTTCAATATTGTCGAGTATATAAAGTAATTGCCTTATGTACAAAAATTAGTATCAAAGGAAGAAAGAAAAAAAACTGTCAAGAATATTTTGATCCAAGGGGGGGCCGACATAAAACAGGGACAGGCGTCTATGCAAAAAAATAAAAATATAAATAATTTTATTATACAATAATTTTAGAGCAATAACATCAATGAAAATATCAATGTAGAAAAAAAATTGCAATACCAAAATATGCCACTAGAACCAACACACCATAAATCTACCAACACGCTTTAGTTTCAAAACCAAATATGAAAACTATGAAAACTATGCAAGCAATTGATATATGCACAGAAAATGAATAAAGGAAATGATTACTGCATATATAAACCCTCTGCTCTGCTACAATTATGACCAAAATTTAGGTAATGGTAGTATTTCAATAAAACAAATAATTTAGTAGCTTGATATATCTATGTAATAAATATTCCAATCAGATTATGCAATATTGTCCCCTTGTTTAGTTATATGCATCGTAACTGAGATCAGACACAAGATTTATGTAGCAACTACCATTATACGTCTGCAACCAGGCGGGTATCTGACTAAATATCAAGCTAAATAAATTATCTCAATACTACAAACAAGCAAAAGTATATATTACCCAGGGTCAAGTGATGCAGAGTTCGGGGAAGTCAGCTTTCTAGAGTTTCTTCTGAAAATCCGTATTCTCCTTAGGGGCGTGTTTTTTTTTCTTTTTTTCTTCCTCTTACCCCCACCTACTGTTTGTATGTGGGTTATAATCTACAATGTTATCAGTTGCACACGCCCCTCCGGGTTAGGGTACTCCAATCATGTTGGATGGGCGTATACGTATGATAATGACTCATGAAGTCTCGGCATTAGTGATGAGGACAGGAGCAGTATTCAGAATCGCGATATTCGCGAAGTACTCGGCGAAGTACTCGCCATAGTATTCCAAGATTCGCAATTCGTCATATCCAGTCATTCGTTCTGACTGCGAATTCGCATCATTGAATTTGCATACAGATTTGCATGAACTGTGATCCGAATGGTGATCCTGTAAATGCCATTGTATCGTAATGTTTATGCGCATTTATGTGCATTTCGATGCAAATGTATGCACACGTTCATGTGCAATGTTAGGCCATCAGGAACGTGGTTTATTTTATTTTTCTTCCTCTAGTCTTGACACCTCGCCTCTAACTGTTTGTAAGTGCGATTATAATCTACAGAGAGTTCTAAATGTTCACGCCTCAGGTTAGGGTCTTCCAATCATGTCGGATGGGCGTATACATATGGTTATTATGACTTATGACGTCACGGCATTACGGAGGATGCAATTCTACTACTGCTGTAACATTGCCTACTCATACCTAGGTGGCAATATTGTGTAATCTATTAGCATGATGTTATTAAGGGTTAACTTAAACATGCCTTTATTACACACAATAGACATCTATGAGCCTTATCCCAGAGCTGAGGAACAAACTTGATACATGAATCCGCTATAATACAGATTCAGAGGAACTCCTTGATAATTCTCATGCTCTGGAATTCATAGTTTGTTAAAGAATACAATGAAATCTCTATTAACACAGGAGGTTATGTTTCTACTAACTTTCTAACTGTATGATTTAATTGACGGTTATAAAAGTACAATTTCCATTGAATAAAGTCTTGTCAGTAGAAGACCATGTTAAAATCCTTATAAAATTTTGAACATACTTCATTATGTTCTTAAAGGCAATGAATATCCAATATAACTAAAATAAGTAAATATAACTGTTTATAACTATGAAAAGGCATGACATATATCCCCCTTCATTACTATGTAATCTATGGGATAAACTGGATTACATTGGAATGTTGAAAGGGCTTTTCATACAAATTCTTCAAGAATCGGGGTGCGCAGACTCGGTTTGTTTTGTTCCAACTAGAGCTTTGCTAAAGTCTTTCTGAATACACCCCTTTAGGAATATAAGTTCTCGTTTAAACTGTTCGTTACCCTCATAAAGATTCATTGAATAAGTCAATAACTTTGAATGTAAGTTGTTAACGATAGTATCCACAACGGAATATAAGTCCGATAAATGTTGATTCTGATTTTGCATCTCTGCATGAATATGCATCAGGTTCCTTTTGAGAGAACCAATTTCAAGTTCCAATGTCTTAATAGAGATGGAATTAGCATCTGATATGCTGGTGGCAACAACAGTGCCCACTGCGCCAAAGATTATGGCAGCTGCAATTGCAGAAATGAACCGCTTTGGTTGTCGACTCTATGAAAACTGTTCTCTGGTCAGAGTCTTCCTGGTCTGTTCGCTTTTTTATACAAAGTTGTCAGTTTACAGAAATATTTCTCTCACCCAACATGGGTAAATGTAAAAATACACCCCAAAACACATTGCCCTACTTCTCCTGAGTACGGCGATACCACATGAGTGACACTTTTTTGCAGCCTGGATGCGCAAAGGGGCCCAAATTCCAATGAGTACCTTTAGGTTTTACATGGCTGCTCACAATTTAGCCCTGCCCAAAATGCCAGAACAGTAAATACACCTCACAAACGACCCCATTTCAGAAAGTAGACACCCCAAGGTATTCACTGAGGGGCATAGTGAGTCCGTCTGAGATTTTTTTATTTTTTTTGCCAGAAGTTAGCAGAAATGGAAACTTTATTATATATTTTTTTTCCTCAGAAAGTGTAATTTTCTGCTAACTTGTGAAAAAAAATGAAATGATACATGAACTCACCATGCCCCTCCGCAAATACTTTGGGGTGTCTTTTTTCTAAAATAGTGTCATTTGGGGGGCATTTATACTTTCCTGGCATTCTAGCACCTGAAGAAACGTGACAGGTGCTCAGAAAGTCAGAGCTGCTTCAAAATGCGGAAATTCACTTTTTTGCACCATAGTTTGTAAATGCTATAACTTTTACCCAAACCAATAAATATACACTTATTGGATTTTTTTTTTTTATCAAAGACATGTAGAACAATAAATTTAGAGAAAAATTTATATAGAAATGTAGTTTTTAAAAAAAAAATGACAACAGAAATCGAAAAATGTCATTTTTTGGCAAAAATGTCATTAAATTTTTATTAATAGCTAAAAATGTCAGCAACAATGAAATACCACCAAATGAAAGCTCTATTAGTGAGAATAAAAGGAGGCAAAATTCATTTGGGTGGTAAGTTGCATGACGGAGCAATAAACGGTGAAAGTGCCGAATTGTAAAAAGTGGCCTGGTCATTAAGGGTGTTTAAGCTAGGGGGGCTGAGGTGGTTAATTTGGCATGTTTTTTTTTTTTCTAAAACAGAGCAAGTTTTTGGTTCAGAAGTGAGTCAAGAGATAGTTAGTTACAGAGGAAAAATACATAAGGATTGGTTAGTACACTCGTTTGTTCATACAATACCAATCCTGGGGTTCCGTCTTTAGCTGGAACCTCCATATCTCTTCACTTCTCATCATCTGGAAATCCTTCCATCTTAGAAAGTCGTGATCTAGGATGACAAACACGTAATTGATTAATGTGCACCCATTTTTCTATAGATGTATTCCCCTTTGGAATATTGATCTTGTAGACCACAGGTGACAATTTGTCAATGACGACATATGGTCCCCTCCAGGAAGGGAGGAATTTCCTTTCCATCACCTGATCCGGGCAAAGTTGTAGAGGTAAACCTGATCGGAAATCTGATATTCTTTTTGAGTAGTCTTTAGATCATAGTAGGTTTTGGCGCTCACTGCTTCTTTCTCCATATTCTTCCGGGCAAACGAGAAAGCATGCTGAAGGTGTTTTTGGTAGATTCTCTATATACTGATGAGTAGGGATGGGCGAACCCGAACTGTATAATTCGGGTTTGTACCGAATTTTGGGGTGTTCGGGACAAAAAAGTTCGGGTACGGGTTCGGGTTCATTGTTTCAGCGATTTCTTCCCGCTTTCTGAAAGGCTGCACAGCAGCCAATCAGCTAGCGTTTTACTTCTTGCCCTAAGAAGCCATAACAGCCATGACTACTAATGGCATGGCTTTGATTGGCCAAGTGCAGCATGTGACCCAGCCTCTATTTAAGCTGGAGTCATGTAGCGCCGCACGTCACTCTGCTCTGATTATTGTAAGGATAGGATGTGAGGGCGAGATTAGGCAGGGAAAACTCAGCAAAAACACCTAATGAAGCGATCGATCTACAGCTGTTAATCATTCAACTTAGCTGCTAGTTAATTGCTCACTGGTTTTTAGGCTGCACAGAGTGTTTTTCTGTCACTTATTTTCTGGGGTGATCGGCGGCCATTTTATGTCTTTTGGTGCACCAGCACAAGCTGCCACCAAGTCCATCAATCCATCAATACTAGTTTTTTTTTCTATTTCCTACATCAGGGGCTTGGCTGTGATTATTGTCACCCCTATAAACTCAGGATAGAAATTTCAATATTTTATTGAGGGGTTAAATTCAATTGCTAAAATAGCAATCCCCTAAATCTGGTGTTCCAGCTGTGGCTAGCCAAGTGTAATACTGTCTGCTGTCTGGCAAAGGATAGATTTTTTTTCTGTGGTGAAATTCAATTGCCAAAATAGCAATCCCCTAAATCTGGTGTCCCAGCAGTGGCTGGCCAAGTTTAATAGTGTCCAGCAGAGGATATTTTTTTTCTGGGGTGAAATTCAGTTGCAAAAATAGAAATACCGTAAATCTGGTGTTCCAGCTGTGACTGGACAAGTTTCATAGTATCCGTCTAAGGATATATTTTTTTCTGGTGTGAAATTCAATTGCCAAAATAGCAATCCCCTAAATCTGGTGTCCCAGCAGTGGCTGGCCAAGTTTAATAGTGTCCAGCAAAGGATAGATAATTTTCTTTCACCTTGTGCTTCCACTGAGTCCCCGGTGTCAGGTGTGAATGCCATCAGCAGCATGTCTACTAGCGGGCTCATCTTCTTATTACACTCCAGTGAGGGAATTAAGGACGGCACTTTGTCCTTGTAACGGGGATGCAGCAGGGTGGCCACCCAGTAATCAGCAAAAGTTAGAATGTGGCAGTAATTGGGTGGTCGTTGTGCAGGCACTGCAGCATGTAGTTGCTCATGTCTGCCAGGCTGCCCAGAGGCAAGGACAAGCTATCCTCTTTGAGGGAGGTATATCGTCTGTGTCCTCTCTATCCCCAGCATTCCTCCTACTCCTCTTCCTCATCCTCCAGAACTGTGACCTGGCTGGACAATTGTGTTCCAGACCAGGGCCTATGTTGGTGCAGGTACTCACCCTCCTAGCCACTTGTATTTGGTTAGCCTGAAGTTAAGGATAAGGCGTGTATATAGTTTTGTTTCTTTATATGGTTAGTTTAGCTTCCTTATAGTTATTTTAATATGTTTTTAAGTAAATTTGTAAATAGTTTGTTAATGGTTTGAGTGAAAGGGGCGGGGGGTGTTGAGTGTGTAGGGTGTGAGGCTGTTTGGGTTTATTTTCCATCCGCTTTCTACACTGTCTATACTGCAACTGTATCTAATTTAATTGTATAATACTGTTGGGGGGGCCCTGACAAAGTCTTTTAGTCCTCCTCCTCCTCCTGGATGGGCCCCTTCTAGGTCAGGGAACCAAAACAGTAGCTTATCATGCTTCCCTGTAGTTACGCCCCTGGGCAAACCCATCAGTCAGTACATGTACTCTTCCACCATGTTGCTGAAATGCTGCCTCCTGCTAAGACGTTCCAGATCTGCTGTTGGTTCAGGTTCTTGTGGCGTGATGACAAAGCTTTCCCACATTTCGCCAATGATAAACCTGCCTTCTGAGGTGCTACTGGTGACCCAGCTGACCGTGAGCTGGCTTGGGTGCCACCCTGCTGAGAACACGGTTCCTCCTACTCCTCCTCATCCTACTTATCCTCTTCATCCTCCAGAACTGTGCCCTGGCTGGACAATTGTGTTCCATTCCAGGGACTATGTTGGTGCAGGAACCCACCCTTTGAGCCACTTGGATGTCACTGGCCTTAAGTTAAGGATAAGGCGTGTATATAGTTTTGTTTGTTTATATGGTAAGTTTAGCTGCATTATAGTTATTTTAATATGTTTTTAAGATACTTTGTAAATAGTTTGTTAATGGTTAGGGGGGGGGGGTTGGGGTGGGGTGTTGTGTGTGTTCGATTAACTGAATTGATTTTTACTGTCTGGTGTTTAGGAATTTATGCACCCCAAACTCAGCACATGTGGCAGGCAGAGGATGTACGTCAAACGGCTAGGCCCAGACCTGCTAGTATATTTTGCCCATTAGCGCACAACACCAAGCCGGGCTGGAGGCTCAGTGGCACCAACCAATGGTCGGTCTGTTGTTCCATGCCTGTCTACAGCTCCTGCGTGGTGCGGGGTTTGTCCCACAAACACACAAGTTTTAAAACAACCTGCTGTCATTTCCACCTGGCTGTGCAGCTGTGGGTGGTGAAGGTGTTATGCTGAGTGGATGAGGAGGAGGTACAGGAGGAGGAAGCCGAGTAGGAGGAGGAGGTAACAGGATACAAATGCCCAGCAATCCTCAGGGGCGGAAGGACATTCGCAAAAATGCTATCCGTCTATGGGCCAGCCGCTACATTTACCCACTGTGTTGTTGGTTATGTGGACGTTGCGACATATAGCATTGCGCAGTGCACACTTGATTTTGTCCACCACTTGGTTGTGCTGGAAAGGGATGGCTCGCCTGCAAAATTAGCGGAGTGTTGGGATACACGTACTGTGGGATAGCCACCGCGATAAGGTTTTTAAAACTGTCCAACAGACAGAATGACAGCATTTCAAAGGACCAGGAAGTTTGAAATAAGACATTCAGAGCCATGGGTAGGGGGGACTTCCTCTTTTTATTTCTTTTTCTCTCCAGTGTTTGGGAGATGGACAGCTGATAGCTGAACACTTCCATGGGATTTGGTGGAGATGCTTGGTGACAATGACAGATGTGGTGGCGTTGCTGCCACATCCTCTGTTTGCTGGGTGACAGGTGCCACTGTCACTCACTTGGGCTCAAGTTTAGAATGTTTATTTATTATTTTTCTGTACTTTATTTTATTTTAAGTCATTTCCCTATTCACATATGTTTGCAGGGCATTTACCTACATTTTGCTGCCTTTTGCACCCCTCTAGCCCTTTCCAGGGCTATTTTACAGCCATTTACTGTAAGTGCCCAAAAGTTTGGGGTGAAGTTCGGGTCGAGTTCGGATCCCGAACCCGAACATTTTCGTGAAGTTCGGCCGAAGCTTCTCGAACCCAAACATCCAGGTGTTCGCTCAACTCTACTGATGAGCTGTTGAAGCATTTATCAAATTATAGTATGTTGTCCGATAGAGTAAATGCTGGGGTATCACTATCTTCCTGCCCGTGATTATCTCGAAGGGAGAAAGTTTGGTTGCTGCGATTGGGGTGGCCCTGATGGCCATGAGAACCAAAGGCAACTTCACATCCCAGTCCTTACCGGATTTATTGACAAATTTCTTTAAAATGTTGACAATTGTTTGGTTGTAACGTTCTACTCCACCACTACAGGCTGGCCGATAAGCTATATGTAGCTTTCTTTTCACTCCCAATATCTCCAACATCTTCGTCATCACCTCACTAGTGAAATGACTTCCAAGATCGGATTCGATGCGTTGGGGAAGACCAAACCTGGAAAATACATGGTTAATAAGTAGAGATGCACACACACTTGAGATGCATGTCTTGCAAGCTGAATCTGTGATTATAACAAACTCTTTAATATCAGATTCGATAGCCATTATAGTTATACACTGCGGTAAGCTCAGCAATCTGGCTACTTTTGGAACCGATCTTGTATCCGACAGACACATTGGGGAATATATTAGTCCACATGATTCCGATGCCTGCAACTAGTGTACGTTCAGATCCTAAATCGGTATGGAAAGAACAGCCGTCTACATATACACATGGTAATGATTTGCAATACTCCTCTTCGTAGGATTTGTATGGAGATAAAGATTGTTCTTCCAAGAAATCATTTTCTGGTGGCTCACCTTTATGTCCTGTATTGGAACAATTGTGAACTTAAGCTAATCCTTGAGCAACTGGATTCTTATTATTTTGTTTATACCTGATTTCCACTTGCCATCCCATTAAGGACATTTTCCAGGCGATTATCCTGCTGTTTGATAGATTCCCATCCTTCATTCTATCACTTTGTAAGTATTGCAGTGGTTGGTGTGCAGTTTCCACAATAATCTTTTTGCCTTGGATAAAACTCCTGAAATATTGCAAAGCCCACACAGTCGACAGTAATGCTTTTTCACAGTCATTGAATTTTACTTCAACCGGTAATAAGGACTTGCTGGCATAGGTGATGATTTTGTTCAGGTTTTCTTGTTTCTGGAAAAGGACTGCACTCACACTTTTATCGGTAAAGCCTGTTTCAATAAAGAAAGGCTTCCCACCTTCGGGATAGGCAAGGAATGGAGCTTGGATAAGTCTGGCCTCGAGCTCATTCACAGCTTGCTCATGATGCTCATTCCCTTCTTATTTTACTCCTTTCTTCAGCAACTGCAAAAGAGGTTTTGTGATCTCAGCATAGTTATCTATAAACTTACGTCAATAGTTCATCATACCCAGGAAGGATCTCAACTCCTTGACGTTTGTAGGTGACTTGGTATTGATCACTGCCTCCACCTTCTTCTTCTGTGGGTTGATTCCAGCAGCAGTGATTTTGTGACCTAGGAAATAAAACTTGGTACGACACCATTGAGACTTCTGAAAAGAAAGTTTAACACCAGCTTTTTTTCAGTTGGGTTAGTACATGCCTCAGTTCCGCAATGTGTTCGTCAAACGTTGTGCTTTTGATCAGGATGTCATCCACATTGGATAAGGTACATCGTTCAGTGGCATCAGGAATCGCCTTGTGCATGAACACAGCAAATTCATGGCCTGCATTTATATTGTCACCGCCGGTTCTGGGAGATGGTCGGTCAGAGGTTCCTCCTGTCTTGTGTATGACGTTCTTTGTTTTGGTTTCCCTTTGCTCATTTCCTTTCTCTCCCTCAGCTGCCTCTTATCTTGATTAATTGGCTTGCTTTATATTCCCTCCCATACTGCTTCTCTTTGCGGTTTATACTACTTCCTGGATGAAGTGTTTACTGCTGAAGGCTGCTGCTGTTTGCTCAGATAAGTCTTTTCCCTTTATTGTGTTTCCTTGCTGGCTTGATTCTAGGTGAGCCTGACTCCCTCCGTATTCAGTGCAGGGAGCTGGTTGCCGTGTCCCCTCACTACTTTATGGTTTTCAGGTGTCACACAGTCTTAGGTACGTGGGCATGCAATTGTCTACCATTGAGGCCTTTGCATGTGTAGCAGTCAGGGAGAGCTCTTAGGGTTTTAAAGGGCTCACCTATATGCTCCTTAGTTTTGGATCAAGCCAGTCTGTCATTATTTATCAGTTCCTTCTAACTGTTCTCCATCTTTGACATTATAAACCGCCATAACCGTCTCAAGCATGGATCCGTTTTCAGCCTTGATTGACAGCATGCAAGGTCTTTCTCTGGAGGTAGCAGATCTCTGTGAAACTGTTTCTCAGCTTCAGGTGACCGGTTCTGCTGGTGTTCATGGAGTTTGTTCCGAGCCTAAAATCTCTCTTCCCGATACGTTTTCCAGGGGTAGTGAGAATTTTGTTAGTTTTAGAGAGGCTTACAAACTCCATTTTCGCTTACGTCCCCATTCCTCTGGTGATGAGGAGCAGAGGGTGGGGATCATTATCTCGCTGCTCAGGGATAACGCTCAGTCTTGGGCCTTTTCACTGCCAGCGGGGGCACGCTCCCTCCGATCTGTAGATTAATTTTTTATAGCCCTGGGTCAGATATATGATGATCCGGATCGTATTGCTCTGGCTGAATCTAAATGGCGTCTTTTATGCCAGGGTAAACAGTCCGCAGAGATATATTGTTCTGAATTTCGGAGATGGGCAGCTGATACTGGTTGGAATGACGCTGCACTCCGAAGTCAATTTTGTCATGGTCTTTCTGTGAGATTAAAAGATGCATTTGCGTTTCATGAGAGGTCAGTGTCTTTGGAGTCTGCCATGTCTCTAGCTAATCGTATTGACAGGCGTCTGAGAGAGAGAGAGGAGGAGACTACACTTTCCTGTCATATTCAGCCCATGGACACTGGAGTTGTCTCATGCAGTGCGCAGGGGTCTCACTCTGTCTCTATACCCTCCATGGAGGACCCCATGCAGCTGGGTTTAGTTGCCTCTGATACTAGAGGATTCAGCCCTCAGAGGAGGGTATGTTTCTGTTGTGGAGGTATTAACCATTTAGCTAATGTTTTCCTTTCTAGGAGGTTCATGGGTTTTTCTGAGGGTAATAAAAAGAAAAGGGAAAATAAACCCTCTAAAAACTTTCCATTTGCTACAATTGGCAAGGTTAATGCGGAGATTGAAGATTTGCTGTTTGCTTGTAGTTCCCGTTTTCTCCTACCTGCCAGGGTGGCGCTAGACAGCAAGAACTTTGTTTCTGAAATTTTGTTGATAGTGGAGCAGCTGTCAATCTCATTGATAGTCAATTTGCTACAACACGTGGTTTCCAGGTGTGCACTTTGGAAAAAGCTATACCTGTTTTTGCTATCGATTCCGCTCCACTTTCGCAAAAATCGTTAAAGGGCATAGTTCACAATATCCGTTTGACTGTGGGTGACACTCATGTTGAGGATGTGTCATGTTTTGTCTTAAGCGGATTACCTACTCCTCTAGTGTTGGGGCTACCCTGGCTCACTAGACATAACCCCACCATTGATTGGCGAGCAAGGCAAATAAATGGTTGGAGTGAGTTTTGCAGAGAGAATTGCCTCACGGCAACTCTCGCAGAGGTTTCTACCAAGACTGTACCTTTTTTTCTCTCAGAATTTTCTGATGTGTTTTCCGAGAGTGGTGTCCAGGAGTTGCCCCCTCACCGGGAGTATGATTGTCCAATTATTCTCATCCCAGGCGCCAAGCAGCCTAAATCACGATTATACAATCTCTCTCAACCTGAGAGAGTCGCCATGCGTACTTATATCTCTGAGAGCCTGACAAAGGGACATATCAGACCCTCGAAATCACTTGTTGCCGCTGGTTTTTTCTTTGTTAAAAAAAAAGATGGTTCTTTAAGACCTTGTCTGGATTTCAGGGAGCTTAACCGTATCACGATTCGTGACCCCTATCCACTTCCCCTGATCCCGGATTTGTTTAACCAGATTGTGGGGGCTAAAGTTTTTTCTAAGTTGGATTTAAGAGGGGCATACAACCTTGTCAGGGTCAGGAAGGGGGACGAATGGAAGACGGCCTTCAATACCCTGGAGGGTCGTTTTGAGAACTTGGTTATCCCCTTTGGTTTGATGAATGCTCTGGCCGTCTTCCAACATTTTGCGAACAGCATTTTCTATCATTTAATGGGGAAATTTGTACTGGTGTATCTAGATGACATTTTGATTTTTTCTCCTGATTTGAAGACTCATCGGGACCACCTATCTCAGGTCTTGCTGATTCTGCGGGAGAATAACTTGTACGCTAAACTGGAAAAATGTGTGTTTGCGGTTCCAGAGATTCAATTTCTTGGTTTTCTTCTCTCCGCTTCTGGTTTTCGGATGGACCCGGAGAAGGTCCGCGCCGTGCTTGATTGGGAGCTTCCTGAAAATCAGAAGGCGCTGATGCGGTTTTGGGTTTTGCTAATTATTACAGAAAGTTCATTTTGAATTATTCCTCTGTTGTTAAGCCACTCACTGATATGACTAAAAGGGGGTGGATTTTTCCTCATGGTAGGAAGAGGCGCTTCAAGCCTTTTCTAGTATTAAAGAGCGTTTTGCTTCCGCTCCCATTTTGGTACAACCTGATGTCTCTCTACCTTTTATTGTTGAGGTGGATGCCTCTGAGGTGGGGGTGGGCGCGGTCTTATCTCAGGGTCCCTCTCCTGCTAAATGGCGACCGTGTGCCTTTTTCTCAAAAAAGCTCTCCGCCGCAGAGAGAAATTACGATGTGGGAAATAGGGAGTTGTTGGCCATCAAATTGGCTTTTGAGTAATGGTGTCATTGGTTGGAGGGAGCCAGACACCCAATTACCGTATTTACCGACCATAAGAATCTGGCCTATTTGGAATCAGCTAAGCGTCTGAACCCGAGACAGGCCAGATGGTCCTTGTTCTTTTCTAGGTTTAATTTTGTTGTTACGTTCCGCCCTGGGGTTAAAAATGTGAAGGCGGATGCCCTGTCACATTGTTTTCCGGGAGGGGGAACTTTGAGGACCCAGGTCCCATTTTGGCTGATGGGGTGGTCGTCTCTGCTCTTTATCCTGATTTGGAGGCAGAGGTTCAGGCAGCCCAGGCAGAGGCACCTGATCTTTGTCCTCCTGGGAGGTTATTTGTGCCGACACAAAGTTTTTAAGGAGCACCATGACAGTGTGCTTGCTGGGCACCTGGGGAGTAGAGCCACAGTGGATCTCATTGCTCGCAGATTCTGGTGGCCAGCTCTTCATAAGACGGTTGAGGGGTTTGTGGCAGACTGCAAGACCTGCGCTCGTGCCAAGGTCCCTCACTCACGGCCATCGGGATCTCTCCTCCCCTTACCTATACCTTCCCGTCCTTGGACGCATCTGTCCATGGACTTTATTACGGACTTGCCTCGCTCCTCGGGGAAGACTGTGATTCTGGTGGTATTGGCATTTTATTCCTTTTCCTGGGCTACCCAATGCTAAGACGCTGGCGCAAGCGTTTGTTGATCATATTGTTAAATTACATGGCATTCCTTCTGACATCGTTTCTGAACGAGGGGAACGCAATTTGTTTCCAGATTCTGGAAGGCCTTCTGTTCGCGCTTGGGGGTTCGGTTGTCGTTTTCTTCTGCTTTTCACCCGCAGTCGAATGGTCAGACCGAACGAGTCAGTCAGAATCTGGAGACATATCTGCGCTGTTTTGTTGCAGAGAATCAGGAGAATTGGTGTTCTTTTTTGTCCCTTGCTGAGTTTGCTTTAACCACTTCCCGACCGCCTAACGCACAACTGCGTTCTCGCGGCGGTCGGGCTGTTCTGGGGCGCCGCATATGTGCGTCATCTCGCGAGACGCGAGATTTCGCACATATTCGGCCGTGTATGCGCAAATCGCGCATTGCACAAGGCTTACATGAAGTGGGTCATCAGCCTGCCAGCCAATCGGCATCGCTGGCGGGCTGATGACTTTTAAAAAAACGAATCGCAAGCCATTTAACCCATCATATTTGTAAATATGATGGATTAAATGAGCTTGTGCTCTCTCCTGGGTCCTTTTCGCCGGTTGGACCCAGGAGAGAGCACACCTCTACAGTGAGTACACCAAGCACCACACACTAGCCCCTGATCAGCCCCCCATCACCCAAATTAACCCCTTGATTACCCCTCTCAGCACCTGTCAATCATCTAGTGAAAGGGAAAAAGTGATCAGTGTAAACTGTCACTTTTTTTTTTTTCACTAGGATTGACTGTTAGGTTTAGCTTAGTTTAGGCCCCTTTGGTAGGTAGTTAGCGTTAGCGCCAAGCCCACCGCACCGCAGTCACTGGTTCGCTGATTAGCGTAGCGCTAATCAGCGCTTGTACTTTTATAGTATCTGTAAGTGATCAGAACTGATCACGGTCAGATCTATAATAGTACTAGTGTCACTTTAGTTCGCCCTCCACCCCAAACGCAGTGTTTGCCCGATCAGGCCTGATCGGTCGCCCACACCTGCGTTCACCCACGCCCACCCCGCCGCAGTGACAAAATTTTTATTTTTTTTGTAATCACTGCACAATCCCTTCACAAGCGCTGCGGCGATAAAAAATCAGTTTTGATCTTTTTATCAATCGCAGCGGCTTCTGTACTTCGCTACCCTCTCAATTGTAAGACAGGCTTGCTTTTTTCTTGGGTAGTCTCAGGGAATACCCCTAAATTTAGTTGCCCAAATGTCAAGAAAGGGGTATTCTCCTGAAGAGGCCTACAGGATTCTGACCCAGTCGGATGAGGAATGGGAACCCTCATCTGACGAATCTAGCGGGTCAGAATACGAACCTGTAGAGAGCAGTGGCAGTCTGACCCAAAGTTCGGACGAGGAGGTTGAGGTCCCTGATAGAACCAGGCGTACCCGGCCCCGTGTCGCTAGACCGCAGGTTACGCAGGATCCGTTTCAAGGGCAGCAGAGTGGGGCTGGCGCTGCCGGATTACGTGGTGAGGCATACACCAGCAGCGCAGCCCGTCCTGGACCTTCTACCAGCACTGCCGTACAACATGGTGAAGTGGCGAGCACCAGAAGGGCAGTTGAAGCTGGTACGGTGGCACGTGCAGTAGTTTCCCGTCGCAGCCACCGCGCAGACAGGCCCGTAGAGCCCCTAGAATCCCTGAGGTGCTGGCAAACCCTGATTGGCTGTCCCCATCTTCAGCCGCACCAGTAGTTCCCCCTTTCACCGCCCAGTCAGGAGTTCGGGTGGAAACAGCTCAGATCGGATCGGCGCTGGGGTTTTTGAGCTGTTTTTCACTGCGGAGCTCTCTGACTTAGTCGTGGCAGAAACAAATCGGTATGCCACTCAATTTATCGCCGACAACCCGGGAAGCTCCTATGCCCAGTCTTTCCGGTGGAAACCAGTCCAAGTTTCCGAATTTAGAACTTTTCTGGGCCTTCTCCTCAACATGGGCATTACAAAAAGCATGAATTGCGGTCATATTGGTCCACGAACCCAATTCATCACATGCCCATGTACTCTGCTGCCATGTCCAGGACACGTTTTGAGACCATCCTGCGTTTCCTGCACTTTAGCGACAACACCACCTCCCGTCCCAGAGGCCACCCAGCTTTTGACCGGCTCCATAAAATTCGGCCCCTCATAGACCATTTCAACCAGAAATTTGCAGATTTGTATACCCCTGCACAAAACATCTGCGTAGACGAGTCCCTTGTACATTTTACCGGGCGCCTTGGCTTCAAACAGTACATCCCAAGCAAGCGCGCCCGGTATGGGGTCAAATTGTATAAGCTCTGTGAAAGGGCCACAGGCTATACGCACAAATTTCGGATCTATGAGGGAAAAGATCAGACCCTGGAGCCGGTCGGTTGCCCTGACTACCTGGGGAGCAGTGGGAAGATAGTCTGGGACTTGGTGTCACCCTTATTCGGCAAGGGGTAACATCTTTATGTGGACAACTTTTACACAAGTGTGGCCCTCTTCAAGCATTTGTTCCTAGAACAGATTGGCTGCTGTGGCACCGCGCGACCTAGTCGCCGGGGCTTCCCCCAACGGCTCATTACCACCAGAATTGCAAGGGGGGAGAGGGCTGCATTGTGTAACGAAGAACTGCTCGCGGTGAAATGGAGAGACAAGCGTGACGTTTACATGCTCTCCTCCATTCACGCAGACACGACAGTCCAAATTGAACGGGCAACCAGTGTCGTTGAAAAGCCCCTCTCAGTCCACGACTATAACCTCCACATGGGAGGGGTGGACTTCAACGACCAGATGTTGGCCCCTTATTTGCTTTCCCGACGAACCAGACGCTGGTAAAAGAAGGTGTCTGTATATTTAATCCAATTGGCTGCCTATAATAGTTACGTTCTCTACAGTAAGGCTGGGAGAACGGGATCCTTCCTTAAATTCCAGGAAGAGATCATTTCGGAACTCCTGTATCCAGGAGGTTCCGTGGCCCCAACCACCAGTGTAGTTAGCCGTCTACACGAGCGACACTTCCCCAGTGTCTTTCCTGGTACCTCAACCCAACCGTCACCCCGAAAAAGATGTCGTGTCTGTGGCAGGAGTGGAATAAGGCGTGACACCCGTTATTTCTGTCCTGACTGTCCTGACCACCCTGCCCTATGCTTTGGAGAGTGTTTCCGGAAGTACCACACTCAGGTACACTTAGGGACATAGGGACAGCACTACACAGGTAGTTTTTTTCACTCAGGCTCAAGGGTCTCTCAGGATACTAGGTTTTGAGAGACCCTAACACATAGGGAACGGTGCTGGTGTGCTACAGCAGAAGTGTGAAACGGTAGAAACCTCTCCTTTAACTTGGGATAACGTGTATAGTGTACTTCGCACCATCTCTGTGTGATTTACACTTTACACATTGTCCCATGGGAAAGGAGAGGTTTCTGCTAGGAAAATAAAGAGTGAAATGGTTAAAAAAAAAAATTAAACAGGTAGCAAGAAAAAAATCTTGAGTTAGTTCAGGTTTTTATGTTCATGTTTTATAAAAGTTTTACAATGTTCCGGTTTTATAAAGTTTGCAACGTTCAAGTTATGTGCCTGCTGCCTGTTTTTTCTTCTTTTTTTTTTTTCCCCTAACCACCCTTTATTTTCCAGGAAGACCAACGGACCAACCGACGAAAACGCCGCAGCACTGATGTGAATTCTGAGAGAAGCATTGCGCTGCTGTCAGAAGACACGTGAAGTCGGTGTATGCGGCGCTGCAAGACGAGATTTCTCCTCTGCAGGACAGGTACGCTTGCCCAGGCATATGAGCTGAGGAGAGGTGTTGGAGTTCATATTCTTTGGCAAACACTTTGTATAAAAAATCTGGCAAAGATGTCTTCCTCCACACCGATCGATTGATCGATGTGAATGGAGAAATCACGCTTGCCAGGACATAGGAGCTAAGTGGGTATGGATGTTTGGGCGGAGCTCCCTATGTCCTGGCAATCGCCAGGCCCCTCTTTTTTTTTTCTTGCATATTTTTGGCAGAGATTTTTTCATCCACATCGATCGATGCGAATGAGGAAATCTGTGCCGTTCATTTTTTCTTTCAGCCCAGAGGCTGAACGGAAAAAAATCTCATTACCTGTATGCTCCATATAAGGAGAATCGCAGAAACTCCTAATGCTGGCCATACATGTAATGATTGCGGAGACCCTCAAATGCCATGGCAGTGGAAAAACCTCACATGTGACCCCATTTCGGAAAGAAGACACCCCAAGGTATTCGCTGAGGGGCATATTGAGTCCATGAAAGATTAAACTTTTTGTCACAAGTTAGCGGAAAGGGAGACTTTGTGAGAAAAAAAAAAAAAATATTCTGCTAACTTGTGGCAAAAAAAAATCTTCTATGAACTCGCCATGCCCCTCACAGAATACCTTGGGGTGTCTTCTTTCTAAAATAGGGTCACATTTGGGGTATTTTTACTGCCCTGGCATTTTAGGGGCCCAGAAGCGTGAGAAGAAAAGGCGTAAAAATGCCATCCTGAAAGGTACTCATTGGATTTAGGGCCCTTTGCGCATCTTGGCTGCATAAAAGTATCACAACATGTGGTATTGCCATACTCAGGGAAGTAGGCAATGTGTTTTGGAGTGTATTTTTACATATACCCATGCTGGGTGAGAGAAATATCTCTGTAAATGGACAACTTTGTATAAAAAATGGAAAAAGTTGTCATTTACAGAGATTTTTTTTACACCCAGTATGGGTATATGTAAAAATACACCCTAAAACACATTGCCCTACTTCTCCCGAGTACGGCGATACTACATGTGTGCCACTTTTTTGCAGCCAAGATGAGCAAAGGGGCCCTAAATCCAATGAGTACCTTTAGGATTTCACAGGGCATTTTTACGCATTTGGATTCCAAACTGCTTCTGACGTTTAGGGGCCCCTAAAATGCCAGGGCAGTAAAAATACCACACAAGTGACCCCATATTAGAAAGAAGACACCCCAAGGTATTCTGTGAGGGGTATGGTGAGTTCATGTAAAAGTTTATTTTTTTGTCACAAGTTAGTGGAATATCAGACTTTGTAAAAAAAAATAAAAAAAATAAAACATTTCAATTTCCGCTAACTTGTGGCAAAAAATAAAAACTTCCATGAACTCACTATGCCCATCAGCGAATACCTTGGGGTGTCTACTTTCCAAAATGGGGTCACAAGTGTGGTATTTTTACTATCCTGGCATTTTAGGGGCCCCTAAAGCGAGAGAAGCAGTTTGGAATCCAAATGCGTAAAAATGTCCTGTAAAATCCTAAAGGTACTCATTGGAATTTGGGCCCCTTTGCGCATCTTGGCTGCAAAAAAGTGGCACACATGGGGTATCGCCGTACTCAGGAGAAGTAGGGCAATGTGTTTTGGGGTGTATTTTTACATATACCCATGCTGGGTGAGAGAAATATCTCTGTAAATGACAACTTTTTAAAAAATTTATACAAAGTTGTCATTTACAGAGATATTTTTCACACCCAGTAGGGGTATATGTAAAAGACACCCTAAAACTCATTGCCCTACTTTTCCTGAGTACGCCGATACCCCATGTGTGCCACTTTTGCAGCCAAGATGCGCAAAGGGGCCCTAAATCCAATGAGTACCTTTAGGATTTCACAGGACATTTTTACGCATTTGGATTCCAAACTGCTTCTGACGTTTAGGGGCCCCTAAAATGCCAGGGCAGTAAAATACCACACAAGTGACCCCATATTAGAAAGAAGACACCCCAAGGTATTCCGTGAGGGGTATGGTGAGTTCATGTAAAATTGTATTTTTGGCACAAGTTAGTGGAATATGAGACTTTGTAAAAAAAAAAAAATCCATTTCCGCTAACTTGTGCCAAAAATAAAAACTTCCATGAACTCACTATGCCCATCAGCGAATACCTTGGGGTGTCTACTTTCCGAAATGGGGTCACTTGTGGGTATTTTACTGCCCTGGCATTTTAGGGGCCCTAAACATCAAAAGCAGTTTGGAATCCAAATGCGTAAAAATGTCCTGTAAAATCCTAAAGGTACTCATTGATTTAGGGCCCATTTGCGCATCTTGGATGCAAAAGTGGCACACATGGGGTATCGCCGTGACTCAGGAGAAGTAGGGCAATGTGTTTTGGGGTGTATTTTTACATATACCCATGCAGGGTGTGAGAAATATTTCTGTAAATGACAACTTTAAAAAAATTTTATACAAAGTTGTCATTTACAGAGATATTTTTCACACCCAGTAGGGTATATGTAAAAAGACACCCCAAAACACATTGCCCTACTTCTCCTGAGTACGGCAATACCACATGTGTGGCACTTTTTTGCAGCCAAGATGCGCAAATGGGCCCTAAATCCAATGAGTACCTTTAGGATTTTACAGGACATTTTTACGCATTTGGATTCCAAACTGCTTTTGAAGTTTAGGGGCCCCTAAAATGCCAGGGCAGTAAAAATACCACACAAGTGACCCCATTTCAGAAAGAAGACACCCCAAGGTATTCTGTAGGGGTATGGTGAGTTCATGTAAAATTGTATTTTTGGCACAAGTTAGTGGAATATGAGACTTTGTAAAAAAAATAAAAAATCCATTTCCGCTAACTTGTGACAAAAATAAAAACTTCCATGAACTCACTATGCCCCTCAGTGAATACCTTAGGGTGTCTACTTTCGGAAATGGGGTCATTTATGGGGTATTTCTACTGTCTGGGCATTGTAGTACCTCAGAAAACAGGACAGGTGCTCAGAAAGTCAAAGTGCGGAAATTCACTTTTTTGCACCATAGTTTGTAAACGCTATAACTTTTACCCAAACCAATAAATATACACTTATTGCATTTTTCTTTATCAAAGACATGTAGAACAATAAATTTAGAGAAAATTTTTTAGAGAAATGTAGTTTTATTTGATAAATTTTCCAACATAAAGGGAAAAATATCATTTTTTTGCAAAAATTTCATCAAAAAAAGTAAAATATCAAAAAAAGTAAAAATGTTAGCAAGAAAGAAATAGCACCAAATGAAAGCTCTATTAATGAGAAGAAAAGGAGGTAAAATTCATTTGGGTGGTAAGTTGTATGGCCGAGCAATAAACGGGTAAAGTAGTGTAGTGCAGAATTGTAAAAAGTGGCCTGGTCATTAAGGGTGTTTAAGCTAGGGGGGCTGAAGTGGTCAAATAACCGTCGTCAGGACTCCTCTGATAAGTCACCATTTTTTGGTGCATATGGGTTTCATCCGCAGTTTGGGACATTCTCTAGAGAGGGGTCTTCTGGTTTACCTGATGAGGAGAGATTTTCCTCATCCTTGTCACTTATCTGGCAAAAGATTCAGGGTAATCTAAAGAAAATGAGTGAGAGATATAAGCGTGTGGCAGATAAGAGACGTGTGCCTTGTCCGGACCTGAATGTGGGTGATCTGGTGTGGTTGTCTACAAATAATATCAAACTGAAGGTTCCCTCCTGGAAGTTGGGTCCTAGGTTTATTGGGCCTTACAAGATCTTATCCGTCATCAATCCTGTTGCTTTCCGTCTTGATCTTCCTCAGACTTGGAAGATCCATAATGTTTTTCACAAGTCCCTACTGAAACCTTATGTCCAACCTACTGTTCCTTCCTCTTTGCCTCCTCCCCCGATTTTAGTTGATGGTAATCTTGAATTTCAGGTCTCCAGGATTGTGGATTCCCGCATTATCCGCGGTTCTCTGCAGTACCTCGTTCATTGGGAGGGTTATGGTCCTGAGGAGAGGATGTGGGTCCCACTGGCAGACATTAAGGCCACTCGTCTCATCAGGGCTTTCCATCGGTCTCATCCTGAGAAGGTCGGTTCTGAGTGTTCAGAGCCCACCCGTAGAAGGGAGAAGGGGGGGGGGGGTACTGTCACCGCTGGTTCTGGGAGATGGTCGGTCAGAGGTTCCTCCCTGTCTTGTGTATGATGCTCTTTGTTTTGGTTTCATTTTGCTCAGTTCCTTTCTCTCCCTCAGCTGCCTCTTATTTTGATTCATTGGCTTGCTTTATATTCCCTCCCATACTGCTTCTCTTTGCGGTTTATACTACTTCCTGGATAAAGTGTTCACTGCTGGAGGCTGCTGCTGTTTGCTCAGATAAGTCTTTTCCCTTTATTGTGTTTCCTTGCTGGCTTGATTCTAGGTGACCCTGACTCCCTCCGTATTCAGGTGTCACACAGTCTTAGGTATGTGGGCATGCAATAGTCTACCATTGAGGTCTTTGCATGTGTAGCAGTCAGAGAGAGCTCTTAGGGTTTTAAAGGGCTCACCTATATGCTCCTTAGTTTTGGATCAAGCCTGTCTGTCGTTATTTATCAGTTCCTTCTAACTGTTCTCTATCCTTGACATATATACCCGAAGGGTAAATCGGGTCCAGGCACATTGTTTCTTGCCAAAAGAAAAGGCCAGTTTGTATTTATCCCTCTAATCTACCTTAATCGTCCAATATCCTTGTGCACAATCCAGAGCAGTGAAAATTTTGGATCCCTGTATTTGCGCCAAACTCTAGTTAATATACGGCAAGGGCCATCCGGACATGTATACACATTTTTTAACTGCCTTAGGTCTGAGCAGAGACTAAATTGACCATTGGGTTTAAGGATCCCAGGTATAGGATGGTTAAACGAGCTGTGTACCAGACGGTTGATGCCCCACTTCTCCAACTTCTTGACAATTTCCGATAGTGACTCGTAAGCAATAGTGGAAGTCAGTACTGTTTGACAGTGACATGCAGGGGGTGCATTGGGATCTGTCTGGATTCTTGTAACGTGTAAGTTAGTTGCTCCACAGTCATAAGAATCCTTAGCAAACATGTCCTGGAATTTCGTGAAGAGCTCCTTTAGCTGTTGATGCTCTGTTTCATTAGAGCATGCATCAGCTATAGAGATTTGCTCTTCCACCCGTTCCTGAAATTCAGAAAAGATTTCAGGCTGACTTAACTCATAATCTTCTTTAAGCTCACTTAGTCCTCTTCTGCTGCTGTGTCTTGCTCCACATCACCTGCACCCTCCCAGCTCCCCAGGGGCTATTCCACATCCCGGATAAGACAGTGTCACGCCGTCTTGGGGTTGAATTGCCTGAAAGCAGAGAGTCACACCGGACCAGCACTCCTGTCCGCCCTGAACGCACAAACTGGAGATCGGCAAAGTGGTATGTGACAACGGAAGCAATCTGTTGGCAGCACTGAATTTGGGCAAGTTGACACATGTGCTGTGCATGGCACATGTGTTGAATCTGATCGTACAACGCTTTGTGTATAAGTACCCAGGCTTACAGGACATCCTCAAGCAGGCCAGGAAGGTGTGTGGCTATTTATGGCATTCCAACACGGCCATGGCGCACTTTTCCGATATTCAGAGGCGAAACAACATGCCAGTGAGGCGCTTGATTTGCGACAGCCCGACACGTTGGAATTCGACACTCCTAATGTTTGACCGCCTGCTCCAACAAGAAAAAGCCGTCAACAAATATTTGTATGACCGGGGTGCTAGGACAGCCTCTGCGGAGCTGGGTATTTTTTTGCCACGTTACTGGACACTCATGCGCAAAGCCTGTAGGCTCATGCATCCTTTTGAGGAGGTGGCAAATCTAGTCAGTCGCACCAAAGGCACCATCAGCGACCTCATCCCATTTTTTTTCTTCCTGGAGCGTGCCCTGCGAAGAGTGCTGGATGAGGCCGTAGATGAGTGTGAAGAGGAAGAGTTGTGGTCACCATCACCACCAGAAACAGCCTCATCATCATCACTTGCTGGACCTGAGGCAACGCTGGAAGAGTAGTCTGAGGAAGAGGAGTCAGAGGAGGAATGTGGCTTTGAGGAGGAAGACCAACCACAGCAGGCATCCCAGGGTGTACGTTGTTGTCACCTATCTGGGACCCGTGGTGTTGTATGTGGCTGGGGGGAAGAACAAACCTTCAATAAGATCAGTGAGGATGAGGAACGGGAGATGAGTGGCTCGGAATCTAACCTTGTGCAAATGGGGTCTTTCATGCTGTCATGCCTGTTGAGGGACCCTTGTATAAAAAGGCTGAAGGAGAACAACCTGTACTGGGTGGCCACGCTACTAGTCCCCCGGTATAAGCAGAAAGTGGCTGAAATGTTACCGAATTACCTGAAGTCGGAAATGATGCAGCAGTTCCAAAACAAATTAAAAAGTATGCTTAACACAGCGTATAAGGGTGATGTCACAGCACAACGGGAATCTAACAGGGGAAGAGGTAAAAGTAATCCTCCTCCTACCACGACCACGCGCAGTGCCCCAGATTGGAGGTGAGAGGACCGACCAATCATCTTTTTACATCTCCCGATTTCTAAAATCTATTTGATAAACGTCCCCTAATAGGGGACCTAACAGGGATTACACTGATAGGAATAGAACTACTTAACATACCACTTATATAAGGTGGCACAGTACATTGCACGGCGGATGCGCAGTGCCCCAAGATAGAAGGAAGAGGACCGACCAACCATCTTTTTCCATCTCCCGGTTCCTAAAATGTATTCCATACACCAGCCCCTGATAGGCGACAAAACAGAGGAGTCAGAGGAGGAAGGTGGCTTTGAGGATTTGGAAGACCAACCACAGCAGGCGTCCCAGGGGGCTTGTTGTCACCTTTGTGGACCCTTGATGTTGTACGTGGCTGGGTGGAGGAAGAGACCTTCAATGACATCAGTGGGGACAAAGAACGGGACATGGCTAGCTTGGTATCCAACATTGTGCAAATGGGGAGTTTACTGTTGTTTGCGGTGTGTTAAACAGGGAGTTTGGTCTTTCACTGTGAAGCAAGCGTAACCCTTACACTACCTGATCGATACAACATCATACCTGATCGTATACACAGACTGGATGTTTTAAAGCACGTTATTCCTAGCAATTTAGGATGATGATTTATTCCCTTTTTGCATTAAAACCCAACTACGTAATTTTCCATGGGAGTGTTGCCATAGATCCCCCTCCGGCATGCCACAGTCCAGGTGTTAGTCCCCTTGAAACAACTTTTCCATCACTATTGTGGCCAGAAAGAGTCCCTGTGTTTTTTTTTTATTCGCCCGCGAATTGAAGTCTATGGCGGCTCGCGAACATTTGCGAAAGATCGCGTTCGCGAACGGTAAACTTTATGTTCACGACATATCTAGTGGTTTTAGGAAGGCAGATTTTGCTGCAATGGTTTTTAAATGCTATCTCCCATTTGAAGCCCCCTCCCCGGATGCACCCCTAGAGAAGAGCCTCCAAAACAGTGACCCATTTTGTAAAATGCACCCCTCAAGGTATTCAAAACTGATTTTACAAACTTTGGTAACCCTTTAGGTGTTCCTCAAGAGTTAATGGAATATGGAGAAGAAATTTTAGAATTTCTATTTTTTGGGATATTTTCCATTTTAATCAAATTTTTTCAGTAACAAAGCAAGGGTTAACAGCCAAACAAAAATCAATATTTATTGTCTTGATTCCGTAGTTTACAGAAACATCCCATATGTAGTCATAATTTCTGAATGTGCATACGGCAGGGTGCAGAAGGAAAGGACCGCCATGTGGTTTTAGGAAGGCAGATTTTGCTGGACAATTTTTTAGATGCCATCTCCCATTTGAAGCCCCCCTGATGCACCCCTAGAGTATAAACTCTGAAAAAAGTGACCCATTTTGGAAAATAGACCCCTCAAGGTATTCAAAACTGATTTTACAAACTTTGGTAACCCTTTAGGTGTTCCACAAGAGTTAATGGAATATGGAGATGGAATTTTAAAATTTAAATTTTCGGGCAAATTTTCTATTTTAATAAATTTTTTTCAGTATGAGATGACGGTTTGATTTGTACTATTTTAGGGTGCATATGACGTTTTGATCGCTTGGTATTACACTTTTTGTGATGTAAGGTGCCAAAAAATGGCTTTTTTGACACACTTTTTATTTATTTTTATTTATTTTTTAGCGTATTTACCTAAGGGGTTAGGTCATGTGATATTTTTATAGAGCCATTAGTTACAGACGTGGCAATATCTAATCTGTATACTTTATTTTATTTATTTAAGTTTTCCTCTGCATCTGGAGGAAAGAAGGTTTGTACACAAACATAGAAAAGGATTCTTTACGGTAAGAGCAGTGAGACTATGGAACTCTCTGCCTGAGGAGGTGGTGATGGTGAGTACAATAAAGGAATTCAAGAGGGGCCTGGATGTTTTCCTGGAATGTAATAATATTTCAGGCTATAGCTACTTGAGATGGGTCGTTGATCCAGGGAGTACTTTTTTCCTCTGGATCAACTAGCAGGATGACAGGCCGAACTCGATGGACAGATGTCTTTTTTCGGCCTCATGTACTATGTTACTATGTAATATCATTTTTTGAACCCAAAAAAAAGTAATGTTTTAGTCTGAGAGTCATTGTTTTTTGTTTTTTTGGGGGGCGATTGTATTAGGTAGGGTACTATTTTTTTTGTGGGATGAGATGATGGTTTGATTGCCACTATTTTGGGGTGCATATGAATTTTTAAACGTTTGCTATTACACTTTTTGTGATGTAGGGTGACAAATAATTGCATTTTTGTTGCACGGTTTATATTTTATTGTTTTTACAGTGTTCACCTGAGGGGTTGGGTCATGTGATATTTTTATAGAGCTGGTTGTTACAGACACAGCAATAATAATATGTCTACTTTTTTATTTATTTCGCTTTAACACAATAATAGCATTTTTGAAACAAAAAATGATGTTTTAATGTCTCTATGTTCTGAGAGCTATATTTCTTTTTTTGAGTGATTTTCTTATGTAGGGGCTCATTTTTTTGTGGAATGAGGTGTTTTATTGATACCATTTTGTGGGACATACAGTGGATATAAAAAGTCTGCACACCCCTTTTAAAATGTCAGGTTTCTGTGCTGTAATAAAATGAGACAAAGATAAATCATTTCCGAACTTTTTCCCCCTTTAATGTGACCTATAAACTGTAAAACTCAATTGAAAAACAAACTGAAATCTTTTAGGTAGAGGGAAGAAAAAATATAAAAATAAAATAATATGGTTGCATAAGTGTGCACACCCTTAAACTAATACTTTGTTTTAAAACCTTTTGATTTTATTACAGCACTCAGTCTTTTTGAATATGAGACTATTAGTATGGCATATTTTGACTTGGCAAGATTTTCCCACTCTTCTTTGCAAAAATACTCAGAATCTGTCAGATTGCGAGGGCATCTCCTGTGCACAGTCCTCTTCACATCACCCCACAGATTTTCAAACAGATTCAGGTCTGGGCTCTGGTTGGGCCATTCCAAAACTTTAATCTTCTTCTGGTGAAGCCATTCCTTCGTTGATTTGGATGTATGCTTTTCGTCGTTGTCATGCTGAGAGATGAAGTTCCTTTTCATGTTCAACTTTCTAGCAGAAGCCTGAAGGTTTTGTGCAAATATTGACTGGTATTTGGAACTGTTCATAATTCCCTCCATCTTAACTAAGGCCCCAGTTCCAGCTGAAGTAAAACAGCCCCGCAGCCTGATTCTTCCCCCACCATGCTTTACTGTGGGGATGGGGTTCTTTTGTTGATGTGCAGTGTTGTTTTTGTGCTAAACATATTTTTGGGAATTATGGCCAAAAAGTTCCACCTTGGTTTCATCAGACCATAACACCTTTTCCTACATGCTTTTGGGAGACTTCAGATGTGTTTTTGCAAAATGTAGCCTGGCGTGGATGTTTTTCTTGGTAAGAAAAGGCTTTCGTCTTCCCACTCTACCCCATAGGCCAGACATATGAAGAATACGGGAGATTGTTGTCACATGTATCACACAGACAGTACTTGCCAGATATTCCTGCAGCCCCTTTAATGTTGCTGTAGGCCTCTTGGTAGCCTCCCAGACCAGTTTTCTTTTCATCAATTTTGGAGGGACGTCCAGTTCTTGGTAATGTCACTGTTGTGCCATACAGTATTTTCTCCACTTAATAATGACCGTCTTCACTGTGTTCCATGGTTTATCTAATGCCTTGGGAATTATTTTGTACCCTTCTCCTGACTGATACCTTTTAACAATATGATCCCTCTGATGCTTTGGAAGCTCTCTGTGGAGTTCTGAAATGATTTATCCTTGTCTCATTTTTTTACAGCACAGAAACCTGACATTTTAACAGGGGGGTGTAGACTTTTTATATCCACTGTATGTCCTTTTGATCACTTATTGTTGCACTTTTTGTGATGTAAGGTGACAAAAATGGCTTTTTTGACACGGTTATGGTGTTTATCAGACAGGGTGGATCATGTGACATTTTTATAGAGCCGGCCGTCACGGACGCGGCAATATCAAATATGTACAGTTGTGTTCAAAATTATTCAACCCCCACTGAAATTGAGTGTTTTGGCCAGTTTGACATTGATTTTGATCATTTCAGTCATCTTGTTTACAATTAAATCACAGAGGCCCTTGTAAGTCAGACAAATATAACATAACATTTATAATGAAATAACCACAAATGTCTTTTCTTGCTCACATCATTATCAGTTTTATTCAACCCCCCAAGTGACATTCAATCTTAGTACTTAGTACAATCCTTTTCCAGTTATAACAGCTTTATAACGTGAAGCATAGCTTGACACAAGTGTCTTGCAGCGATCTACGGGTATCTTCGCCCATTCTTCATGGGTAAAAGCCTCCAGTTCAGTCACATTCTTAGGCTTGCGCGCTGCAACTGCTTTCTTTAACCCTGGGAACACACCTCAACATGTGAAAAGCCATGCATCCCTATGTGCATGGTTCACATGTCGGCGTTTTACAGCGCGGACGACCGCGCTGTAAAACGCCCTACGCAATCGCGTCGGCTGCCGTGACTATCGCGCGGCAGCACGCGCGATCCAACCCATATTCTATTATGGGAGCGCGCATATGACGCGTGCTTCCATAAAACAGCCACTTCGCGGCAGAAGCGCGCGTCATATGCGCGCCCTGGGAACATGCGAAGTGTGTTCCCAGGGTTAGTCCCACCAGAGGTTCTCAATCGGATTTAAGTCTGGTGACTGCGATGGCCACTTCACAATGTTCCAGCCTTTAATCTGCAACCATGCTCTAGTGGACTTGGAGGTATGCTTGGGATCACTGTCCTGTTGAAAGGTCCAACGTCTCCCAAGCCTCAGGTTTGTGACGGACTGCATCACATTTTCATCCAATATCTCCTGGTACTGAAGAGAATTCATGGTACCTTGTCCACGCTGAAGCTTCCCTGTACCTGTAGAAGCAAAACAGCCCCAAAGCATGATTGATCCCCCGCCATGCTTCATAGTAGGCACTATGCACATCCCTAAAAAAAATAGATGAGGCTAGACAGAAATGGCACCTGAGCGATGAAGTGCCTCTCCATTCATTTGAATCCCGTTTAGTTCTAATTGACACGTTCACATTGCATGTGGTTCAACTTAAGAAAGCTTCACTTTGCACATAATATTTCTTTAAGAGCTTGAGTGGAGAGGAAGTTAAGTCTCAAAAAAGAGGAAAAATTGTGAAATTTATATTACACGGCTTAAAATAAATAGACTTGAATAAAAAAATAAAAAAAAACAATATGTGATGTGGTCCAGTAAGCATGAGGACACATGGTGCACTCATAGACTGTGGTGAAGTGGGAACTACACACTACTGTATATATATTTTTTCATGTATCCATGATAATTTTCTATACGGTCCGGACCTGAAAGAAAAGCAGAAGTACAGTATCTACTCTGGAAGTAACCCGCGGATATTGAATATCCAGTCTGAAAGGAGGGACAAAAGTGCTGCAATTGGATGAGATAACAGCAGCGGAATCGCAACATACTGTACTGTACACGCCTGCTGCGCTCAAAGCCGTCATAAGGATCAGCCGGTCTAGCGCTGCAATAGAAGGGGGAGGGATAAGTGCACAACCCAATTTACTGTACCTCAAGATGGCGGGCTTGCCATTTACTACTATGTATGCAATATCAATCTGAGATATAAGCAGATGGGATCATATAAACAAATACCTGCTGGGAACGTTTATTAAGTTTCATTGCTGCATATTGTGAAACTGCAACTGTGATACCGAGTCATAATCATTTATGAACTATGCGCTATGCCTGAATATATTTTCTGGGAACTATCATCCAATCTGCTTTTAAATGCTGTGCAGCCGTGGTTGCGATACCTACAGTATATATCTATCTAAATATTAATACAGACGCACCGAGTACCAACATAGTGATGCATATAGATTAGCTTAAACATAAAGACGAACACAAATATATATCTATATATTACAATACACTCAATTAAATTTTGGATTAGTTATGATTACATCTCCAACTCTGAATATATCGGTATAAAATCCAGTCAACTATATACAGAGCTGGTAGATGTGGAGAACAAGGTACCTTGGATATGTATTTACAGTACCATAGCTGGTCATATGTGATTGCTCAACACTTGAACTGTATATTGGATTAAAAAAGTTAAATAAAAAGTGAATGTATTCGTCATATTCCTCAAAACGAAGATAACGAAGTATTCTACATCTTCGTTTTAGCAACCTATTCGTCAACTTCGCTAAGTCTAGCAATCAAATAGGAAGGTTGACTATAGAGACAGCTGTGTTAAATTCGCTATGCAATTTTTTTTTTAATAGAATAATTATATTACATGATATAATTATTATAATTATTCTATTTATTAAAAAAAAAAAAATATATATATATATATATATATATATATATAAAATCGCATAGCGAATTAAACACAGCTGTCTCTATAGTCAACCTTCCTATTGATTGCTAGACTAGCGAGTTGACGAATAGTTGCTAAACGAAGATGTAGAATACCGTTATCTTTGTTTTGAGGAATATGACGAATACATTCGTCATATCCGTCATCTTCGCTATAATTCTAGATATGAAACCAATAGGAAAGTAGCCTTAAGTTAAAATCGCAATACGCGATTATTTAAATCGCATATTAAATCGCGATAACTAGAATAATGACGAATATTCGATTTCGACGAATATTCTTTCGAATATTCGCGAATTTCGTCGAAATCGAATATGGCACCTGCCGCTCATCGCTAGTAAATATAATTTTTCGATCACTTTTTATTTAACTTTTTGGGAACAAGGATTAAAAAAAGGCATTATGTCTGTCACTGCTTTTTATTACTGTGGTGTGTACCAGGTGGAAAACATGACCACGTTACCTGCTGGTTATTCTGCTGGTCAGTATGATAACAGAGATAACAAAAAAGCGAACCACTCAAGATTCAGTTCAATTTTTGAAAAAGTTATTGGGAAAAATTTGCAAAGTTCTACACAGTTGGATTTTTCTTTGTTGAGACTTGACATGTTCAATTTAATTAAAGCAGCATATAAGTAGAGATGAGCGAACACTTGGAAGTTCGGGTTTGGGAAGTTCAGCCGAACTTCCCAAAAATGTTCGGGTTCGGGATCCGAACTCGACCCGAACTTTATCCCGAACCCGAACCCCAACCCCATTGAATCAATGGGGACCCGAACTTTTAGGCACTACAAAGGCTGTAAAATAGTCCAGGAACGGGCTAGAGAGCTGCCAAAGGCAGCAAAATGTAGGTAAATCCCCTGCAAACAAATGTGGATAGGGAAATTAATTAAAATAAAATAAAATAAATAAAATTTAACCAATATCAATTGAAGAGAGGTCCCACTGCAAGGAATCATGCGTCATTTCACCCACCACTGGAGAAGGCCACTTTCAGAAATTTCGGCCCCAGCACCCAGACAGAGGAGAGAGGTCCCACAGCAAGGAATCATGCGTCATATCGCCCACCACTGGAGAAGGCCACTTTCAGTCATTTCGGCCCAGCACCCAGACAGAGGAGAGAGGTCCCACAACAAGGAATCATGTGTCATATCACCCACCTATGGAGAAGGCCACTTTCAGTTATTTTGGCCCAGCACCCAGACAGAGGAGAGGTTCATTCAACTTTGGGTTGCACTGCAAGATCATGGTAAAGATAAAAAAATGAAGATTCAATAAAGAAGAGCCCCGGAGTACAAGAATACATGGTTGAGGGGGAGGCAGTTATAAATGTCTATTCTGCACAAGGGAGGGACAGGTCCTTTGGGATCCATGCCTGGTTCATTTTTATGAACATCAGCTTGTCCACGTTGGTTGTGGACAGGCGGCTGCGTTTGTCAGTAATGACGCCCCTTGCCGTGCTGAATATACGTTCAGACAAAACGCTGGCCGCAGAGCAGGCCAGCACCTCCAAGGCATAAAATGCTAACTCTGCCCACGTGGACAATTTGGAGACCCAGAAGTTGAATGGGGCCGAACCATCAGTCAGTACGTGGAGGGGTGTGCAGACGTACTGTTCAACCATGTTAGTGAAATGCTGCCTCCTGCTAACACGTTCCGTATCAGGTGGTGGTGCAGTTAGCTGTAGCGTGGAGACAAAATTTTTCCACATTTCTGCCATGCTAACCCTGCCCTCAGAGGAGCTGGCCGTGACACAGCTGCGTTGGCGACCTCTTCTGCCTTCGCCTTTGGCTTCCACCTGTTCCCCTGTGACATTTGGGAATGCTCTCAGGAGCGCCTTTACCAGCGTGCGCTTGTACTCGCGCATCTTCCTATCATGCTCCAGTGCAGGAAGTAAGGTGGGCACATTTTCTTTGTACCGGGGATCCAGCAGTGTGGCAACCCAGTAGTCCGCACACGTTAAAATGTGGGCAACTCTGCTGTCGTTGAGCAGGCACTGCAGCATGTAGTAGCTCATGTGTGCCAGGCTCCCCCGAGGTAAGGACAAGCTGTCCTCTATGAGAGGCGTATCGTCATCGTCCTCCGTATCCCCCCAGCCACGCACTAGTGATGGGCCTGAGCTGTGTCGGGTGCTACCCCGCTGTGAACCTGCTTCATCCTCATCCTCCTCCACCTCCTCCTCATCCTTGTCGTCCTCCAGTAGTGGGCCCTGGCTGGCCACATTTGTACCTGGCCTCTGCTGTTGCAAAAAACCTCCCTCTGAGCCACATCTAACAGACTGGCCTGAAAGTGCTAAAAATGACCCCTCATCCTCCTCCTCCTCCTCCTTTGCCACCTCCTCTTCCATCATCGCCCTAAGCGTTTTCTCAAGAAAACATAGAAGTGGTATTGTAACGCTGATAATGGTGTCATCGCCACTGGCCATGTTGGTGGAGTACTCGAAACAGGGCACACAGGGCTCGCATGGAGGCCCAATCATTGGTGGTGAAGTGGTGCTGTTCCGCAGTGCGACTGACGTGTGCGTGCTGCAGCTGAAACTCCACTATGGCCTGCTGCTGCTCACACCGTCTCTCCAGCATGTGCAAGGTGGAGTTCCACCTGGTGGGCACGTCGCATATGAGGCGGTGAGTGGGAAGGCCGAAGTTCTGCTTTAGCGCAGACAGGCGAGCAGCGGCAGGATGTGAACGCCGGTAGCGCGCACAGACGGCCCTCACATTATGCAGCAGCTCTGACATTTTGGGCTAGTTGTGAATGAACTTCTGCACCACCAAATTCAGCACATGCGCCAGGCAAGGGATGTGCGTCAAACCGGTAGTCCCAGAGCTGCAACGAGATTTCGCCCATTATCGCACACCACCAGGCCGGGCTTGAGGCCCACCGGCAGCAACCACTGGTCGGTCTGTTGTTCAATACCCCGCCACAACTCCTGCGCGGTGTGGGGCCTGTCCCCCAAACATATGAGTTTCAGAATGGCCTGCTGACGTTTACCCCGGGCTGTGCTGAAGTTGGTGGTGAAGGTGTGTGGCTGACTGGATGAGCTGGTGGAAGCAGAGGAGGAGGAATCCGAGTAGGAGGAGGAGGCTACAGGAGGCAAAGAATAATGCCCTGCGATCCTTGGCGGCGGAAGGACTTGCGCCACCTGGGGCCCTGCCGCCACTACATTTACCCAGTGTGCAGTTAGGGAGATATAGCGTCCCTGGCCGTCCTTACTGGTCCACGTATCTGTGGTTAGGTGGACCTTGCCACAGATTGCGTTGCGCAGTGCCCACTTGACTTTATCGGATACTTGGTTGTGCCGGGAAGGCACGGCTTTCTTGGAGAAGTAGTGGTGGCTGAGAACAACATACTGTGGGACAGCCATGGACATCAGCTGTTTGAAGCTGTCTGTGTCCACCAGCCGGAATGACAGCATTTCAAAGGCCAGTAGTTTAGAAATGCTGGCATTCAGGCCCAGGGCTCGAGGGTGGCTAGGTGGGAATTTACGCTTTCTCTCCAAGGTTTGTGAGATGGAGAGCTGAACACTGCCGTGTGACATGGTGGAGATGCTTGGTGACGCAGGTGGTGTTGTCGTTGGCACATCATCTGTTTGGTGGGCGGCAGGTGCCAACATTCCTCCCGAGGCGGAGGAAGAGGCCGAGGCAGCAGCAGAAGAGGGAGCAGGGGGAGCTAGAGTGAGTTCCTTGCTTTTAAGGTGTTTACTCCACTGCAGTTTATGCTTTGCATGTAGATGCCTGGTCATGCAGGTTGTGCTTAGGATCAGAACGTTAATGCCTCGCTTCAAGCTCTGATGGCACAGCGTGCAAACCACTCGAGTCTTGTCGTCAGCACATTGTTTAAAGAAGTGCCATGCCAGGGAACTCCTTTAAGATGCCTTTGGGGTGCTCGGTCCCTGGTGGCGGTGGCCAGTAGCAGGCGAACTCTCTTGGATGCGGCTGTTCTGCTTTTGCCCCCGCTCTCTCTTTTGATACGCTGTTGGCTCGGTCTCACTACTGCCTCTTCCTCTGAACTATGAAAGTCAGTGGCACGACCTTCATTCCATGTGTAGTCTAGGACCTCATGATCCCCTGCATCATCTTCCACACAGTCTTCCTCTCTGACCTCCTATTCGGTCTGCACACTGCAGAAAGACGCAGCAGTTTGCACCTGTGTTTCGTCATCATTAGAGATGTGCGGACTCCGATGAGGTGGTATTCCCATGTCCTCATCATCAGGAAACATCAGTGGTTGTGCATCAGTGCATTCTATGTCTTCCACCAGTGGGGAAGGGCTAGGTGGATTCCCTTGGGAAACCCTGCCAGCAGAGTCTTCAAACAGTATAAGAGACTGCTGCATAACTTGAGGCTCAGACAGTTTCCCTGATATGCATGGGGGTGATGTGACAGACTGATGGGCTTGGTTTTCAGGTGCCACCTGTGCGCTTTCTGCAGAAGACTGGGTGGGAGATAATGTTGTGAACGGGCTGGATCCACTGTCGGCCACCCAATTGACTAGCGCCTGTACCTGCTCAGTCCTTACCATCCTTAGAACGGCATTGGGCCCCACCAAATATCGCTGTAAATTCTGGCGGGTACTGGAACCTGAGTAGTTGGTTCACTAGGACGTGTGGCTGTGGCAGAACGGCCACGTCCTCTCCCAGCACAAGAGGGTACACTAACACCACCACGACCGCGTCCGCGTCCCTTACTAGATGTTTTCCTCATTGTTACCGTTCACCAAGCACCACAATAAGACAAAAAATATTTGGCCCAATGTATTGATTTCAAATTCAGGCCTTTTTTTTTTTTTACAGGCACCTAACACTATCTGCCTATTTATTTATGTAGCGTATTACACTAATCCAGGCACAGCAGTAACCACTGATTTAGGGGAATATCTCTTTTAGGGCTAGTATTTAGGCCCTGGATGAAAGGTATCCTTTTATGGACAGATTTACAATTGGCTTGCAACAGCTCGAACACCAGATTCAGGGTATTGCTATTTTGGCAATTGAATTTCACCCCCGAACAAAATATATGTTTTGGCGGACACTATTATACTTTGCCAGCCACAGCTGAAACCACTGATTTATGGTATTGCTATTTTGGCAATTGAATTTCACCACATAAAATAATCTATCCTTTGCCAGACAGCAGACAGTATTATACTTGGCTAGCCAAAGCTGGAACACCAGATTTAGGGGATTGGTATTTGGGCAATTGTATTTAACCCCTTAATAAAATATAGAAATTGCTATCCTGAGTTTCTAGGGGTGACAATTAGCACAGTCAAGCCCCTGATGTAGGATATAGCAAAAAAATAAACTAGTATTGATGGACTTGGTGGCAGCTTGTTCTGGTGCACCACAAGTCACAAAATGGCCGCCGATCACCCCAGAAAATAAGTGACAGAAAAACGCTCTGTGCAGCCTAAAAACCAGTGAGCAAGTAACTAGCAGAAGTTGAATCATTCACAGCTGTAGATCGATCCGTTCATTAGGTGCTGTTGCTGACTTTTCCCTGCCTAATCTCTCCCTAACAGAAGCTGCCTCCTCTCCCTACACTAATCAGAGCAGTGTGACGTGCGGCGCTACGTGACTCCAGCTGTCTCCTCAAAATGATGGAGCAGTTTTACCATGTGCTGTGCTCGGCTGAGGCCAGTCAGCAAGCTAACAACTGCCCCCTCAAGGCCCAGGTACAGTCCTACCTAAACTGTGGCCAGTCTGTGTTGCAAATCCTGTTCCTGGACCCCATGGATTTCTGGAACAGTGGCCTGAACTCGCACATCATGCTTTCTATCTTTTCTCTTGCTCAGCCTCCATTGTCATCTTAGAGAGGATTGTATGCACCGCAGGGGGCATGGTGACACCAAAAGAGATCGAGTTGACCTCCACCAGTGTCCAAAACATTGCTTTTGTCTAAATGAACCAAGACTTGATTGGGGAGGATTTTCACACTCCACCGGCTGGTGCCAAAACATAAATCTGGCCTTGCTGGTGGTGACGCATCTTGCCACTGTTGCTGCTGGCCATCATGTCTCCATGCCACCGCCGCAGTCATTCCACTGCTGTGATCTGGCAACCATTACATTGTGTACGGCTGCTGCTGCTTTCATTATGCAACCGCCACTATCATGTCACTGCTACGGTCTGAAGACCATCATCTTCATGTCTTTTATATTTACATGGTATTGAACACTTCTATACCGTTCGTGTAATGTCTTTTACATTTAAACACTGGTTAAACACTTGTATACAGTCAGTATATATATTTTATTACATGTACATGCTGGTTAAACACTTGTATACAGTCAGTTTATATTTTTATCACATTTAGATGCTGTTTGGACCCTTGTATACAGTCAGTATATATTTTTATCACATTTTTATGCTGTTTGGACACTTGTATACAGTCAGTTTATATTTTTATCACATTTTTATGCTGTTTGGACCCTTGTATACAGTCAGTTTATATTTTTATCACATTTAGATGCTGTTTGGACCCTTGTATACAGTCAGTTTATATTTTTATCACATTTAGATGCTTTATGGACCCTTGTATACAGTCAGTTTATATTTTTATCACATTTAGATGCTTTTTGGACCCTTGTATACAGTCAGTTTATATTTTTATCACATTAAGATGCTGTTTGGACACTTGTATACAGTCAGTTTATATTTTATCACATTTAGATGCTGTTTGGACACTTGTATACAGTCAGTTTATATTTTTATCACATTTAGATGCTGTTTGGACACTTGTATACTGTATTTGCATTCACTGACTTTGATAACAGAAAGTTTTCCTCATACAGAACTGAGCTGCTTCATCTGTACAGGAATAGAACAGACACAGCAGCTAATGATCAGCTGAGGGACGGGTAATTGATTCTATGATTTCTATGATACGTATAACAAAGCCGCCGCGCCTTATTTCCCTTATGGGGAATGAGAAGTTACAGGTTAGAGAGAAATAATGAACGTGAGGCTGGAAAACTCCCAGAAGATTAATTACACGACAGATAATGAAATAGATGGAGATAATGTCAGATGCAATATTAGTGTAACAGAGGGACAGCGTTACATCATTACCAATGTAAAAATAGAATTCCATCCGGACGTCTGAGGCTGAATTACCAGACACCTCTCATCTGGTAGCTATAGCTAATCACCTGATGAAATCATTTCCTTATTAGAAGTTTGTAGTAAAACCACAGAGGAAATTCATAGAAGTCAGAAACAGAGAAAGACTGTGATTAACTGTTCACTGACAAAGTGCAAAGGAAAATGTAATCATAAATCAATATAAATATTAATAATATATTCATATAATTAATATTGAATATATATATATATATATATATATATATATATATATATATATATATATATATATATACTGTAGGGATTTCCCAAATGGTAGCTTCCAGATAAACACACAGCAGTCTTTTCGTGGTGGAAATCAAAGTAACAACTGTCTTTTATTGTTGGCACACAACAATACAGCAGACATCAGGGGTCAGCTGGCTTTAGCCAACACTTAAAACAAAACAATACACTTCATAATCCAAAAGAAATCACACAGTTCTTTTTAGGGCACAGTACCGTAGTCCTCCCAGAGTGTATGGGAACTTGCTTTGGTCCTCTGTCTCTCAGCAGAGACCCTCCGGCTTTTGCTCGGCTCCAAAAACTCACCACCATGCAGAGCTCCACCGTCAGCCAAGTGAACACACACACACCTGACTCTACTCGCCGACTTTTATAAGCCGGTCAAAACCCGGCCTGGACCGCGGGGAGTAGTCACCCACCCAGCACTATGACTACTCCCAGTAAGAGCCGTCCCGGATTAGCTTTCTCAGCTATGCTAAATAACCAAATTGTCAGTCAGCTACTGCTGCTGACACACATACTATAGGCTCCTACTTCACCGAGGCCAGGAACCTCGGTGACACATATCTGCCATCTATGATGGTCCTTTGTGCCTTCCTACAATATCTATATATATATGTATATATATGTATATACAAGCAGAAGGACCTGGCTTCACACAGGTATATTTCATCTATTTCATTTAATGATATCGACAGAATCCCCCATAACAGAGGCCCCGCCAAATTAAAATAGGACCTCCTCAGCAGCCTATCCCCTTAACTTTAAACTTCACAGAAGCTCGCCTCTTTAATAGTGAGTTTCACAGCACCCCACTCCCTTGACAGAGACCTCCTCAGGGGCCAGCCCCCGTAACAGTGACCACCACAGTACCCTGCTGCCTTAACAGTGACCTCACAGTACCCTGCTGCCTTAACAGTGACCTCACAGTACCCTGCTGCCTTAACAGTGACCTCACAGTACCCTGCTGCCTTAACAGTGACCTCACAGTGCCCTGCTGCCTTAACAGTGACCTCACAGTACCCTGCTGCCCTAAAAGTGACCTCACAGTACCCTGCTGCCTTAACAGTGACCTCACAGTGCCCTGCTGCCTTAACAGTGACCTCACAGTACCCTGCTGCCTTAACAGTGACCTCACAGTACCCTGCTGCCTTAACAGTGACCTCAAAGTGCCCTGCTGCCTTAACAGTGACCTCACAGTACCCCGCTGCCTTAACAGTGACCTCACAGTACCCCGCTGCCTTAACAGTGACCTCACAGTACCCCGCTGCCTTAACAGTGACCTCACAGTACCCTGCTGCCTTAACAGTGACCTCACAGTTCCCTGCTGCCTTAACAGTGACCTCACAGTACCCTGCTGCCTTAACAGTGACCACCACAGTACCCCGCTGCCTTAACAGTGACCTCACAGTACCCCGCTGCCCTAACTGTGACCTCACAGTACCCTGCTGCCTTAACAGTGACCTCACAGTACCCCGCTGCCTTAACAGTGACCTCACAGTACCCTGCTACCTTAACAGTGACCTCACAGTACCCCGCTGCCTTAACAGTGACCTCACAGTACCCTGCTGCCTTAACAGTGACCTCACAGTACCCTGCTGCCTTAACAGTGACCTCACAGTACCCCGCTGCCTTAACAGTGACCTCACAGTACCCTGCTGCCTTAACAGTGACCTCACAGTACCCTGCTGCCTTAACAGTGACCTCACAGTACCCTGTTGCCTTAACAATTACCTGCACAGCAGTTCCCCTTTAATAGTGGCCCCTGCCCCCTTTAACAGTGACCTCCACAGCGGCCTACACCTTAACAGTAACATCCACATAGAACGCCGCTTTAACAGTGACCTCCACAGTGCCTGGCCCTTTAACAGTGACCTCCACAGCATCCTGCCCTTTTAATGCTATGGCTACATGACAACATGTGTCGCACGACATTTTGTCTCAACAATTTTTATAATGATAGGCTATGGTGTTGAACTGTGACATGTGTGATACTGTCTGCTGAGCTGTGTATCTAATCCTACCCTGTGTGAAACTGTCTGCTGAGCGTGTATCTAATCCTATCCTGTGTGACACTGCCTGCTGAGCTGTGTATCTAATCCTATCCTGTGTCATACTATCTGCTGAGCTGTGTATCTAACCCTATACTGTGTGAAACTGTCTGCTGAGTGTGTATCTAATCCTATCCTGTGCGATACTGTCTGCTGAGCTGTGTATCTAATCCTATCATGTGTCATACTATCTGCTGAGCTGTGTATCTAACCCTATACTGTGTGATACTGTCTGCTGAGATGTGTATCTAATCCTGTCACATGTGATACTGTCTGCTGAGCTGTGTATCTAATCATATCCTGTGTGATGCTGTCTGCTGAGCTGTGTATCTAATCCTGTCACATGTTATACCGTCTGCTGAGCTGTGTATCTAATCCTATACTGTGTGATTCTGTCTGCTCAGCTGTGTATCGAATCCTATCCTGTGTGATACTGTCTGCTGAGCTGTGTATCTAATCCTATCCTGTGTGATACTGTCTGCTCAGCAGTGTATCTAATATACTATCCTGTGTGATATTGTCTGCTCAGCTGTGTATCTAATATCCTATCCTGTGTGATACTGTATGCCCAGCTGGGTATCTAATTTCCTATCCTATGTAATACTGCCTGCTGAGCTGTGCATCTAATCCTATACTGTATGATACAGTCTTCTGAACTTTGTATCTAATCCTATCATGTGTGATGCTGTCTGCTATGTATCTAAGTCAGTGATGCCACTGATGCGTGGGTGGGTTAAGCCCAACATGTGCTATAGCTAAGCTCCCTCTTTAACTGCTCGAGTGTCTCCCATCTGGCAGTTTCTCTCCACGCAGCAATAAGCATTTTCCTGTGCATGCTTTGCAAGAGTCAAATAAGATATGGTCGGGCAAACACACACATAGGCACCACAGCTCTACTGAACCACATGAAGTGGTAGCACTCTATCACATAGGCAAGCATAGGTGGCAGCCAGCCACAACAGGAGCTCCCTCCTTCTCCTGGTCCTTCTTGCGGAAGCTCGGCCACATCTACGCACAGTATGGTGGATTTCACATTGTCTTCATTTCTTTCGGCTTCTACCGCTTAGAATCCCCTCCTCTGCTCCATCGTTAACTATCAATAATGGAATGCGTGGCCAGGAAACAGCTCTACACACCCAGCTTTTCGCTGGTACGCAAGCTTCCCACCTGGCCCCATTGCTGGCACTGCAGTACCATTTAGTCGCCTCTGCTGCCTTTAACCACTTGAAGACCACAGGTTTACACCCCCCTTGTGACCAGGCCCTTTTTTACAAATCCGCACTACACTACTTTCACCGTTTATTGCTCGGTCATACAACTTACCACCCAAATGAATTTTACCTCCTTTTCTTCTCACTAATAGAGCTTTCATTTGGTGGTATTTCATTGCTGCTGACATTTTTACTTTTTTTGCTATTAATAAAAATGTAACGACATTTTTGCAAAAAAATGACATTTTTCACTTTCTGTTGTAAAATTTTTCAAAAAAAACTACATTTCTATATAAATTTTTCACAAAATTTGTTGTTCTACATGTCTTTGATAAAAAAAGTGTATATTTATTGGTTTGGGTAAAAGTTATAGCGTTTACAAACTATGGTGCAAAAAAGTGAATTTTTGCATTTTGAAGCAGCTCTGACTTTCTGAGCACCTGTCATGTTTCTTCAGGTGCTAGAATGTCAGGATAGTATGAATACCCCCCAAATCACACCATTTTAGATAGAAGACACCCCAAAGTATTCACGGAGGGGCATGGTGAGTTCATGTATCATTTAATTTTTTTTCACAAGTTAGCGGAAAATCACACTTTCTGAGGAAAAAAAAAAATAATAAAGTTTCCATTTCTGCTAACTTCTGGCAAAAAAAAATAAAATCTCAGACGGACTCACTATGTCCCTCAGTGAATACCTTGGGGTGTCTACTTTCCGAAATGGGGTCATTTGTGGGGTGTGTTTACTGCTCTGGCATTTTGGGCGGGGCTAAATTGTGAGCAGCCATGTAAAACCTAAAGGTACTCGTTGGAATTTGGGCCCCTTTGCGCATCTTAGCTGCAAAAAGTGTCACTCATGTGGTATCGCCGTACTCAGGAGAAGTAGGGCAATGTGTTTTGGGGTGTATTTTTACATATACCCATGCTGGGTGAGAGAAATATCTCTGTAAATTGTCAACTTTGTGTAAAAAATTTAAAAAGTTGTCGTTTACAGAGATATTTCTCACACAAAGTATGGGTATATATAAAAATACCCCAAACACATTGCCCTACTTCTCTGAGTACGGCATACCACATGAGTGACACTTTTGCAGCCTGAGTGCAAAGGGCCCTAAACCAATGAGTACCTTTAGGATTTCACAGGGCATTTTTACGCATTTGGATTCCAGACTTCTTCTCACGCTTTAGGGGCCCCTAAAATGCCAGGGCAGTATAAATACCCCACATGTGACCCCATTTTAGAAAGAAGACACCCCAAGGTATTCCGTGAGGGGTATGGTAAGTTCATGTAAAATTTTATTTTTTGTCACAAGTTAGTGGAATATGAGACTTTGGAAAAAATAAAAATAAAAATCAATTTCCGCTAACTTGTGCCCAAAATTTTTTTTTTCTGTGAACTCGCCATGCCCCTCACGGAATACCTTGGGGTGTCTTCTTTCCAAAATGGGGTCACTTGTGGGGTATTTCTACTGCCCTGGCATTTTAGGGGCCCTAAATCGTGAGAAGAAAAATGCGGAAAAATGCCCTGTGAAATCCTAAAGGTACTCATTGGAATTAGGGCCCCTTTGCGCATCTTGGCTGCAAAAAAGTGTCACTCATGTGGTATCGCCGTACTCAGGAGAAGTAGGGCAATGTGTTTTGGGGTGTATTTTTACATATACCCATGCTGCGTGTGAGAAATATTGCTGTAAACGACAACTTTTAAAACAAATTTATACAAAGTTGTCAGTTTACAGAGATATTTCTCTCACCCAGCATGGGTATTTGTAAAAATACACCCCAAAACACATTGCGCTACTTCTCCTGAGTACGGCGATACCACATGAGTGACACTTTTTGCTGCCTGGATGCAAAGGGCCCAAATTCTAATGAGTACCTTTTAGGAGGGCATTTTACGCATTTTTCTTCTCACGCTTTAGGGCCCCTAAAATGCCAGGGCAGTAGAAATACCCCACATGTGACCCCATTTTGGAAGAAGACACCCCAAGGTATTCCGTGAGGGGCATGGCGAGTTCACAGAAGATTTTTTTGGCACAAGTTAGCGGAAATTGATTTTTTATTGTTTTTTCTCGCAAAGTCTCCCTTTCCGCTAACTTTTGACAAAAAGTTAAATTTTTCATGGACTCACCATACCCCTCAGCGAATACCTTGGGGTGTCTTCTTTACAAAATGGGGTCATTTGTGGGGTGTTTGTACTGTTCTGGCATTTTGGGTGGGGCTAAATTGTGAGCAGCCATGTAAAAGCTAAAGGTACTCGTTGGAATTTGGGCTCCTTTGCGCACCCAGGCTGCAAAAAAGTGTCACTCATGTGGTATCGCCGTACTCAGGAGAAGTAGGGCAATGTGTTTTGGGGTGTATTTGTACATATACCCATGTTGGGTGAGAGTAATATCTCTGTAAATTGACAACTTTGTATAAAAAAATAAAAAGTTGTCGTTTACAGAGATATTTCTCACACAAAGTATGGGTATATGTAAAATACACCCCAAAACACATTGCCTACTTCTCCTGATGCTGGCGATACCACATGTGTGACACTTTTTGCAGCCAAGATGCGCAAAGGGGCCCTAAAACCAATGAGTACCTTTAGGATTTCACAGGCCATTTTTACGCATTTGGATTCTCACGCTTTAGGACCCCTAAAATGCCAGGTCAGTATAAATACCCCACATGTGACCCCATTTTGGAAAGAAGACACCCCAAGGTATTCCGTGAGGGGCATGGCGAGTTCACAGAAAAAAAATAAATTTTGGCACAAGTTAGCGGAAATTGATATATATAATTTTTTTTTTACAAAGTCTCATATTCCACTATCTTGTGACAAAAAATAAAATTTTGCATGAACTCACCATGCCCCTCACGGAATACCTTAGGGTGTCTTCTTTCTAAAATGGGGTCACATGTGAGGTATTTATACTGTCCTGGCATTTGAGGGTCTCCGCAATCATTACACGTATGGCCAGCATTAGGAGTTTCTGCGATTCTCCTTATATGGAGCATACGGGTAATGAGATTTTTTCCGTTCAGCCTCTGGGCTGAAAAAAAAAAAAAAATGAAGCAGCGCAGATTTTTCATTCGCATCGATCAATGTGGATGAAAAATCTCTGCCAAAATCAGTGACTGCGGTGCGGTGGGCTGGGCGCTAACTACCTAACAAGTAGCTAACTAACTGGCGGTGATAAGGGACCCTTATGCCCCATTCACACGTCTGCAATTCTGTTTGCGGAACGGAATTGCGGACCCATTCATTTCTATGGGGACAGACTTTGTCCCGCTCGGATCGGAATTACGGATCCGCGCTTCGAGTCTGCACTTCCGTTCATAAAAATATAGAACATGTCCTATTCTTGTCCGGACAAGAAAAAGCATTTTCTATATAGTTCTGTCGCGGATCTGCAAAATGCGGAAAGCACATTGCCGGTGTCCGTATTTTGCGGATCCGTAGATCCATGGATCCGCAGATCCATGGATCCATAAAGCTACATACGGACGTCTGAATGAGCCTGTAGGGGGTGATTAGTGACAGGGGGTGACAGGGGGTGATCAGGGGGTGACATTGGTGATCAGCGGGTGACATGGGTGATCAGGGGTTAATCAGTGATGGGGGTGGGGGGTGTGTAGTGATTGGTGCACTTTACCTTTGTTTCCTCTGGTGGTCCCAAACAAAGGGACCACCAGACGAGCAGACAGCAGGCATATCAGACGCTGTTTACAAAACAGCGTCTGATATGCGATTTAAATGTGTTTTTTTCCGCATCTACAGCCTGCCAGCGCTTGATCAGCGCTGGCAGGCTGTAGTTTCAGTTGTCCCGGCTCCGATCACATGAACGCGCACGCACGCCGCGCGCGCGTTCATGTGAAATCTCAGGTCTCACGAGATGACGCCGATAGGCGTGACTGAGACCTGAAAGAGCCGCCGCGCTGACGCCCATCGGCGTTAGCGTGGCGGCAAGTGGTTAAGGAACTGATGGTGTGTGCCCAGCCTCCCTTGAAGATACCTAGCGAGCACTATTTCTCCCAAAAAGCCATCCCTCTAATGTTACGTGGCGGACACCTGGAAGTTCAGGTTCGCCTGAACTTAAGTGCAAAGTTGGGATCGGGACCCAGACTTTACCCCGAACTCGAACCCCATTGAAGTCAATGGGGAGCCGAACTTTGGGGCACTAAAATGTCTCTAAAAAAGTAATGGAAAGGGCTAGATGGAATGCAAAAAAAGCAAAATGGGGAGAAGAACAGGACAATTGACCTGCAAATAAATGTGGATAGGGAAATGACTTACATAAACACAAAAACATAAAAATTTAAAATAATGATCTTGAACTAAGAGGAGGAGGAGGTCCATATGGAGTAGGAGGTTGAGGAGGCGGTGGAAGTGGCGGTGTAGGTGGAAGCGGTGGTCGATGAGGTGTTCACAAACACTGTTTTTTTTTTTTTGTTGTTTTTTTAAACTTGTGTAGACCCCAAAACATTGGGAAATATAGAACAAAAAAAGAGAAAAATTGCGCTGGAGTATAACAAAGGCTGAGTGAGGCCGGTATACATGTCTATTCTGCACAAGGTACGGACAAGTCCTGTGGCATCAATGCCTGATTCATTTTAATGAACGTGAGCTTGTCCATATTGGCTGTGGACAGGTGGCTGCGCTTATCTGTGATAACGCCCCCTGTCGTGCTAAATACACGATCAGACAATACACTGGCTGCAGGGCAGGCCAGCACCTCCAAGGCGTAAAGGGCAAGCTCAGGCCATGTGCACAATTTGGAGACCCAGAAGTTGAAGGGGGCAGACCTATCAGGCAGTACGTGTAGGTGTGTGCACACATACTGTTCCACCATGTTGCTGAAATGTTGGCTCCTGCTAAGACGTTCCATATCAGCTGGTGGTGCTGGTTCATGTGGTGTGCTGACAAAGCTTTTCCACATTTCGGCCATGATAACCCTGCCTTCTGAGGTGCTGGCAGTGCCCCAGCTGCGTTGGTGACTTCTTTCTCCTCCTCTGCCTTCCCATTTTGCTTTGACTGAGGCCCCAGTGTCAGGTGGGAATGCCATCAGCAGCGCGTGTACCAGTGTGCGCTTGTAGTCACGTATCTTTCGATCGCGCTCCAGTGAGGCAATTAAGGATGGCACGTTGTCCTTGTAAGGGAAATCCAGCAGGGTGGCCACCCAGTAATCAGCAGAATGTGGGGAGTTCGGCGGTCGTTGCACAGGCACTGCAGCATGTAGTCGCTCATGTGTGCCAGGCTGCCCAGAGGCAACCACAAGCTGTCCTCTGTGGGAGGTGTATCACCTGTGTTCTCCGTATTCCCCCAGCCACGTTGCAATTATGGCCCTGAGCTGCTTTGGGTGCCACCCTGCTGTGAACACACTTCCTCCTCCTCCTCCTCCTCATCCTTCTCATCCTCCAGAACTGTGCCCTGGCTGAAAAATTGTGTACCTGGCCTATGTTGGTGCCGGAACCCACCCTCTGAGCCACTTGTGAATAACTGGCCTGATAACCGTGAAAATTATTCCTCTTCCTCCTCCTCTTCTTCTTGTGCCACATCCTCTTCCGTCATTGGCCGAAGCATTTTTTCAAGGAGACATAGAAGTTGGATAGTAACGCTGATAACGCTGATCACGACACTGGCCATGTTAGTAGAGTACTTGAAACAGCGCAACATGACACACAGGTCTCACATGGAGGCCCACTCATTGGTGGTGAAGTGTTGCTGTTCCTAAGAGCGACTGACCCGTGCGTGCTGCAGCTGAAACTCCACTATCGCCTGCTGCTGCTCACGCAGTCTCTCCAGCATGTGCAAGGTGGAGTTCCACCTGGTGGGCACGTCGCATATGAAGCGGGGAGCAGGAAGGCCAAAGTTACGCTTCAGCGCAGACATGCGGGCAGCAGCAGGGTGAGAACGCCGAAAGCGCGCACAGGCGGCCCACACTTTCTGCAGCAGCTCTGACATATCGGGGAAGTTTTTCAGGAATATCTGCACCACCAAATTCAGCACATGCGCCAGGCAATGGATGTGCGTCAAACTGGCTAGGCACAGAGCTGCTACGAGATTGTGCCCATTATAGCACACCACCAGGCCGGGCTTGAGGCTCAGTGGCACCAACCACTCATCGGTCTATTGTTCCATGCCCGTCCATAGCTCCTGCGCGGTGTGGTTTTTACCCCAACCAGATTAGTTTCAAAACAGCCTGCTGTCTTTCCCCCTGGCTGTGCTGAAGTTGGTGGTGAAGGTGTTACGCTGAGCGGATGAGGAGGTGGTAAAGGAGGAAGCGGAGTAGGAGGAGGAGGCAACAGGAGGCAAAGAGGAATGCCCTGCAATCCTCGCTGGCGGAAGGACATAGCGAAACTGCTATCCGCCTCAGGCCAAACCGCCACTGCATTTACCTAGTGTGCAGTTAGAGAGATATTGTGACCCCGGCCGTGCTTACTGGTCCATTTATCGGTTGCACCTGATTTTGTCCCCCACTTGGTTGTGCATGAAAGGGATGGCTCACCTGGAAAAGTAGTGGTGGCTGGGAACCACATACTGTGGGGCAGACAATGCCATAAGGTTTTTTACCCCTTAACGACACGGACATATTTCACCTTAAGGACCAGGCCATTTTTTGCAAATCTGACCAGTGTCACTTTATGTGGTGATAACTTTAAAACACTTTTTCTTATCCAGGCCATTCTGAGATTGTTTTTTTGTCACATATTGTACTTCATGACAGTGGTAAAATTGAGTAAAAAAAGTTCGTTTTTATTTATAAAAAAATACCAAATTTACCCAAAATGTAAAAAAATTGCAAATTTCCAAGTTTCAATTTCTCTGCTTCTCTAATACATAGTAATACCTCCAAAAATAGTTATTAATTTACATTCCCCATATGTCTACTTCATGTATGGATCATTTTTGGAATGCCATTTTATTTTTTGGGGACATTACAAGGCTTAGAAATTTAGAAGCAAATCTTGAAATTTTTAAGAAATTTTCCAAAACACACTTTTTAATGACCAGTTCAGGTCTGAAGTAACTTTGTGAGGCTTACATAATAAAAAACTCCCATTCTAGAAACTACACCCCTCAAGGAATTAAAAACTGATTTTACAAACGTTGTTAACCCTTTAGGTGTTCCACAAGAGTTAATGGTAAATGGACATAAAATTTCAGAATTTCGATTTTTGGGCAAATTTTCCATTTTTATCCATTTTTTCAAGTAACAATGCAAAGGGTTAACAGCCAAACAAAACTCAATATTTATTGCCCCAATTCTGGAGTTTGCAAAAACACCCCATATGTGGTCGTAAACTGCTGTATGGCCAAACGGCAGGACACAGAAGGAAGGAACGCCATATGGTTTTTCGAACGCAGATTTTGCTGAACTGGTTTTTTGACACCATGTCCCATTTAAAGCACCCCCACAGTAGAAACTCCAAAAAAGTGACCCCATGTTTGAAAATACGGGATTTGGTGGCTGTTTTAATTGGTACTATTTTAGGGTAAATATGAATTTTAGTTGCTCTATATTACACTTTTTTTGAGGAAAGGTAACAAAAAATAGAAATTCTGAAATTCTATCTCCATGTGCCAATAACTCTTGTGGAACACCTAATGGGTTAACAAAGTTTGTAAAACCAGTTTTGAATACCTTGAGGGGTGTATTTTCTTAGAAGGAGTCACTTTTTAGCAGTTTGTACTCTAGGGGTGCATCAGGGGGGCTTCAAATGGGACATGGTGTCAAAAAACCAGTCCAGCAAAATCTGCCTTCCAAAAACCATATGGCGTTCCCTTCCTTCTGCGCCCTGCCGTGTTCACTTGAGGGAGAGTTCATGTGTTATTTTTATAGATCAGGTTATTACGGACACGGCAATACCTAATATATGTATACTTTTATTTATTTAATTAGGTTTTACACAATAATATAATTTTTGAAACAAAACAAACCATGTTTTAGTGTCTCCATAGTCTGAGAGACATATTTTTATTTTATTTTTTGGGGCGATTGTGCTATGTAGAGGCTCATTTTTTGTGAGATGAGATGGCGGTTGGATTGGTACTATTATGGGAGGCATACACCTTTTGATCACTTGGTATTGCACTTTTTGTGATGCAAGGTGACAAAAAATGGCTTTTTTGCACTATTTTTTTTTATCGTGTTCATCTATATAGTGTACTGTACTGTATTTTTTTACTTTACACAGTCTGATCAGACTTCTACCTTTAGCAGTCTTTCCATTACCATGTCCTGTGAAGGCGTCCTGTTGCCATGGTAACTATCACCCGCTGCCAGAACAGAGCATACATCTCAAACAGGGCTGCAGAGAGGTGGGGGTGGAAACCAAAAAAAATGTATTTGCTGAAACTTCAGAAAGTGCTGCAAACCGCAGATCTGAATTGACCTATGGTTTGCAGCAATTGCTGATATGGGGGGGTCACAGGACCCCCCCTCTGCATTGTAATAAGGTACCTACTGAATGATTTCAGCAGGCACCTTGTTCCGATCACTGAACACTGCACAGCGGTGATCGAAAATACACAGGGCGTACAGGTACATCCTGTGTCCCTAAGAGGTTAAAAGTGTCCATGTCCACCATACGGAATGACAGCATTTCAAAGGACAGGAATTTCAAAATGCTGGCATTTAGGGCTAGGGATCGCGAGTGGGTAGGGGGCACTTCCTCTTTCTCGCCAGTGTATGGGAGATGGACAGCTAAGCACTGCCATGAGACATTGTAGAGATGCTTGGTGACAGAGGTGGTGGCGTTTCTGCCACATCCTCTGTTTGCGGGTTGGCAGGTGCCACTGTCACTCCAGAGGTGGCGGAAGAGGCCGAGACTGCAGCAGATGAGGGAGCAGGAGAAGCCTGAGACCACTCTTGGTTTTTGAGGTGTTTACTCCACTGCAGCTCATGCTTTGCATTTAGATGCCTCATGACTGGTCATGCAGGTTTTGCTCAGGTTTAGAATGTTTATGCCTCGCTTCATGCTGTGGTTGCACAGCGTGCAAACCACTCGGGTCTTGTCATCAGCATATTGTCTGAAGAACTGCTATGCCAGGGAACTCCTTGGAGCTGGCTTTGGTCTGCTTGGTCCTTGGGTGTGGTGACCAGTAGCAGGTGTGCTTTTGCACCGTGCTCCCTCTTTTGCTGTGCTTTTGGCTCTGTGCTACCTACACCTCTTCCTCCGAACTGCACACGTCACTCGCATGACTTTGATTCCACGTGGGGTCTAGGACCTCATCGTCCTCCACATCATCTTCCAATCAGTCTTTACCCCTGCCCTCCTTGTCGCTCTGCACACTGAAGAAAGCTGCAGCAGTTCGCACCTGTGTTTCGTCATCATCAGAGACGTGCTGCGGTGGTCTTCCCATGTCCTCATCCTGAAATATAAGTGGTTGGTCATCGGTGAACTCAATCTCTTCCACTTCTGGGGCAGGGCTATGTGGGTGGCCCATGGAAACTCTGCCAGCATACAGTAGTCACCAAAAAGCATAAGAGACTGCTGCATGACTTGTGGCTAAGACTGCTTGCCTGATTTGCAAGGGGGTGAGGTGAAAAACAAATGCCCATGATCTGCACGTGTCAACTCTGAGCTTTTAGCAGTGGATCGGGTGGGAGACAATGTGAAGGAAATGGAGGCACTGTCAGTCACCCAATCTACTATTGCCTGTATGTGTTCTAGCCTCACCATTCGTAGAGCCGGCATTCAGGCCTAAAAAAGAACGCTGAACATTCTGTCGCCTATGCGCACCTGAGGAAGGTGTTTCATTTGTGTGCGTAGCTGGCACAGATTGACCACTTCCTCTCCCTGCAGTAGCTTCCTCTCCTCTCCACCAGCAGCACCACGACCAAGGCCACATCCATTATTTGACACTCTCATCATTCTTTGCGTTCACCCACTAAACTAACAAATGGATTTACAAAATGTATTTCCCAGTCAGGTATGCAGTGCAGGGGTACTTTGAAAGAAAAAAGGGGTACAGATCACCAAGCAATCTAAACGCCAAATTTACTGAACATATTTCCCAGTCATGTATGCAGTGCAGCAGGAACTCACCCTCCAAGCCACTTGTGAATGACTGGCCTGATAACCGTGGAAATGTCCACCCACAATCTAAGAGCTGGATTTACTGATTATATTTCACTATCAGAAATGCAGTGCAGGCCGTAAAGGTACTTTCTAGCAAAAAAAAAAGGTGATAGTTTACCCAAAATGTCACAGTTGTATTTACTGATTATATTTTCAGAATCAGAATCAGGTTTGTTTCACCAAACAACACAGGGTGGTTTCCAGAATTTGGTTTGGCACAATAACATACAAGAACAGTGTTTACACGGATCAAGTTAACACTTACAATGATCAAGTTTACAATTGGTGGGGGGTTAGTAGTCTGGGAGAGGGGGGGGAGGGTGTAGGGGTGTCGATAAGATAGTCCAGTTAGGATTCCACAGGTAAGTGTGGGGCGCATTAGGGGGGTAAGGTGTTGATAGAGTTCAGAAGTCTGACCGCCGCAGGGAAGAAGGTGTTCCTCCGCCTGGTGGTCCTGGCGGCGATGGCCCGAAACCTACGACCTGATTTAAGTCCACTGAGAAGGCGATGCCCCGGGTGAGACTGATCGCCTGCGATCTTCAGTGCCCGTGAGCGCATTCTATTGTCGTGGATGAGATGCAGAGGTGGGAGGGATTCGCCGATGATATGTTCCGCAGAGCGAATGACCCTCCTCACCGGTGGAGGAGCCAGCATACCAAACTAGGATGGATGAGCTCAGGACCGATTCTACGGTAGCGGAGTAGAAATACCTTAGGAGCACTTTGGCTCTGCCGAATTTTCTTAGTTGGCAAAGGAAATAGAGGCGTTGTTGCGCTTTCCTTTGGGTAGCGGTGATGTTTTCAACCCAGGTTAGGTCCTCTGAGATAATCGTACCCAGGAGACGGACGGAAGGGACCCTCATGACTGCAGTGCCGTCTATGTGTATAGGAGGAGGTGTAGTGGCATTTCTTCACAAATGTAGCACAGGCCGCAAAAGTACTTTCTGGCTAAAAAAAAGATGATTTTTTTCACCCACAAATAGAGTTGAGCGGACACCTGGATGTTTGGGTTCGACGTGTTTGGCCGACCTTTACAAAAAAGTTTGGGTTCGGGATCCGAACTTGTGCAGAACTTGTCCCCGAACCCAATTGAAGTCAATGGGGACCCGAACTTTTGGGCACTAAAATGGCTGTAAAATAGCCCTGGAAAGGTCTAGAGGGCTGCCAAAGGCAGCAAAATGTAGTTAAATGTCCTGTAAACAAATGTGGATAAGGAAATGACTTAAAATAAAATAAATAAAAATTAAACATTATTAATTGGCAACTCGGAGGATGAGGCGGATGTGGAGTAGGAGGTTGATGTGGAGTTGGAGGTTGAGGAGGTGGGAATGTCATCAGCAGCACGTCTACCAGCGTGTAGCCACTCATCTTTTATTTAGTAACAGAGGTTTTACAAAATTTGGTTTCTTGCCAGCAATGCACAGCAGGGCCTTATCACTGGCAAAACTGGGTTAATGTCAGCCACCAATGGAACAGGTGATATTCAGAAGTGTATGCCCCTGGCACCCAGACAGAGAAGAGTTTCATTCACGGCAAAACAGGCTTCATGTCATCCACCAATGCAACAGGCGAGTTTCAGAAATGTAGGCCACTGGCACCCAGTCAGAGGAGAGGTTCATTGACGGCAATACAGGCTTCATGTCACCCACCAATGGAACAGGCGATCGTCAATAATGTAGGCACCTGGCATCCAGACAGAGTAGAGGTTCATTCATGGCAAAAAAGGTTAATGTCACCCACCAATGGGGCAGGCGATTTTTAGTAAGTTAGGCCCCTGGCACCCATACAGAGGAGAGGTTTATTCAAGGCAATAAGAGGTTAATGTCACCCACCAATGGAACAGGTGATTTACAGTAAGTTAGGCCCCTGGCACCCAAACAGAGGACAGGTTCATTCACGGCAAAAAGAGGTTAATGTCACCCACCAATGGAACAGGTGATTTTCAGAAAGTTAAGCCCCTGGCACCCAGACAGAGGAGAAGTACATTCACAGCAAAACAGGCTTCATGTCATCCCCCAATACAACAGGTGATTTTCAGCAATATAGGCCCCTGGCACACAGACAGCGAGAGGTTCATTCTCGGCAAAAATAGGTTAATGTGATCCACCAATGCAACAGGCAATTTTCATAAATGTAGGCCCCTGGCACCCATACAGAGGAGTGGATCATTCACGGCATAAAGGGCTTCATGTCACCCAATGAAACAGGCCATTGTCACTAATGTAGGCAACTGGCACCCAGAAAGAGGAGATATTCATTCATGGCAAAAAGAGGTTAAAGTCACCCACCAATGGAACAGGCGATTTTTAGTAAGTTAGCCCCTGGCACCCAGATACCGGAGAGGTTTATTCAAGGCAATAAGAGGTTAATGTCACCCACCAATGGAACATGCGATTTTCAGTAAGTTAGGCCCCTGGCACCCAAACAGAGGAAAGGTTCATTCACTGCAAAAAGAGGTTTATGTCACCCACCAATGCAACAGGTGATTTTCAGAAATGTAGGCCCCTGGCACCCAGACAGAAGTGAGGTTAATTCAAGGCAAAACAGGCATCATGTCATCCACCAATGCAACAGGCGATTTTAAGAAATTTAGGCACCTGGCACCCAGACAGAGGAGAGGTTCATTCACAACAAAACAGGCTTAATGTCACCCACCAATGAATTAAATGTGTACCTGAACTTTTGGGCACAAATATGGCTGTAACTAAGTCCTGGTAAGGACCATAGGGCTGAAAAAGGCAACAAAATGTACCTAAGTGCCCTGCAATAAAATGTGGATAGGGAAATAACTTAAAATAAAATAAAACAAATAAAAATGAAACATTATTAATCATCAACTCGGAGGATTAGGTGGATGCGGAGTTGGAGTTTGAGGAGGCGGCAAATGTTGTGTTGTTGGTGGAAGTGATGATGAAGGTTTTACTTTTTATTTTTTTTATTTTTTTGCTTTTTAAAATTGGGGTAGCCCACAAAATAATGGTACAAATAAAAAAAGGATTCAATAAATAAGTGCACTGGAGTACAAGAATGTATGGTTGGGGCGATTATAAATGTCTATTCTGCACAAGGTACGGACAAGTCCTGTGGGATCCATGCCTGGTTAATTTTAATGAATGTGAGCTTGTCCACGTTTGTTATGTACAGGCGGCTGCGTTTGTCTGTAATGACGCCCCCTGCCACGCTAAATACACGTTCAGACAATACACTGGCTGCAGGGCAGGCCAGCACCTCCAGGGCATAAAGGGCAAGCTTAGGCCATGTGGACAATTTGGAGATCCAGAAGTTGAATGGGGCAGAACCATCAGTCAGTACGTGTAGGCGTGTGCACATGTTCTGTTCCACCATGTTGTTCAAATGCTGCCTCCTGCTAAGACGTTCCATATCAGCTGGTGGTGCAGGTTGCTGTGGGGCGGTGACAAAGCTTTTTCACATGTCGGCCATGCTAACCCTGCCTTCTGAGTTTCTGCCCGTGACACAGCTGCGTTTGCGACCTCTTCCTCCTCCTCCTCTGCCTTCGCCTTGTGCTTCCACTTGTCCCCCAGTGTCAGTTGGGAATGCTTTCAGGAGCGGGTCTACCAGCGTGCGCTTGTAGTCGTGCATCTTCCTATCACGCTCCACTGCAGGAATTAAGGAGGGCAGCTTGTCTTTGTAGTGGGGATCCAGCAGGGTGGCAACCCAGTAGTCAGCACAAGTTACAATGTGGGCAACTCTGCTGTCGTTGCACAGGCACTGCAGCATGTAGTCGCTCATGTGTGCCAGGCTGTTCAGAGGTAAGTATAAGCTGTTCTCTGTAGGTAGTGTGTCGTCTATGTCCTCCGTATCCCCCCCAGCCACGCTCCAGTGATGACCATGAGCTGCGTTGGGTGCCACCCTGCTGTGAACCCGGTTCCTCCTCCTCTACCTCATTCTCCTCCTCCTCATCCTCCAGAACTCTGCCCTGGCTGGCTATATGTGTACCTGGCCTCTGCTGGTGCAGGAACCCACCCTCTGAGCCACTTATGAATGACTGGCCTGAAACCCTGTGAAATGCGCCCTCTTCCTTCCCTTCATTTGCCACATCCTCTTCCATCATCGCCCGAAATGTTTTTTCAAGGAGACATAGAAGTGGTATTGTAACGCTACAATTAGCTGGGTTAACTGGGGAAACTCTTACTGACATGAACAATACATGTCTTTCATGGCCCACTGTGTCAATGTTTTTTGCGGCAGCAGCAAGGCAGCATCCTAGCAATGAGGCCAGGTCCTTTTGACACCCCCTCCAACCCACAATTGTGTCGGTTGGTATCCCACACCTTATCTGCCTCCTCCATGGACGCCCACACGCCTATAACAGCAGCAACACACACTGTCGCTGGCATTATGCCTCCTTCCTATCCTGTGTCAAGTGAAGCGCTGCCTCGCCTTGTTGGAGCTGATTGGCCTGGGCGACAGTAGCCACACCAGCAAGCAGTTGCTAAAGAACATCAAGCAGCTAAACATCTCACTGGCTGTTACCTTGAAGACTCTAACTAGACAACGTGGTCAGCGACAAGAGGCACAACATCCTGGCCATTGCAAACCTGGGGGAAATAAGGTACTCCCTGCATGGCACACGTCATCAAACTAGTGGTGCAACATTTACTAAATAAGTGCACTGGCTTGTGCAAGGTGCTGGCAAAGTCATGGAGACTGTCCAAGCAAGCGAGACATGCCAACTTGCTGGTATTTAACAATGCACATGCTCTAGCATCTTTATAAGCAGCAGAAGGTTGTAAATGATTTTGTCATACACCAGATAGGCTCAGGTCAGGATAGAAAATGTGTTGCTTCGAGGTCAGGAAGTGACAGTTCATCCATGCTGGTAGGGTGCTGAAGCCCTTCGAAAAGGCCAAAGTTTGTCAGCAGGGACAAGTGCGGCATAAACTATGTAATTACCCTCATATTTACATTAAAACAGACGCTGACACTTATGCAGTGGGAATGACGGTGAAAGAAGAACAGCTAACATAGCTTAGGATCCAGTGATCACCAGTCAGTGAGGTTTACTATAAGTACAATGACTGAGTCACTCCACACAAAAACAAAAGTTTTAGATTTTCGGAAAACAGACTTTTCTAAAATGAGATCAGTGGTATACGAGTCCCTATCAGACTGGAACAATTTCAATGGAGTCCAAGAGAAATGGGAGTACTTAAAATTGGCACTACTGAAGGCAACAGAAAAGTGCATTATACTTGTCAGTAAAGGCAAAAAAAGGAAGAGACCACTGTGGTACTCAGCAGAAGTGGCCAAAATCATTTAAAACAAAAAGATGGCATTTAGCAAGTATAAAAACACCCAAAACGAGGATGACCGGGAAATCTATAAGATGAGGCAGAGAGAGGCCAAGCAAGTTATAAAAGCTTCTAAAGCTCAGGCAGAAGAGAAATTAGCTCAGTCAGTGAAAAAAGGTGATAAGACATTCTTCAGATGCATAAATGAAAAAGGAAATTAAAAAAGGAATTACCAAATTAAAAACAAAAGAAGGAAGGTATATGGAAGAGGATAAAGAACTAGCTGACTGCCTCAATGAATACTTCTGTTCAGTTTTTACAAAGGAAAATGAAGGAGAAGGACCTCAGTTAGGAGGAAGACTAATGAATCCTTTGATGCATGTGTCTTTACAGAGGAAGAGGTTCTAAGTCAGCTGTCCAAAATTAATACAAATAAATCACAGGGGCCTGATGGGATACACCCAAAGCTATTAAAAGAGCTTAGAGGTGTACTAGCAAAACCATTAACAGATTTATTTAACCAATCACTGGTAACAGGTGTCGCCCCAGAAGATTGAAATTAGCAAACGTTGTGCCAATTCACAAGAAAGGTAGTAGAGAGGAATCGGGCAACTATAGGCCAGTAAGCCTGACATCAATAGTGGGGAAATTAATGGAAACCATACTCAAGGAGAGGATTGTGGAACATCTAAAAACCCATGGGTTGATTGATAAAAAACAGCATGGGTTTACTTCAGGAGATCATGTCAAACTAATCTTATTGACTTTTTTGATTGGGTGACTAAAATAATAGATGGCGGAGGTTCAGTAGACATCGCTTATCTGGACTTTAGTAAGGCATTTGATACTGTCCCACATAGAAGGCTTATCAATAAACTGCAGTCTTTGAGCTTGGGCTCACATATTGTTGAATGGATTAGGCAGTGGCTGAAGGACAGAAAACAGAGGGTTGTAGTCAATGGAGTATATTCAGACCATGGTATTGTTACCAGTGGGGTACCTCAAGGATCTGTTCTGGGACCCATATTGTTTAATATCTTTATCAGCGAAATTGCAGAAGGCCTCAATGGTAAGGTGTGTCTTTTTGCTGATGACACAAAGATTTGTAACAGGGTTGATGTTCCTGGAGGGATACACCAAATGGAAAAGGATTTAGGAAAACTAGAGGAATGGTCAAAAATCTGGCAACTAAAATTTAATGTCGATAAGTGCAAGATAATGCACCATGGGGCGTAAAAACCCAAGAGCAGAATATAAAATCAGTGATACAGTACTAACCTCAGTATCTGAGGAAAGGGATTTAGGGGTCATTATATCAGACGACCTAAAGGTGGGCAGACAATGTCATAGAGCAGCAGGTAATGCCAGCAGAATGCTTGGGTGTATAGGAGAGGCATTAACAGTAGAAAGAGGGAGGTGCTCGTGCCGCTCTACAGAGCACTAGGGAGACCTCATTGGGAGTATTGTGTGCAGTACTGGAGACCAGATCTGCAGAAGGATATTCAGAGAAGAGCTACTAAACTAGTACATGGACTGCAGGACAAAACTTACCAGGAAAGGTTAAAGGACCTTAACATGTATAGCTTGGAAGTAAGAAGACAGAGGGGATATGATAGAAACTTTTAAATACATAAAGGGAATCTTCACGGTAAAAGAGGAGAGAATATTTAAAAGAAGAAAAACTGCTACAAGAGGACATAGTTTTAAATTAGAGGGGCAAAGGTTTAAAAGTAATATCAGGAAGAATTACTTTACTGAGAGAGTAGTGGACGCATGGAATAGCCTTCCTGCAGAAGTGGTAGCTGCAAATACAGTGAAGGAGTTTAAGCATGCATGGGATAGGCATAAGGCCATCCTTCATATAAGATAGGGCCTGGGGCTATTCATAGTATTCAGTATATTGGGCAGACTTGATGGGCCAAATGGTTCTTATCTGCCGACACATTCTATGTTTCTATCTTGTTGTCCACACTATAGCTTTCAGGAACAAACAAAAAGAAAATGTCATGAAGGAGGTGGATGAGTAGGATAAGGAGATGCAACTGCATAAGAAGGAGGAGGAGGAGGAAGTGGATAAGCAAGAAGACGATGATGAGCATGGCAACAGCCACCATACCCAATCATATAAATGGGGGAGCGACAGAAAGATTTGGCTCCTCTGCCACGCTGGCCAGAATGGTGACCTGTATGAACATGTAGGCCCCTTTCACACGGTCGTTGCAGATTGGGGCCGGATAGGATACGGGTGGGTGGCGGGGAAATTGTCCGAGTGCGCACACAATTTTTGTCAGTTTTGACTGCGATTGCGTTGCATGGTTCAGTTTTTCCCACGCGAGTGCAATGCATTTTGCACGCACGTGAGAAAAAACTGAATGTGGTACTCAGACCCGAAATTCTTCAATGACGTTCGGGTTTGGGTTAGTTGTAGTGTGGATTTCATCATTTTTCCTTATAACATGGTTATAAGGGAAAATAATATCATTCTATCATTCTTTAATAGAGAATGCTAATAGAAGATCACTTAAGGGTTAAAAAAAATAACTCACCTCCTCCAATTGATTGCGTAGCTGGCAATCTCCTGTTCTTTCTTCAGGACCTGTCAAAGGACCTGTGGTGATGTCACTGAGCTCATCATATGGTCCACTCACATGAATGCTTGCGATTTTCACACAGCCCCATTCATTTCCATGGGGCCAGCATTGCGTGAAAAATGCAGAATATAGAGCACGCTGCCATTTTCACGCAACACACAAGGGATGCGGGAAAATCACCGCTCATCTGCACAACCTCATTGAAATGAATGGGTCCAGATTAAGTGCAGGTGCAATGCGTCAACATCACGCATTGCACCCGCGCGGAATACTCGCCCATGTGAAAGGGGCCTTACTTACACAGTGACCAGGGTATCGTTGATATTAAGCAGTCTGATGATTACTGGATAGTCATACTTTTAGACCCTCTCTGTCAAGGCAAAATGGTAGAATGTTTTCCTCTCGCAGAAAGGGAGGAAAAATTACATTATTATCAGGAACCACTGTGTACGCAGCTTGCCATAACTTACAGTGAGCAGTCGACTGTCACCAGTGTGTTTGAAAGGGAGGCCCCTCTCACAGAGTCATCCACTGCCACGAGCAGCAGAAGCCGCAGCAGCCTTATTTCTGTCTCCTCAAAATGGATGGAGCAGATTTACCATGTGCTGAGCTCGGCTGAGGCCAGTCAGCAAGCTAACAACTGCCATCTCAATGTCCAGGTACAGGCCTACCTAAACTGTGGCCAGTCTGTGTCGCAAATCCTGTTCCTGGACTCCATGGATTTCTGGAACAGTGGCCTGAACTCGCACAGCATGCTTTCTATCTTTTCTCTTGCTCATCCTCCATTGTCATCTTGGAGAGGGTTTTCAGCACCGCAGGGGGCATGGTGACACCAAAAGAGATCGAGGTGACCTCCACCAGTGTCCAATACATTGCTTTTGTCTAAATGAACCAAGCCTTGATTGGGGAGGATTTTCACACTCCACCGGCTGGTGCCAATAGATAGATCTGAACAACAACTAGTAGGTGAGCACTCCACAACTGGCAACAATCAATTTGATAAATTTAATAAAACACATATGTTAAAAAATATAAAACAATACATTCATCATCCCATCCCCGTCTAGAAGCCTATATAAATGCTATGATGGTTGGTAGCACAGAAGGTAGTCTCTTGGTATGCAACCGCAAAATTCTGATGTAATAATGGATTTCTCACTCATTAGGTTGTGGCATCAGAATTTCCTTGTGAATGTTCAAGTGCCTTGGGAATTGCACCAAAAAGAGCCGTGAATCACCAATATAGAATAGTTACCCTGATTCAATATCTACCTTCCCAATGGTTGCCCTGTCACAGGTATTTCTGATGGGCCAACCGATGGGATTCAGTATATTCAACTTCTCCTTATATAGGTATCGAGTGCTTTCAAATCAATAACTCTGTGTCTCCAATTGGTATCATCGACCTGGTGACACTAACATCAGTTCATATGGCACATCGATGCTATCAACCGTAGAAGATGCACTCTTACCTCCCTCGATGGTTTCAGGGATTAAAGCATACGGTGATCGGCAGTCACTGTTAGCGTCTATCGACGCGCTTACCCGGCAGACAATCACATAGTCTCGCGGTGTTTGGTGCGATAGTCTAGTGATGCTTGATGTAATAGCTCAATCTTTCTCCAATGCCGTCTTGTATAGCTGTACGACAGGATTTCCAATGATTCCACTTATTCTTTATTTATAGCATGGCCATGCTTAAATTATTCGGAGGTCTTTCACTTTAGATATAGATAGTACCAAACGCGTTTCGGGAAATGTTCCAATCCCTTCCTCAGTGGTATCGTTATGTCCATTTGCCTCCATTTATATACCTCACAGGGTGTCAATAAAAATGCGGACAGCTGGCATCTAACAAAAAATCTGAAAATATGGAAACTGGAATTCTTCCAAAAATCCTCATTTGTCTCTATACACTTCTAGCTTCTGCAGTATATTACAATAGTCCCACATGATCTCATATTGATAAAACCTCCAGACATGAGATTTTTATATACAAAACGCATATGCGTTTTCAGTGCGTTTTGTCTGCGTTTTTTTCAATCTGTGCGTTTTTTTGTCTGGATAATACTGAAGTGTCCCTCTTTCATTCCCATAGATTGATTTTCTTCTTTCAATTTCATAATCATACATATTTCATATTTTTATATGTACCTTCTCTACAATCATCCTATAGGGCAAACTCACAGCATTCCCGTTCTTCAAAGTCAACAATACAGTTCTTCAAAAATCATTGATAGTAGTATAAAGGGTGGAAGCCTTCGTCCGAGCCGGTGTCACAGTGTCGATAAACGACCAGACTGCGACACCAGGTCGATCCGAGGGCGCCCACCTATAGAAATCCAAACAATTCTGATTCAGAATTCAACCCTCTTGGTAATAGTGTATCAAATTCGTAGATCCTACGTGATTCTATTCTGGACATTTGTTTGATGTAATTCCCTCCACGCCAGTGTCGATCTACCTTCTCCAGTGCCAGGAAAAGTAAATTGGATGGATCTATATTGTGTTCTTCATTATAGTGTTTAGACAAACTATGTTTGTCATAACCTTTTCTTATATTGGCTATATGTTCAGCCATACGGGTCTTCAAGGCTCGTTTAGTACGACCAATATACTGTTTCCCACACGGGCACTGGATAAGGTAGATAACCCCTATAGTGTTACAAGTTAAACAATCCTTGATTTCCCACGTATGGTTATTTTGTGTAGAAGTAATGGTTTCAATCTTACGTGGTGTGTTGCTGATCTTACATACTGCACATCTACCACATTTAAAAAAAAAACCTTAGATCCAACCAGGATCCTATAGAGTTGCTACTCCCTTTGCGTTTGTGAGTCTTAATCGAGGGGGCTACTCTTATCCCCAAGTTGGGTGCCTTTGCAAATGTGATACTGGGCATAGTAGGTAAAAGATGACCTATCAGTTTATCATTTAGCATATGATGCCAATGTGTGTTTACAATTTTCTTGATTTGCCTATAGTTGGTGTTAAATGGAAGAATCATCCTAGTTTCGATCAATTTTCGTTCCTCTTTTCCTATCTCAATTTTGTCTTTCTTTTTCTCTACAAAATAGTTTTCTCTATCTTGTTTCCTTATATTATCTAATGCCATTTCTATTATAGTCTCAGGATAGTTCTTCTCCTGGAACTGTTCTTTTAATCTTATTACTTCTAGTTCAAAATCCTGGCTCTGTGTACAATTTCTCCTAAGCCTACGGAATTGTCCGACCAGAATATTGATTAGCCAATTTGGTAAATGACAACTCGAAAAATTTATGAAACTGTTCCTCATAGCAGGTTTGAAAAAGGTCTTACATTTATATTTTCCCTCATAAGTTGTTATCGATAAATCTAAATATTCTATTACTTCTTTAATATTGGAGCTAAACACTAGGTTTAGTTGATTCTGATTAATCTCTTCTAAAAAATGCTCCAAGTCCTCCCTACCTTGTTTCCAAATAAAAATTATGTCATCAATATAGCGTCGCCATAGGACCAGATCTGCCCCGAGTCTGGGCGTGATGTGATGGAATTCCCATTCTGCCAAGAAAAGATTGGCATAACTGGGGGCAAATCTGGTCCCCATGGCTGTGCCGCAACTTTGTATAAAAAACTCACCATTAAAATAAAAATAGTTGTGGTTGAGGATATAGTTGATCCCCTCCACTATGTATTCAATATGAGGTTCTTCTAACCGTCCTTCTCTAGAGAGTTGATTTTTAATCGCTGCCATACCTTGTTGGTGCCCAATTACTGTGTAGAGGGATTGGATGTCTAATGTGCCCATGATCCATCCAGGTTCCACCTTCATCGCCTCTAATATTTGTATTATATGGGTCGTATCCTTGATATAGGAATTGGTCTTTTTGACTAATGGTTGTAACTGTATGTCTATATATTTAGACAGATTTGAAGTGATGGACCCTATTCCTGATACGATCGGACGACCAGTCGGTTTTTCAGCACATTTGTGTACCTTGGGCAGACAATAAAAGACTGGTAGCCTTTTCTGTGTGCCCAAAATAAAGTCATATTCCTGTTTGGAAATGGTCGCTGACTCCAATCCCCTATCACAGTAGATTTGCAATTCCCGTTCAAAACACATTATCGGATCCCCTTTTAATTTCTTATATGTCTTACTGTCATTCAGTTGATCAGGTGGTAGATGTGCAGTAAGATCAGCAACACACCACGTAAGATTGAAACCATTACTTCTACACAAAATAACCATACGTGGGAAATCAAGGATTGTTTAACTTGTAACACTATAGGGGTTATCTACCTTATCCAGTGCCCGTGTGGGAAACAGTATATTGGTCGTACTAAACGAGCCTTGAAGACCCGTATGGCTGAACATATAGCCAATATAAGAAAAGGTTATGACAAACATAGTTTGTCTAAACACTATAATAAAGAACACAATAAAGATCCATCCAATTTACTTTTGCTGGGACTGGAGAAGGTAGATCGACACTGGCGTGGAGGGAATTACATCAAACAAATGTCCAGAATAGAATCACGTAGGATCTACGAATTTGATACACTATTACCAAGAGGGTTGAATTCTGAATCAGAATTGTTTGGATTTCTATAGGTGGACGCCCTCGGATCGACCTGTTGTCGCAGTCTGGTCGTTTATCGACACTGTGACACCGGCTCGGACGAAGGCTTCCACCCTTTATACTACTATCAATGATTTTTGAAGAACTGTATTGTTGCCTTTGAAGAACGGGAATGCTGTGAGTTTGCCCTATAGGATGATTGTAGAGAAGGTACATATAAAAATATGAAATATGTATGATTATGAAATTGAAAGAAGAAAATCAATCTATGGGAATGAAAGAGGGACACTTCAGTATTATCCAGACAAAAAAATGCACAGATTGAAAAAAACGCAGACAAAACGCACTGAAAACGCATATGCGTTTTGTATATAAAAATCTCATGTCTGGAGGTTTTATCAATATGAGATCATGTGGGACTATTGTAATATACTGCAGAAGCTAGAAGTGTATAGAGACAAATGAGGATTTTTGGAAGAATTCCAGTTTTCTATATTTTCCGATTTTTTGTAAGATGCCAGCTGTCCGCATTTTTATTGACACCCTGTGAGGTATATAAATGGAGGCAAATGGACATAACGATACCACTGAGGAAGGGATTGGAACGTTTCCCGAAACGCGTTTGGTACTATCTATATCTAAAGTTAAAGACCTCCGAATAATTTAAGCATGGCCATGCTATAAATAAAGAATAAGTGGAATCATTGGAAATCCTATCGTACAGCTATACAAGACGGCATTGGAGAAAGATTGAGCTATTACATCAAGCATCGCGAGACTATCGCACCAAACACCGCAAGACTATGGGATTGTCTGCCGGGTAAGCGCGTCGATAGACGCTAACAGTGACTGCCGATCACCGTATGCTTTAATCCCTGAAACCATCGAGGGAGGTAAGAGTGCAACTTCTACGGTTGAAAGCATCGATGTGCCATATGAACTGATGTTAGTGTCACTAGGTCGATGATACCAATTGGAGACACAGAGTTATTGATTTGAAAGCACTCGATACCTATATAAGGAGAAGTTGAATACACTGAATCCCATCGGTTGGCCCATCAGAAATACCTGTGACAGGGCAACCATTGGGAAGGTGGATATTGAATCAGGGTAACTATTCTATATTGGTGATTCACGGCTCTTTTTGGTGCAATACCCAAGGCACTTGAACATTCACAAGGAAATTCTGATGCCACAAACTAATGAGTGAGAAATCCATTATTACATCAGAATTTTGCGGGTGCATACCAAGCACCTTCTGTGCTACCAACCATCATAGCATTTATATAGGCTTCTAGATGGGGATGGGATGATGAATGTATTGTTTTATATTTTTAAACATATGTGTTTTATTAAATTTATCAAATTGATTGTTGCCAGTTGTGGAGTGCTCACCTACTAGTTGTTGTTCAATCCATTTTATTGTTTGCAGGAGGGGTGGTGTTCCTCCAATTAGGTTTGTAGCACCTATCCAATTCTTACCTAAGTGAGCCACCGTGAAAATATATTTTTTTAATACATAGATCTGGCCTTGCTGCTGGTGACGCATCTTGCCACTGTTGCTGCTGGCTGTCATGTCTCTATTAGAGTTGAGCGAACACCTGGATGTTCGGGTTCGAGAAGTTCGGCCGAACTTCCCGAAAATGTTCGGGTTCGGGATCCGAACTCGACACGAACTGCATCCAGAACCCCATTGAACTCAATGGGGACCCAAACTTTTGGGCACTAAAAAGGCTGTAAAATAGTCCATGAAAGGGCCAGAGGGCTGCAAAAGGCAGCAAACTGTAGGTAAATGCCCTGCAAACAAATGTGAATAGGGAAATTAATTAAAATAAAATAAATAAAAATTAACCAATATCATTTGGAGAGAGGTCCCATAGCAGAGAATCAGGCTTCATATCACCCACCACTGGAGAAGACCAATTTCAGTTATTTAGGCCCCAGCACCCAGACAGAGGAGAAAGGTCCCAGAGCAGAGAATCAGGCGTCATATCACCCACCACTGGAGAAGGCCACTTTCAGTTATTTAGGCCCCAGCACCCAGACAGAGGCGAGAGGTCCCACAGCAAGGAATAAGGCGTCATATCACCCACCACTGGAGAAGGCCACTTCCAGATACTTAGCCCACGGCACCCAGACAGAGGAGAGAGGTCGCATGGCAGAGGTTCAGGCTTCATGTCACCCACCATTGTAACAGGCCACTTTCAGTAATTTAGGCACCGGCGCCCAGATTGAGGAGAGGTCCATTCAACTTTGGGTTGCACCGCAAGATCATGGTAAAGTTAAAACAATAAGGATTCAATAAAGAAGTGCTCCGGAGTACAAGAATACATGGTTGAGGGGGAGGCAGTTATAAATGTCTATTCTTCACAAGGGAGGGACAGGTCCTGTGGGATCCATGCCTGGTTCATTTTTATGAACGTCAGCTTGTCCACGTTGGCTATGGACAGACGGCTGCGTTTGTCAGTAATGACGCCCCTGCCGTGCTGAATACACGTTCAGACAAAACGCTGGCCGCCGGGCAGGCCAGCACCTCCAGGGCATAAAATGCTAACTCTAGCCACGTGGACAATTTGGAGACCCAGAAGTTGAATGGGGCCGAACCATCAGTCAGTACGTGGAGGGGTGTGCAGACGTACTGTTCAACCATGTTAGTGAAATGCTGCCTCCTGCTAACACGTTCCGTATCAGGTGGTGGTGCAGTTAGCTGTGGCGTGGAGACAAAACTTTTCCACATTTCTGCCATGCTAACCCTGCCCTCAGAGGAGCTGACCATGACACAGCTGCGTTGGCGACCTCTTGCTCCTCCTCTGCCTTCGCCTTGGGCTTCCACCTGTTCCCCTGTAACATTTGGGAATGCTCTCAGGAGCGCGTCTACCAGCGTGCGCTTGTACTCGTGCATCTTCCTATCATGCTCCAGTGCAGGAAGTAAGGTGGGCACATTGTCTTTGTACCAGGGATCCAGCAGGGTGGCAACCCAGTAGTCCGCACACGTTAAAATGTGGGTAACTCTGCTGTCTTTGTACAGGATCTGCAGCATGTAGTCGCTCATGTGTGCCAGGCTCCCCAGAGGTAAGGACAAGCTGTCCTTTGTGGGAGGCGTATCGTCATCGTCCTCCATATCCCCCCAGCCACGCACCAGTGATGGGCCTGAGCTGTGTCAGGTGCCACACCGCTGTGAACCTGCTTCATCCTCATCCTCCTCCACCTCATCCTCCTCATCCTCCAGTAGTGGTCCCTGGATGGCCACATTTGTACCTGGCCTCTGCTGTTGCAAAAAAACTCCCTCTGAGCCACATCTAACAGACTGGCCTGAAAGTGCTAAAAATGACCCCTCATCCTCCTCCTACTCCCGGGCCACCTCCTCTTCCATCATCGCACTAAGCGTTTTCTCAAGAAGACATAGAAGTGGGATTGTAATGCTGATAATGGTGTCATCGCCACTGGCCATGTTGGTGGAGTACTCGAAACAGCGCAACAGGGCAACAGGTCTCGCATGCAGGCCCAATCATTGGTGGTGAAGTGGTGCTATTCCGCAGTGCGACTGACGTGTGCGTGCTGCAGCTAAAACTCCACTATGGCTGGCTGCTGCTCGCACCGCCTCTCCAGCGTATGCAAGGTGGAGTTCCACCTGGTGGGCACGTTGCATATGAGGCGGTGAGTGGGAAGGCCGAAGTTCCGCTGTAGTGCAGTCAGGCATGTTGCGGCAGGATGTGAACGCCGGAAGCGCGAACAGACGGCCCTCACTTTATGCATCAGCTCTGACATGTCAAGGTAGTTGTGAATGAACTTCTGCACCACCAAATTCAGCACATGCGCCAGGCAAGGGATGTGCGTCAAACCGGCTAGTCCCAGAGCTGCGACCAGATTTCGCCCATTTTCGCACACCAGCAGGCCAGGCTTGAGGCCCACCGGCAGAAACCACTCGTCGGTCTGTTGTTCAATACCCCGCCACAACTCCTGCGCAGTGTGGGGCCTGTCCCCCAAACATATGAGTTTCAGAGTGGCCTGCTGACGTTTTTCCCGGGCTGTGCTGAAGTTGGTGGTGAAGGTGTGTGGCTGACTGGATGAGCAGGTGGAAGCAGAGGAGGAGGAAGCCGAGTAGGAGGAGGAGGCTACAGGAGGCAAAGAATGATGCCCTGCGATCCTTGGCGGCAGAAGGACGTGCGCCAAGGAACTCTCCGCCTGCGGCCCAGCCGCCACTACATTTACCCAGTGTGCAGTTAGGGAGATATAGCATCCCTGGCCGTGCTTACTGGTCCACGTATCTGTGGTTAGGTGGACCTTGCCACAGATGGCGTTGCGCAGTGCATACTTGATTTTTTCAGATACTTGGCTGTTCAGGGAAGGCACGGCTGTCTTGGAGTAGTTAGCGGCTGCGAACAACATACTGTGGGACAGCCATCGCCATCAGCTGTTTGAAGGTGTCTGTTTCCACCAGCCTTAATGACAGCATTTCAAAGGCCAGTAGTTTAGAAATGCTGGCATTCAGGCCCAGGGCTCGAGGGTGGCTAGGTGGGAATTTATGCTTTCTCTCCAAGGTTTGTGAGATGGAGAGCTGAACGCTGCCGTGTGACATGGTGGAGATGCTTGGTGACGCAGGTGGTGGTGTCGGTGGCACATCCTTTGTGTGGTGGGCGGCAGGTGCCAATATTCCTCCCGAGGCGGAGGAAGAGGCCGAGGCAGCAGCAGAAGAGGGAGCAGGGAGAGCCAGAGTGAGTTCCTTGTTTTTAAGGTGTTTACTCCACTGCAGTTCATGCTTTGCATGTAGATGCCTGGTCATGCAGGTTGTGCTAAGTTTCAGAACGGTAATGCCTTGCTTCAGGATCTGATGGCACAGCGTGCAAACCACTCGGGTCTTGTCGTCAGCACATTGTTTAAAGAAGTGCCATGCCAGGGAACTCCTTGAAGCTGCCTTTGGGGTGCTGGGTCCCTGGTAGCGTTGGCCAGTACCAGGCAAACTCTCTTGGCGGCGGCTGTTCTGCTTTTGCCCCCTGCTCTCTCTTATGCTACGCTGTTGGCTCGGTCTCACCACTGCCTCTTCCTCTGAACTATGAAAGTCAGCAGCACGACCTTCATTCCATGTGGGGTCTAGGACCTCATCGTCCTCTGCATCGTCTTCCACCCAGTCTTCCTCCCTGACCTCCTGTTCGGTCTGCACACTGCAGAAAGATGCAGCAGTTGGCACCTGTGTTTCGTCATCATCAGAGACTTGCTGATTCTGATGAGCTGGTATTCCCATGTCCTCATCATCAGGAAACATCAGTGGTTGTGCATCAGTGCATTCTATGTCTTCCACCACTGGGGAAGGGCTAGGTGGATTCCCTTGGGAAACCCTGCCAGCAGAGTCTTCAAACAGCATAAGAGACTGCTGCATAACTTGAGGCTCTGACAGTTTCCCTGGTATGCATGGGGGTGATGTGACAGACTGATAGGCTTGGTTTTTGCTTTCTGCAGAAGACTGGGTGGGAGATAATGTTATGAACGTGCTGGATCCACTGTCAGCCACCCAATTGACTAGCGCCTGTACCTGCTCAGGCATTACCATCCTTAGAACGGCATTGGGCCCCACCAAATATCGCTGTAAATTCTGGCAGGTACTGGAACCTGACGTAGTTGGTTTACTAGGACGTGTGGCTGTGGCAGAATGACCACGTCCTCTCCCAGCACCAGAGGGTACACTAACACCACCACGACCACGTCCACGTCCCTTACTAGATCTTTTCCTCATTGTTACCGTTCACCAAGCACCACAATAAGAAAAATTATATTTGGCCCAATGTGAAGATGTCAAAATTCAAGCCTTTTTTTACAGGCACCTAACACTATCTGCCTATTTATTTATGTAGCGTATTACACTAATCCAGGCACAGCAGTAACCACTGATTTTGGGGAATATCTCTTTTAGGGCTAGTATTTAGGCCCTGGATGAAAGTTATCCTTTTACGGACAGATTTCAAATAGGCCTGCAACTGCTGGAACACTAGATTTATGGAATAGCTATTTTAGCAATTACATTTCACCCCAGAAAAAAATATATATTCTTTGCCAGACAGCAGACAGTATTACACTTGGCTAGCCACAACTGGGACACCAGATTCAGGGGATTGCTTTTTGGAAATTAAATTTCAACCCCAGAAATTTTTTTCTATTATGGCTGACAGTTTTTCACTTGGCTGGCTAGCCTAGCTGGAACACCAGATTCAGGGGATTGCTATTTAAGTGAATTTCAGTTTAATCACTCAATAATATATAGAAAAATCTTTCCTGAGTTACTAGGGGTGACAAAATAGGCACAGCCAAGCCCCTGATGTAGGATATAGCAAAAAAAAAAACTACTATTGACGGATTAATGGACTTTGTAGCAGCTTGTGCTGGCACACCACAATACACAAAATGGCCGCCGCCGATCCCCCCAGAAAAAAGTGACAGAAAAACGGTCTGCCCAGACTAAAAACAGCGAGCAATTCACTAGCATTAGTTGAATGATTCACAGCTGTAGATCTTTCACTTTAATAAGTGTTTTTGATGCTATCTCGCCCTAACGCAGCAGCTGCATCCTATCCCTACTCTATTAGAGCCGAGTGCAGCATGTGGCGCTCAGGCTCCAGCTTAAGCTGGAGTCACGGAGCGCCACACGTCACTCTCAGAGCAGAGCCATGCCAATAGTAGGCATGGCTGTGACGGCCTCTTGGGGCAAGTAGTATGACGCATGTTGATTGGCTGTTTTGCAGGCTTTCAAAATGCGCCTTAGAAATCTCCGAACAACGAACCCGAACTTTTACGAAAATGTTCTGGTTCGGGTCCGTGTCAGGAACACCCAAAATTCGGTACGAACCCGAACTATGCTCGAACTGTTCGCTCAACACTATTCTCCATGCCACCGCCGCAGTCATTCCACTGCTGTGATCTGGCAACCATTACATTGTGTACGGCTGCTGCTGCCTTCATTATGCAACCGCCACTTTCATGTCACTGCTACGGTCTGAAGACCATCATCTTCATGTCTTTTATATTTACATGGTATTGGACACTTGTATACTGTCAGTGTATTGTCTTTTACATTTATATGCTGGTTGAACACTTGTATACAGTCAGTTTATATTTTTATCACATTTAGATGCTTTTTGGACCCTTGTATACAGTCAGTTTATATTTTTATCACATTTAGATGCTTTTTGGACCCTTGTATACAGTCAGTTTATATTTTTATCACATTTAGATGCTGTTTGGACCCTTGTATACAGTCAGTTTATATTTTTATCACATTTAGATGCTGTTTGGACCCTTGTATACAGTCAGTATATATATTGTTATCATATTTAGATGCTGTTTGGACACTTGTATACTGTATTTGCATTCACTGACTTTGATAACAGAAAGTTTTCCTCATACAGAACTGAGCTGCTTCATCTGTACAGGAATAGAACAGACACAGCAGCTAATGATCAGCTGAGGGACGGGTAATTGATTCTATGATTTTCTATGATACGTATAACAAAGCCGCCGCGCATTATTTCCCTTATGGGGAATGAGAAGTTACAGGTTAGAGAGAAATAATGAACGTGAGGCTGGAAAACTCCCAGAAGCATTAATTACATGACAGATAATGAAATAGATGGAGATAATGTCAGATGCAATATTAGTGTAACAGAGGGACAGCGTTACATCATTACCAATGTAAAAATAGAATTCCATCCGGACGTCTGAGGCTGAGTTACCAGACACCTCTCATCTGGTAGCTATAGCTAATCACCTGATGAAATCATTTCCTTATTAGAAGTTTGTAGTAAAACCACAGAGGAAATTCATAGAAGTCAGAAACAGAGAAAGACTGTGATTAACTGTTCACTGACAAAGTGCAAAGGAAAATATAATCATAAATCAATATAAATATTAATAATATAATCATATAATTAATATATTAATATTGAATATATAATATATAATATATAAATACTATTTTAATAATAATATAGCAATATTATATTAATATTACATAGTAAATAATATATTTTAATGTAATAATAATATTACATAATATATTTCATCTATTTCATTTAATGTTTCTGTATGTTGTGTGTCGTGTGTCATAACAGACCTCTACAGCACCCCGCCCCTTTAACACTGAACTCCACAGTCCCCCACCCCTTAACTCTGACCCCCCCAAAGGACCCTGCCACTTTAAAATGGGACCTCTACAGCAGCCCATCCCTTTAAATTTGACCTTCACAGGAGCCTGCCCCTTTAACAGTGAGTTTCATAGCACCCCACTTCCTTGACAGTGACTTCCTCAGGGCCTGCCCCCTCAACAGTGACCTCCACAGCAGTTGCCCCTTTAATAGTGGCCCCTGCTCCCTTAACAGTGACATCCACAGTGTCCACCCCTTTAACAGTGACCTCCACAATGACCTGCCACCTTAACAGTGACATCCACAGTAAACGCCGCTTTAACAGTGCCCGACCCTTTAACAGTGACCTCCACCGCGCCCTGCCCCTTTAATGCTAGGGCTACATGACAACATATGTTGTGCGACATTTTTTCTCAACTATTTTTATAATGATAGGCTATGGTGTCGAACTGCAACATGTGTGATACTGTCTGCTGAGCTGTGTATCTAATCCTACCCTGTGTGATACTGTCTGCTGAGCTATGTATCTAATCCTATCATGTGTAATACAGTCTCCTGAGCTGTGTATCTAATCCTACCCTGTATGATACTGTCTGTTGAGCTGTGTATCTAATCCTATCCTGTGGATACTGTCTGTTGAGCTTTGTATCTAATCCTATCCTGTGTGATACTGTCTTATGAGCTGTGTATCTAATCTTATATTGTGTGATGTGGCAGCAGCATGAGGAGACCACAGAGCAGCCCAGTGACAGAGTGGGGAGGTAGGGGGAAATACCAGTACCAGTTAAAGATGATGGGTGACAGTAGATGACATCAGGCAGATGGCAGCATCAGAATAGTAGCTGAAGCAGGTAGCCAGAAGAAACAAGTCTCTTTTGACAAAGTTTAGGCTGTTGCACCATGTATGATCTAGCCTGACGCATCAGGCATCAGTGTTTGAAAATCCTGGCTGATCCACACCTGATTCATCTTCACAGTGGTCAGTTTCTCCACATTTTGGGTCGACAAGTGAGTTCTCCTTGGGGTAACTATCGCCTCGGCCGCACTAAACACTCACTCTGATGACACACTGGTGGCCGGGCAGGAAAGCTTGTCCAGGGCAATCTTGGCCAGTTGCAGCCACAAATCGAGTTTGGCTGCCCAGTAGTCCAGGGGATCTTCGATGTGGGGTGGCAGAGTGCAGTCCAAGTATGACACCACCTGCTGGTTCAGGTTTTGCTCTATGTCTAGCTGCTGCTGCTGGTCAGTAGTTTCTTCAGTAGACGTGTGAAGAAAACTGCTCATCAGCGACTCTAGACTTAAGTTGCTGCTGATGGAGCTAGTACTGGTCCTGCCCCCCAACCCAATTCAACAGCCATGGCATGGGAAGGTGAGCGCAGAGGAGTGCCACATGGTCAGACCTAGCCATATCTTTCTATATTGCTATATGATGTTTTTTTCTCTGCAGGCTGAGTCATGTACTCTTTATTTTTAGGTGGATATAACTTGTGTTTTTTTTGTTTTTTGCTTTTTTACAAATTGAAAATAGGATGGTGCAACTCCACAAAAGTGTATTTTAACCACACTGGATATGGATAAAAAAAAATCTCAGTTGTAGATTGAAGTAACTTCCATTTATATAGTCCACTCCTAAATCCAACCATGGTTCCACAATCGATATATTAGAAAAAAAGGTGAGGCACCCAAAATAGTGAAAATAGTAACTCAAGTTTCTCAATGCATATTCTGGCAGGGGCTCTGTGGAGAGTCGTGGCTGGGATAGTAACCTAGTAAGAGAAAGAAAGGTGTCAAGGCAGTACTGCAGGAAAAATCCCAGGTCCTATTGATACCTCCACATGTGTATCCGTCTGGTTTAGGACATTTAGCACATTAGGTGCTTTCCTGCCTCCTCCACTCCCTCCTTCATGGAGATCCTCCTGTCCCCAACAGAAGCAGGACAGAGCATTGCTCCCACTCCCCCTTCTATCACATGTGTAAAGTGAAGCATTGTCATACGGTGTTGGAGCTGATCACCAAATAGCTGATCAGTTGCTAAAGTGCATCAAGCAGTAACCATCCTGCTGGCTGTCTCCCTGCCAACTCCAACTGGGCAAGGTGGTTTCTAACAATGGTGGCAACATTGTGGCCACAATGCATTTGGGGAAAAAAACACATGCTACCTGCATGGCACAAGTGGTAAATCCAGTCATGCAACACTTTTTTAAAAAGTATACTGGCTTTCAGAAGGTGCTGGCCTTTCCAGGAGACTGTCACAGCATTTCATCTATTCTTATTTGGCAAGGAACTCCTTCCTGGACTTGCAAAATGGTCTGCCATGCACCACTTGATCCACAACAATTCAACTCCTTGAAATTCCTCCTTGCATATGCTAGAGTGTCTGTACAAACAGTGTAAAGTGGTGAATAATTGCATCATGCACCTCAGTAGTGAGCATGTGCTGTTTTGAGATCAGGCAGTGGCAACTCATCAGAGACACTCCACCCTTAGAAAAGATCACCAGATTTGTCAGTATGGACTACTGTGACATGTACGATGTCACCCCTATGATATTTATCTTAGAATAGATGCTCATGTGGAAGAAGAACAGCCCACACAAACCTATACAGAGCAAGCCCTGTGGAAGAGGAAGTGGAGGATGAGGAGCTAACACTGGAGGAGGAGGAGGAGCAGCAGGAGTCACTTGCGTAGAAGGACTTGGCTGATGATAACGATAACACTGGCCATAATGACCAAACATCTCAGTGGAGGGTATAGCTAGAAAAATGTGGGTCCTCTCCTTAGGCATTCTTGTGAGAATGGCAAGCTGTATGCTTGCTCGTTTACATAAAGACAGGTGTATTCTTACAATTAAAGGGGTTATTCGACCTATTTTCAAGATAGGTCATCAATATCAGATCAGCGGGAGTCCAGGACCCGCGACGGTCAGCTGTTAGAAAAAGGCCGGCATTCCTTGAGTGCTACGGCCACATCCTATGCCATGTGATGTCACTGTACATCGTTCATATAGCATAGTTGCAGCTCAGCCACATAGAAATAAATGGCCACTGTACTATGTACCGTACGGAGGCTCCCTGTAACAGCTGGGAGGGTGACAGGACTTGGACCCCCGCCAATCTGATAATGATGACCTATCTGGATAGGTCATCATTATCCATTCCTGGATAACCCCTTTAAGCAGCTGATGATAATTGGATAGTCATAATTTTAGACCCTCATTATCAATGTACAATAGGGAAATGATATCCTGTTTCTGAAAGGGACAACAAATTACTTTATCATCAGGATAAACTTTGTATGCAGCTTGCCATAGACGTTGACAAGCATATACCTGCTGTCTGCATGTTTGACCAGGAAGGCCCTCTAAGTATTCTGCTGAGTCCCCCACCTCCCACCGTCTCTGTTACCACATGTAGCAGAATCTTCAGCAGAATCCTCAGCAGCAGCCAGTTCTGTATCACCAACATGATAGCATTTTTTTTAGGTACTTCGCCAGACTGACGCAAATCAACAAAAGGAGATATACTGCCTGAACAACAATGTACAATCCTACATGGACTCTGAACTTTCTTCTGCACATACTATGTTTACTGACCCCGTGGACTTATTTGCAGGCAGATTGGAACAATGACCTGAACTGGCCCAGTATGCTTGCTTTGTATTGAAAGCCAAGTGGCATCATTACATCCAAATGAAAAAACTTGTCTTCTGCTAGTGTACAAAACATCACTTAAAAAAAAAAAAATGAATGAGTCATGGATCCCTGAGGATTAAAACACACAGGATCTGCCATTGCTGAATATACCCCACCATGCTGCTGCCTCTGTCTGCCTTTCTACCATCATGTTCTGTACCATGTGGCTGCTGCTATTCCATGCTGCTAGCCCCACTACTGGCACTTCCATAACCTCTACTATCATTAGCAAATACCGAGCCACCAGTACTTCTACTTCTACTACCCCAACACAGCCACAAGCACATCAAATGCCTTGTATTTTCCATGCTGAGCTGCTACTGGTGGTGATACTATTGCACCAATTATTACCCCTACACAACCTACCCTTTCCACATCTACACTGTACTGCTGTTCCTAAATAAAATGGAGAATTTTCCAAGCTCATTAACCACATCAGCCCCCCTAGCTTAAACACCCTTAAAGACCAGGCCACTTTTTTCAATTCTGCACTACGCCAATTTCACCGTTTATTGCTCCGTCATACAACTTACCACCCAAATGAATTTTACCTCCTTTTCTTCTCACTAATAGAGCTTTCATTTGGTGCTATTTCTTTCTTGCTGACATTTTTACTTTTTTTGATATTTTACTTTTTTTGATGAAATTTTTGCAAAAAAATGATATTTTTCACTTTATGTTGGAAAATTTGTCAAATAAAACTACATTTCTCTAAAAAAATTTCTCTAAATTTATTGTTCTACATGTCTTTGATAAAAAAAAATGCAATAAGTGTATATTTATTGGTTTGGGTAAAAGTTATAGCGTTTACAAACTATGGTGCAAAAAGTGAATTTCCGCACTTTGACTTTCTGAGCACCTGTCCTGTTTCCTGACGTACTACAATGCCCAGACAGTAGAAATACCCCATAAATGACCCCATTTCCAAGTAGACACCCTAAGGTATTCACTGAGGGGCATAGTGAGTTCATGGAAGTTTTTATTTTTGTCACAAGTTAGCGGAAATGGATTTTTTTTTTTTTACAAAGTCTCATATTCTACTAACTTGTGCCAAAAATACAATTTTACATGAACTCACCATACCCTCACAGAATACCTTGGGGTGTCTTCTTTCCGAAATGGGGTCACTTGTGGGGTATTTATACTGCCCTGGCATTTTAGGGGCCCCTAAAGCGTGAGAATCCAAATGCGTAAAAATGCCCTGTAAAATCCTAAAGGTACTCATTGGATTTAGGGCCCATTTGCGCATCTTGGATGCAAAAAGTGGCACACATGGGGTATCGCCGTACTCAGGAGAAGTAGGGCAATGTGTTTTGGGGTGTCTTTTTACATATACCCCTACTGGGTGTGAAAAATATCTCTGTAAATGACAACTTTGTATAAAATTTTTAAAAAGTTGTCATTTACAGAGATATTTCTCACACCCTGCATGGTATATGTAAAAATACACCCCAAACACATTGCCCTACTTCTCTAGTACGGCGATACCCCATGTGTGCCACTTTTGCATCAAGATGCGCAAATGAACCCTAAATCAATGAGTACTTTAGGATTTACAGGACATTTTACGCATTTGGATTCCAAACTGCTCTGACGTTTAGGGGCCCCTAAAATGCCAGGGCAGTAAAAATACCACACAAGTGACCCCATTTCGGAAAGTAGACACCCCAAGGTATTCGCTGATGGGCATAGTGAGTTCATGGAAGTTTTTATTTTTGGCACAAGTTAGCGGAAATTGATTTTTTTTTTTTTTTACAAAGTCTCATATTCCACTAACTTGTGCCAAAAATAAAATTTTACATGAACTCACCATACCCCTCACGGAATACCTTGGGGTGTCTTCTTTCTAATATGGGGTCACTTGTGTGGTATTTATACTGCCCTGGCATTTGAGGGGCCCCTAAACGTCAGAAGCAGTTTGGAATCCAAATGCGTAAAAAATGTCCTGTGAAATCCTAAAGGTACTCATTGGATTTAGGGCCCCTTTGCGCATCTTGGCTGCAAAAAGTGGCACACATGGGGTATCGCCGTACTCAGGAGAAGTAGGGCAATGAGTTTTGGGGTGTCTTTTACATATACCCCTACTGGGTGTGAAAAATATCTCTGTAAATGACAACTTTGTATAAAATTTTTAAAAAGTTGTCATTTACAGAGATATTTCTCTCACCCAGCATGGGTATATGTAAAATACACCCCAAACACATTGCCCTACTTCTCCTGAGTACGGCGATACCATGTGTGCCACTTTGCAGCCAAGATGCGCAAGAGCCTAAATCCAATGAGTACCTTATAGATTTCACAGGACATTTTACGCATTTGGATTCCAAACTGCTTGCGTTTAGGGACCTCAATGCCAGGGCAGTAAAATACCACACAAGTGACCCCATTTCAGAAAGTAGACACCTAAGGTATTCGCTGATGGGCATAGTGAGTTCATGGAAGTTTTTATTTTTGGCACAAGTTAGCGGAAATTGTTTTTTTTTTTTTTTTACAAAGTCTCATATTCCACTAACTTGTGCCAAAAAATAAAATTTTACATTAAATCACCATACCCCTCACGGAATACCTTGGGGTGTCTTCTTTCTAATATGGGGTCACTTGTGTGGTATTTTTACTGCCCTGGCATTTTAGGGGCCCCTAAACGTCAGAAGCAGTTTGGAATCCAAATGCGTAAAAAATGTCCTGTGAAATCCTATAAGGTACTCATTGGATTTAGGGCCCCTTTGCGCATCTTGGCTGCAAAAAGTGGCACACATGGGGTATCGGCGTACTCGGGAGAAGTAGGGCAATGTGTTTTGGGGCGTATTTTTACCTATACCCCTACTGGGTGTGAAAAATATCTCTGTAAATGACAACTTTGTATAAATTTTTTTAAAAAGTTGTCATTTACAGAGATATTTTCACACCCAGTATGTATATGTAAGTACACCCCAAAACACATTGCCCTACTTCTCCTGAGTACAGCGATACCACATGTGTGACACTTTTTTGCAGCCAAGTTGCGCAAATCGGCCCTAAATCCAATGAGTACCTTTTAGGACGGTATTTTTACGCATTTTTCTTCTCACGCTTCAGGGCCCCTAAAATGCCAGGGCAGTATAAATGCTCCACATGTGACCCCATTTTAGAAAGAAGACACCCCAAGGTATTCTGTGAGGGGCATGGCGAGTTCATAGAAGATTTTTTTTGCACAAGTTAGCGGAATTTGATTTTTTGTTTTTTTCCACAAAGTCTCCCTTTCCGCTAACTTGTGACAAAAAGTTCAATCTTTCATGGACTCAATATGCCCCTCAGCGAATACCTTAGGGTGTCTTCTTTCCGAAATGGGGTCACATGTGAGGTTTTTGTACTGCCCTGGCATTTGAGGGTCTCCGCAATCATTACATGTATGGCCAGCATTAGGAGTTTCTGCTATTCTCCTTATATGGAGCATACAGGTAATGAGATTTTTCCGTTCAGCCTCTGGGCTGAAAGAAAAAATGAGCGGCACAGATTTCCTCATTCGCATCGATCGATGTGGATGAAAAAATCTCTGCCAAAAAATATGCAAGAAAAAAAGAGGGGCCTGGCGATCGCCAGGACATAGGGGCTCCGCCCAAACATCCATACCCACTCAGCTCCTATGTCCTGGCAAACGTGATTTCTCCATTCACATCGATCAATCGATCGGTGTGGAGGAAGACATCTTTGCCAGATTTTTTGATACAAAGTGTTTGCCAAAGCATATGAACTCCAACTCCTCTCCTCAGCTCACATGCCAGGGCAAACGTACCTGTCCTGCAGAGTCAGCGCATACACTGACTTCACGTGTCTTCTGATAGCAGCAATGCTTCTCTCAGAATTCACATCAGTGCTGCGGCGTTTTCGTCGGTTGGTCTGTTGGTATACCTGGAAAATAAAGGGTGGTTATGGGGGGGAAAAAAAAAAAAGAAGAAGAAAAAACAGGCAGCAGGCACATAACTTGAACGTTGCAAACTTTATAAAACCAGAACATTTTGAAACTTTTATAAAACATGTACATCAAAACCTGAACTAACTCAAGATTTTTTTTTTTTTCTTGCTACCTGTTTAATTTTTTTTGTTTTGTTTTCCATGTCACTCTTTATTTTCCTAGCAGAAACCTCTCCTTTCCCATGGGACAATGTGTAAAGTGTAAATCACACAGATATGGTGCGAAGTACATTATACGCGTTATCCCAAGTGAAAGGAGAGGTTTCTACCGTTTCACACTTCTGCTGTAGCACACCAGCACCGTCCCTATGTGTTAGGGTCTCTCAAAACCTAGTGCCCTGATAGACCCTAGAGCCTGAGTGGAAAAAAAACTACCTGTGTAGTGCTGTCCCTAGGTCCCTAAGTGTACCTGAGTGTGGTACTTCCGGAAACACTCTCCAAGGCATAGGGCAGGGTGGTCAGGACAGTCAGGACAGAAATAGCGGGTGTCACGCCTTATTCCACTCCTGCTACAGACACGACATCTTTTTCGGGGTGGCGGTTGGGTTGAGTTACCAGGCACAACGCTGGGGAAGTGCCGCTCGTGTAGACGGCTAACTACACTGGTGGTTGGGGCCACGGAACCTCCTGGATACAGGAGGTTCTCGATGATCTCTTCCTGGAATTTGAGGAAGGATCCCGTTCTCCCAGCCTTACTGTAGAGAACGTAACTGTTATATAGAGCCAATTGAATCAAATATACAGACACCTTCTTATACCAGCGTCTGGTCTTTCAGGAAACCAAATAAGGGGCCAACATCTGGTCGTTGAAGTCCACCCCTCCCATGTGGAGGTTATAGTCGTGGACCGAGAGGGGCTTTTCAACGACACTGGTTGCCCGTTCAATTTGGACTGTCGTGTCTGCGTGAATGGAGGAGAGCATGTAAGCGTCACGCTTGTCTCTCCATTTCACCGCGAGCAGTTCTTCGTTACACAATGCAGCCCTCTGCCCCCTTGTAAGTCTGGTGGTAATGAGCCGTTGGGGAAGCCCCGGCGACTAGGTCGCACGGTGCCGCAGCAGCCAATCTGTTCTAGGAACAAATGCCTGAAGAGGGCCACACTTGTGTAAAAGTTGTCCACATAAAGATGGTACCCCTTGCCGAATAAGGGTGACACCAAGTCCCAGACTATCTTCCCACTGCTCCCCAGGTAGTCAGGGCAACCGACCGGCTCCAGGATCTGATCTTTTCCCTCATAGATCCGAAATTTGTGCGTATAGCCTGTGGCCCTTTCACAGAGCTTATACAATTTGACCCCATACCGGGCGCGCTTGCTTGGGATGTACTGCTTGAAGCCAAGGCGCCCGGTAAAATGTACAAGGGACTCGTCTACGCAGATGTTTTGTGCAGGGGTATACAAATCTGCAAATTTCTGGTTGAAATGGTCTATGAGGGGCCGAATTTTATGGAGCCGGTCAAAAGCTGGGTGGCCTCTGGGACGGGAGGTGGTGTTGTCACTAAAGTGCAGGAAACGCAGGATGGTCTCAAAACGTGTCCTGGACATGGCAGCAGAGTACATGGGCATGTGATGAATTGGGTTCGTGGACCAATATGACCGCAATTCATGTTTTTGGTTATGCCCATGCTGAGGAGAAGGCCCAGAAAAGTTCTAAGTTCGGAAACTTGGACTGGTTTCCACCGGAAAGGCTGGGCATAAGAGCTTCCCGGGTTGTCGGCGATAAATTGAGTGGCATATCTGTTTGTTTCTGCCACGACTAGGTCATAGAGCTCCGCAGTGAAAAACAGCTCAAAAACCCCAGCGCCGATCCTATCTGAGCTGTTTCCACCCGAACTCCTGACTGGGCGGTGAAAGGGGAACTAATGGTGCGGCTGAAGTTGGGGGCTGCCAATCAGGATTTGCCAGCACCTCAGGGACTCTAGGGGCTCTACGGGCCTGTCTGCGCGGTGGCTGCGGCGGGAAACTACTGCACGTGCCACCGTACCAGCTTCTACTGCCCTTCTGGTGCTCGCCACTTCACCATGTTGTGCGGCAGTGCTGGTAGAAGGTCCAGGACGGGCTGCGCTGCTGGTGTATGCCTCACCACGTAATCCGGCAGCGCCAGCCCCACTCTGCTGCCCTTGAGGCGGATCCTGCGCAGCCTGCGGTCTAGCAACACGGGGCCGGAGTACGCCTGGTTCTATCAGGGACCTCAACCTCCTCGTCCGAACTTTGGGTCAGACTGCCACTGCTCTCTACAGGTTCGTATTCTGACCCGCTAGATTCGTCAGATGAGGGTTCCCATTCCTCATCCGACTGGGTCAGAATCCTGTAGGCCTCTTCAGAGGAATACCCCTTGTTTGACATTTGGGCGTCTAAATTTAGGGGGTATTCCCTGAGACTACCAAGAAAAAAGCAAGCCTGTCTTACAATTGAGAGGGTAGCGAAGTACAGAAGCCGCTGCGATTGATAAAAAAGATCAAAACTGATTTTTTTTATCGCCGCAGCGCTTGTGAAGGGATTGTGCAGTGATTACAAAAAAATAATTTTTTTTGTCACTGCGGCGGGGCGGGCGTGGGTGAGCGCAGGTGTGGGCGACCGATCCAGGTCTGATCGGGCAAACACTGCGTTTTGGGTGGAGGGCGAACTAAAGTGACACTAGTACTATTATATATCTGACCGTGATCAGTTCTGATCACTTACAGATACTATAAAAGTACAAGCGCTGATTAGCGCTACGCTAATCAGCGAACCAGTGACTTGCGGTGCGGTGGGCTGGGCGCTAACGCTAACTACCTACCAAAGGGGCCTAAAGTAATCTAAACCTAAAAGTCAATCCTAGTGAAAAAAAAAAGTGACAGTTTACACTGATCACTTTTTCCCTTTCACTAGATGATTGACAGGTGATGAAAGGGGTGATCAAGGGGTTAATTTGGGTGATGGGGGGCTGATCAGGGGCTAGTGTGTGGTGCTTGGGTGTACTCACAGTAAGGTGTGCTCTCTCCTGGGTCCAACCGACGAAAAGGACCCAGGAGAGAGCACAGAAGCCATTTAATCCATCATATTTACAAATATGATGGGTTAAATGGCTTCTCATTCGTTTTTTTAAAAGTCATCAGCCCGCCAGCGCTGCCGATTGGCTGGCAGGCTGATGACCAACTCTCCCTGCGCCTTTTGCCGTGCGCGATCTGCGCATGCGCGGGCGCATCTATGCGAAATCTCGAGTCTCGCGAGATCACGCGTAGATGCGTCCAATCAGAAGAGCCCGGCCGCCCGCAGAACGCGATCCTGCGTACGGCGGTCCGGGAGCGGTTAAGAACAAGCCACTATTTCTTCTGGCCATTAAATACAGGCAGGCATATGACCCCCGTTAACTCAAAATTTTTATGCACTTGTGCAGAACAAGCCACTCCTACATGTGTGCGTATAAACAAGGACAGGTTAAACTTTTGACTCTTGGTCCCAAAAAGCCACAGTTTTTTTTTTTTTTTTCCATAACAAAGACAATTTTTGGAATGTTTATAATATTAAAAAGTATAACAGATGTGCCAATGCGGTATGTTTTTAAACACACTGTATGATAACACCATCAACTATGCGTTTACCCATAGCTATGTATTGTCATTGTGTCTAGAGTTTAAAAGGAGTAAAAAATAAATAAAAAATAAAAAAAATATATATATACTGTATATATGTATATATATATATATATATATATATATATATATATATATATATATAGTGAGAGAGAGAGAGAAAGAGAGAGAGCAAAAATAAACAAAAAAGTCAGAATCCTATGAGACCTCATACTCATACAAATTTCAAGAAGTTCGCTCATCTTGAGTGGCAAAAGTGAGCAAGCTATGGGAAGTTCCATATGCAGTTTGGCACAAGTCATGTAGGGGACAGAGCAAGCATGTGGAAGAAGATGCTCTGGTCAGCTGACAACTTTTTGGCCTAAATGCAAAACGCGATGTGTGGCAGAAAACTAAAACTGCACATTACCCTAAACACACCATCCCCACCCACTCTGAAACATGGTGATAGCAGCATCATGATAGGGGGAGGCTTTTCTTCAGCAGGGACAGGTAAACTGTTCACAGTTGATGGGTAGAGATGGCCCGAACTATCCACCGGCGAACAGTTCCCCGTGAACATAGCTTGTTCACGTTCGCCGCAGCGGGCAAACACATGCGATGTTCGTTCCGCCCCCTATACTTCATCATTGAGCAAAGTTTGACCCTGTACCTCACAGTCAGCAGACACATTCCAGCCAATCAGCAGCATACCCTCCCTCCCAGACCCTCCCACCTCCTGCACAGCATCCATTTTAGATTCATTCGGAATTTGCAGTCTTAGTGAGAGGAGGGAGAGTGTAGTTGCTGCTGATTTAATAGGGAAATCGATAGCTAGGCTAGTGAATTCAGTGTCCACTCCAGTCCTGAAAGACTCATCTGATCTCTGCTGTAAGGACAGCGTCCTGACAGCACCCCAAAAATCCCTTTTTAGGGCTGCAACATTAGTCTGCTTTTTTTTTTTCTCCATATACATATTGCAGTTGCCTGGCCTGCCTGTGTGTGAGGAGCTGCAGGCCCACAGACTGTAGTGTGCCCACTGCCAGTGCCCACCCCTGTCATCCCGTGTGGCACAGGACTTTGCATCAAAAAAAGGCATTTAATTTTTACACTTTAGTGTAATTTCAGTTGCTTGCCTGCTGCTAGTGTGTGTCAGGCCGACTTCCACTGACTGTAGTGTGCCCACTGCCAGTGCCTACCACTGATACCGGGTGGCACAGTAGCTTGCCGATAAATAAGGCATTTAATTTTTACACAGTCTAATTTTAGTTGCTTGCCTGCTGCCAGTGTGTGTCAGGCCCACTTCCACAGACTGTAGTGTGCCCGCTGCCTGTGCCAACCACTGATACCGGGTGGCACAGTAGCTTGCCGATAAATAAGGCATTTAATTTTTACACAGTCTAATTTCAGTTGCTTGCCTGCTGCCAGTGTGTGTCAGGCCCACTTCCACAGACTGTAGTGTGCCCGCTGCCAGTGCCAACCACTGATACCGGGTGGCACAGTAGCTTGCCGATAAATAAGGCATTTAATTTTTACAGCAGTCTAATTTCAGTTGCTTGCCTGCTGCCAGTGTGTGTCAGGCCCACTTCCACTGACTGTAGTGTGCCCACTGCCAGTGCCAACCACTGATACCGGGTGGCACAGTAGCTTGCCGATAAATAAGGCATTTAATTTTTAGACAGTAGTCTAAATTCAGTTGCTTGCCTGCTGCCAGTGTGTGTCAGGCCCACTTCCACTGACTGTAGTGTGCCCACTGCCAGTGCCAACCACTGATACCGGGTGGCACAGTAGCTTGCCGATAAATAAGGCATTCAATTTTTAGACAGTAGTCTAAAATCAGTTGCTTGCCTGCTGCCAGTGTGTGTCAGGCCCACTTCCACTGACTGTAGTGTGCCCACTGCCATTGCCAACCACTGATACCGGTTGGCACAGTAGCTTGCCGATAAATAAGGCATTTAATTTTTACACAGTCTAATTTCAGTTGCTTGCCTGCTGCCAGTGTGTGTCAGGCCCAGGCAGAGGCAGGCCACCGCGCAGGGGCCGTCGTGGTCGTGGTGCTGTGATTTCCACTGTCCCTGGAATAATGCCCAGTGTTCAGAGGCCACGTACCCTGAACCCGAAAAATTCTGAGGACATAGTTGACTGGCTTAGACAGGACACCCAATCTTCAACAGCTTCCGCTAAGAACCTTGACGCACCATCCTCCTCCAGCTCAGCTTCGGTCATCTGCTCTCAAGTTACCACGCACCCGCCCGCCGCCACCACCACCACTACCACCACAGCCACCACAGCCGATTCACTTGATCAGTCAGAGGAGTTATTTACACATCAGTTGGATGCAATTAGTGATGTGCAACCATTATTGCCAGATGATGTAGATTACAGGGATATGTCTCAGTCAGGCAGGATTACACACATGGATGTACAGTGTGATGATGATGATGATGATGATGATGTTGTACCCGCTGCTGCTTCCTTTGCTGAGGTGTCAGATACAAGTTAAGCGGTTGATGATGACGATGTGTCCACGGATGCCATGTGGGTGCCTGCTCGAAGAGAAGAGGGGGAAAGTTCAGAAGGGGAGACAGAGAGAATGAGGAGACGAGTTGGAAGCAGGTGGAGGTTGTCGCAAGGAGTTAGTGGCACAGTCAGACAGCATGCATTGGCACCTGGGGTCAGCCAGACAGCACGCCAGTCATCGCATGCTGTTGCCGCCACCAGAATGCCGTCATTGCAAAGCTCAGCAGTGTGGCATTTTTTTTGTGTGTTTGCCTCTGATAACAGCAATGTCATTTGCAACCTGTGCCAAAAGAAACTGAGTTTTGAGAAGTCCAACACCCACCTCGGTACAACTGCTTTGCGCAGGCACATGATCTCACATCACAAGCGCCTATGGGATCAACACATGAGTACAAGCAGCACACAAACTCAAAGCCACCATGCTCCTCCTGGTCCAGCATCTTCAGCCACGTCAACCACTGCTGTCCTCCCTGCCCCCTCTCAACCACCCGCCACTCCTCCTCTCACCTTCAGCAGTTCCTGCTCATCTGCCCACAGTCAGGTGTCTGTCAAGGACATGTTTGAGCATAAGAAGCCAATGTCACAGAGTCACCCCCTTGCCCGGCGTCTGACAGCTGGCGTGACGGAACTCTTAGCCCACCAGCTTTTACCATACCAGCTGGGTGAGTCTGAGGCCTTCAAAAAATTTGTCGCTATTAGGACACCACAGTGGAAGATCTTGGACAAATTTTTTTTTTAAAAAAGGCAATCTCAAACCTCACCATGTCATTGAAAAGGGAAGTCATGGCATCTCTGGCATACAGTGTTGGGGCAAGGGTCCATCTGACCACTGATACCTGGTAGGCCCACTTCCACTGACTGTAGTGTGCCCACTGCCATTGCCAACCACTGATACTGGTTGGCACAGTAGCTTGCCGATAAATAAGGCATTTAATTTTTACACAGTCTAATTTCAGTTGCTTGCCTGCTGCCAGTGTGTGTCAGGCCCAGGCAGAGGCAGGCCACCCCGCAGGGGCCGTCGTGGTCGTGGTGCTGTGATTTCCACTGTCCCTGGAATAATACCCAGTGTTCAGAGGCCACGTACCCTAAACCCGAAAAATTCTGAGGACATAGTTGACTGGCTTAGACAGGACACCCAATCTTCAACAGCTTCCGCTTAGAACCTTGACGCACCATCCTCCTCCAGCTCAGCTTCGGTCATCTGCTCTCAAGTTACCACGCACCCGCCCGCCGCCACCACCACCACTACCACCACAGCCACCACAGCCGATTCACTTGATCCGTCAGAGGAGTTATTTACACATCAGTTGGATGCAATTAGTGATGCGCAACCATTATTGCCAGATGATGTAGATTACAGGGATATGTCTCAGTCAGGCAGGATTACACACATGGACGTACAGTGTGATGATGATGATGATGATGATGTTGTACCCGCTGCTGCTTCCTTTGCTGAGGTGTCAGATACAAGTGAAGCGGTTGATGATGACGATGTGTCCACGGATGCCACGTGGGTGCCTGCTCGAAGAGAAGAGGGGGAAAGTTCAGAAGGGGAGACAGAGAGAATGAGGAGACGAGTTGGAAGCAGGTGGAGGTTGTCGCAAGGAGTTAGTGGCACAGTCAGACAGCATGCATTGGCACCTGGGGTCAGCCAGACAGCACGCCAGTCAACGCATGCTGTTGCCGCCACCAGAATGCCGTCATTGCAAAGCTCAGCAGTGTGGCATTTTTTTTGTGTGTCTGCCTCTGATAACAGCAATGTCATTTGCAACCTGTGCCAAAAGAAACTGAGTTTTGAGAAGTCCAACACCCACCTCGGTACAACTGCTTTGCGCAGGCACATGATCTCACATTACAAACGCCTATGGGATCAACACATGAGTACAAGCAGCACACAAACTCAAAGCCACCATGCTCCTCCTGGTCCAGCATCTTCAGCCACGTCAACCACTGCTGTCCTCCCTGCCCCCTCTCAACCACCCGCCACTCCTCATCTCACCATCAGCAGTTCCTGCTCATCTGCCCACAGTCAGGTGTCTGTCAAGGACATGTTTGAGCGTAAAAAGCCAATGTCACAGAATCACCCCCTTGCCCGGCGACTGACAGCTGGCGTGACGGAACTCTTAGCCCGCCAGCTTTTACCATACCAGCTGGTGGAGTCTGAGGCCTTCAAAAAATTTGTCGCTATTGGGACACCACAGTGGAAGGTACCCGGACGAAATTTTTTTTTTTAAAAAAAGGCAATCTCAAACCTCTACCATGTCATTGAAAAGAAAGTCATGGCATCTCTGGCATACAGTGTTGGGGCAAGGGTCCATCTGACCACTGATACCTGGTCTGCAAAGCACGGTCAGGGCAGGTATATCACGTATACTGCGCATTGGGTCAACCTGCTGACGGCTGACAAGCATGGAATGCGTGGCTCCGCAGCGGAGTTGGTGACACCACCGCGACTTGCAGGCAGACCTACTGCCACCTCCTCTACTCCTACTTCATCCTCTTCGATATCCTCCTCGGCTGAGTCCTCTTCTGCTGCGGCGTCTGGCTGCACATCAACTGAATCCCCTCAGCTCCCCAGGAGTTATTCCACATCCCGGATACGACAGTGTCACGCTGTCTTGGGGTTGACTTGCCTGAAAGCAGAGAGCCACACAGGACCAACACTCCTGTCCGCCCTGAACGCACAGGTGGATCAGTGGCTGACCCCGCACCAACTGGAGATTGGCAAAGTGGTGTGTGACAATGGAACAAATTTGTTGTCGACATTGAATTTGGGCAAGTTGTCACATGTGCCGTGCATGGCACATGTGTTGAATCTCATCGTACAACATCTTGTGTCTAAGTACCCAGGCTTACAGGACGTCCTCAAGCAGGCCAGGAAGGTGTGTGGCCATTTCAGGCGTTCCTACACGGCCATGGCGCACTTTTCCGATATTCAGCGGCGAAACAACATGCCAGTGAGGCGCTTGATATGCGACAGCCCGACACGTTGGAATTCAACACTCCTAATGTTCGACCGCCTGCTCCAACAAGAAAAAGCCGTCAGCGAGTATTTGTATGACCGGGGTGCTAGGACAGCCTCTGCGGAGCTGGGAATCTTTTGCCACGTTACTGGACACTCATGCGCAATGCCTGTAGGCTCATGCGTCCTTTGAGGAGGTGACAAACCTAGTCAGTCGCACCGAAGGCACCATCAGCAACCTCATCCCATTTGTTTTCTTCCTGGAGCGTGCCCTGCGAAGAGTGCTGGATCAGGCTGTAGATGAGCGTGAAGAGGAAGAGGAAGAGTTGTGGTCTCCATCACCACCAGAAACAGCCTTGTCATCATCGCTTGCCGGACCTGCAGCAACGCTGGAAGAGGAGTATGAGGAAGAGGAGTCAGAGGAGGAATGTGGCGGCTTTGAGGAGGAGGAAGACCAACCACAGCAGGCACCCCAGGGTGCTCATTGTTGTCACCTATCTGGGACCCATGGTGTTGTACGTGGCTGGGGGGAAGAACAGACCGTCAATGACATCAGTGAGGACGAGGAACGGGAAATGAGTAGCTCTGCATCCAACCTTGTTCAAATGGGGTCTTTCATGCTGTCTGTTGAGGGACCCACGTATAAAAAGGATGAAGGAGAACGATCTGTACTGGGTGGCCACGCTACTAGACCCCCGGTATAAGCAGAAACTGGCAGAAATGTTACCAAATTACCGAAAGTCGGAAAGGATGCAGCAGTTCAAAACCAAACTAAAAAATATGCTTTACACAGCTTATAAGGGGGATGTCACAGCACAACGGGAATCTAACTGGGGAAGAGGTGAATGTAATCCTCCTCCTACCACGGCGGCAAGGACTGGACGATTTACAGATGTGTTGTTGATGGAGGACATGCAGAGATTTTTCAGTCCTACTCATTGCCACAGCCCTTCGGGATCCAGCCTTAGAGAACAACTCGACCGACAGGTAGCAGACTACCTCGCCTTAACAGCAGATATCGACACTCTGAGGAGCAATGAACCCCTTCACTACTGGGTGTGCAGGCTTGACCTGTGGCCTGAGCTATCCTAGTTCGCGATAGAACTTCTGGCCTGCCCTGCTTCAAGTGTCCTGTCAGAAAGGACCTTCAGTGCAGCAGGAGGCATTGTCACTGACAAGAGAAGTCGCCTCAGTCAAAAAAGTGTTGATTACCTCACCTTCATAAAGATGAATGAGGCATGGATCCCGAAAGGACTGACAGTGGGGGATACGTTTTACTAACAAAAGGCCTGATCACATGCCTTGGCCTCAAAATGGTCCCCACACTGCTGTATTTAATGTCTGCATACCGGATGACTTTCGTGAATTCTCCACCAGCAACTAGGGTTCAAGCCGCAATGTTTTAGTCACTTTTCTGCCTGGAAAACATCAATTTTTCTGGCCGCTGCTACAATAGCGACTGCAACAATGCCATTTTTTTTTCAGGCATGTGTACATGCCTAATTTTTCTGTCTTATGGTGCAGCACTGTGGCTGCAAAAACAAACCCAAAAAAAAAGGCACATACAAGTGTCAATTCCCCTTTGTGATTGTTACCTTGTTGTGGTAAAGGGGCTTGCGTATCACAATGAAGCAATCATCACCTCTATGAGTGTATTGTCAATGTTGCCACACCCCAGATGATAAGGCCGTTGCTTCATTATGGTCAGACCAAAATATTTCATAGAAAGAACATTAATTTGCCTTTTTTTTATATGTTGTATGGGTTTTTAATACATAAAATAAAATATCATAATAAAGTCTCTTAATAGTTTATTAGAAATGATGCAGGCAATTAAAAAAATCCCCATCTATTCCAATACAAAGCCAGTACAGAGCTCAGAACTAAATTATTTCATGATGTCGTAATGGTTCGCTAATTCGACAATGGTTAATCAATTCGACCGGATAGGGTACGTAACAGGAATTAAACTGATAGGAATAGTACTAGTTCAGACACCACTCATATAGGGTGTCACAGCACATTGCTCTGTGCATGCGCAGTGCCCCAATTTGGGAGTAAGAGGACCGACCAAGCTGCTTTTTCCATCTCCCGGTTCCTGAAATCAATTCAGTTTGGTGTATGAGAGTTTGGTCTGTCACTGTGAAGGCAGTCGAAGGTACCCGGCCTAAATTTTTTTTCACAAAAAGCAATCTCTGATATGGGACGTAACAGGGATTAAACTGATGAGAATAATACTACAGAAAATACCACTCATATCGAGTGTGACAGTGAATTGCACGGCGGAGACGCAGTGACCGTGGATAAAAACAAAGGGGAGGGAGCCAGCGTTTTTTTAACCATCTCCCCGTTCGAAAAATCTATTCAATAAATGTCCCCCAGATTGGGGACGTTAGAGGGATTAAACTGATGAGAATAGTACTACAGAAAATACCACTCATATCGGGTGTGACAGTAAATTGCACGGCGCAGACGCAGTCACCATGGATTAAAACAGAGTGGAGGGAGCCAGCGTTTTTTTAACCATCTGCCCGTTCGAAAAGTCTATTCAATAAATGGCCCCCAGATTGGGGACGTTAGAGGGATTAAACTGATGAGAATAGTACTACAGAAAATACCACTCATATCGGGTGTGACAGTAAATTGCACGGCGCAGACGCAGTGACCGTGGATAAAAACAAAGGGGAGGGAGACAGCGTTTTTAACCATCTCCCCGTTCGAAAAATCAATTCAATTCACCTTTGGGGACCCTTGGTGTTGTACGTGGCTGGGTGGAGGAAGAAACCTTCAATGACATCACCGGGACGTGGCTAGCTTGGTATCCAACCTGTGCAAATGGGAGTTTGCGTTGTGCAAATGAACTGTTTGCGGTTGTTTGCGGTGCATTAAAAGGGAGTTTGGTCTGTCAATGTCTTTGAAGCGGGCGTAACCCTTACACTACCTGATCGATACAACATCATACCTGATCGTATACACACACTGGATGTTTTAAAGCATGTTATTCCAAACAATTTAGGAATGTTAGTTGATTTATGCCCTTTATGGATTAAAACCCGACTCTGCGTCCACTACGTAATTTTCCAAGGAGAGGTTTTGCCATAGATCCCCCTCCGACATGCCACAGTCCAGGTGTTAGACCCCTTGAAACAACTTTCCCATCACTATTGTGGCCAGAAAGAGTCCCTGTGGGTTTTAAAATACGCCTGCCAATTGAAGTCTATGGCGGTTCGCCCGGTTCGCCCGTTCGCGAACATTTGCGGCAGTTCGCGTTCGCTGTTCGCGAACGGAAAATTTTATGTTCGCGACATCACCATTGATGGGAGGATGGATGGAGCTAACTACAGGGCAATCCTGGAGGAAAACCTAGTAAAGGCCACGAAAGACGAGATTTGTACGGAGCTTCACCTTCCAACAGGACAACGAGCCTAAACATTCAGCCAGAGCTACAAATAAATGGTTTAGATCAAAGCATACTCCTTCATTTGAATGGCCCAGTCACAGTCCACACCTAAATCCCATTGAGAATCTGGGGTAAGACTTGAAAATTGCTGCTCACAGGCGCTCTTCATCCAACCTGACTGAGCGTAAGCTCTTCTGCAAAGAAGAATGGGCAAAAATGCCATCCTCTAGATGTGCAAAACTGGTAGAGACATACCCCAATAGACTTGAAGCTGTAATTACAGCGAAAGGTGGTCCTACAAAGTATTGATTCTGGGGGGCTGAAAAAATGTGGAAAAGTTCAAAGGGTATGACTACGTTCTCAAGGTTTATACCGTATTTTTTGCCCTATAAGACTCATCTTTTTTCCCCCAAGAGTGTGGGGGGGGGGGGGAATGGCAGTGTGTCTTATGGGGCAAATGCTTTGCTAACACTGATACACCGCCGGCCGCGATGCTGCACAGCGCAGACGGCGATGTATCAGTTGGGAGGGAGAAGGGGCTGGGGGCCGACAACTAGTGTTGTAATGGCGGGGCCCGGTGCTGTCACTGTATTCTATTACACCAGGCCCCGCTCACTGTAGTATTTATATGTAACATGTAGGCATTAAACTATAGCAATCCTCTGCAGCAGTCACTTGAAACTCCCATAGCAGGCAGGCTGGGCGGCAGCGTAACTCACTATGTCACGCGCCTGCTCCTCCCACTTTATGAATGAAGCAGGCGGAGAACGCGAGTGACGCAGTGAGCGATGTTAAGCTGCTGTCCGGCCTGCCTGCTATGGGAGTTTTAAGTAAGTGTTGCAGAGGATTGCTATAGTTTAATGCCTACACGTTACATATGAATACTACAGTGAGCAGCGCCTGGTGTAATAGAATACAGTGACTGCGTCTGCACCGAGCCCCGCTGCCATTACAACACCAGATGCCAGCCCCCACCCCCTGTATTGGGGGTCATTCACTCACAGGCACACTGTTATGGGGGGATCTGTGGATGACACATAAATAGCATAAGATGCTATATATGTGTCACTGACAGATCCCCCCCCATAGCAGTGCCATCCACAGATCCTACATAACAGAGCCTTTAGTGGCATACATCAGTAGAAAAAGAAACAGATAGTCATCGATCAGCGCTGCAGTTATATGCGGTAAAATCTTTTTGGAATTATTTCATTGGAAAAAAATCTTGTTTTCTGTGTTAAGCGCTGCAATTATATGCGGTAAAATCTCTTTTGAAATATTTAAGTGGAAAAACTAAAAAAATCCACCTCCTCCTTTACATTCCTCATCTCTTCATAAACACCGGACACACTAACTTTACACCCCCCAGCTATAAATATAAGTGGTGCTAGCACCCCCTAGGAGAGAATAAAGGTAAATGACACTGCCAGCCTGTTAAAGGGAATTACAGCATGATACCACAATACATTTGATATGACATTTAGCAAGGGTTTAAAGTTCCCACATATTGCACATATTGGGACACTGCATCGAGATGAATCAGGCATGGATCAGCCAGGATTTCCACACACCAATGCCTGATGCATCAGACTAGATCATCCATGATGCCACAGTAACATTTTGACAATAGAGTATGGTTTCTTCTGGCTACCTGCCTCCGCTACTATTCTGATGCTGCCACCCGCCTGATGCCACACATCTGATGCCAAGTGCTTTTTCTTTCATCCGCCATCTTCAGTGGGTACTAATATTGCCACCCACCGCCACAGTATGTCACCTTGACACTATGTGGCCTCATGATGCTGCTGCCACCTCAACACTCTGTCATTTTGCTGCTCTGTGGCCAACTCTTGCTGCCGCCACCTCATGTCTCTATCATTGTGCCACTCTGTGGTATCCTCATGCTGCTGCCACCTCCAGACTCTGTCATTGTGCCACTCAGTGGACTCCTACTGATGCTGCTGCCACCTCCAGACTCTGTCATTGTGCCACTCTGTGGCCTACTCATGTTGCCGCAACCTCATGACTATGTCATTGTGCTGCTCTGTGGTCTCCTCATGCTGCTGCCACCTCAAGACTCTGTCATTGTGCCGCTATGTGGTCTCCTCATGCTGCCGCCACCAACAGACTCAGTCATTGTGCCACTCAGTGGCCTCCTCATACTGCCTTCACCTCAAGACTCTGTCATTGTGCCACTTGGCAGTCTTCTCATGCTGCTTCCATCCCACCACTATGTCATAGGGACACTCTGTGGACTTATTATGTTGTTACTACCCTCCCCACTCTATGATGGGGTCGCTATTGTCCTTGTTTGGCCTTCTTGAAATCACCATTTATTTGACCTTTCTTCTGATCAGTCAGAAGGAAGGAAAATAAGATGCACAACATATCCTGTCTGTGTAGCAGCTGTAAAGCCAGTATGGTCCCATCAGAATTGGCTTATGATTTGGTAGCCAAAAGCCTGAGTGGGTACAAAACACAGAAGACATGCAAATATTCCATTCATGTGTCATCTCTGTTTTGGATCCACTTCTGTTTATTTTGCCTTTAGCAATACTCATGGATTACTGACCAAATGCTGACCAAGGGAAGGCGTATGCTCCACAGACAGGATCTGTTTTTTGGGGGTTATTGTTCTGAAGGATCAGAGAAAGGGCAAATTAATCAGTGACGCCAACACAAACTTACTGCTAAGTTGAAAAATGGTGATCGCGCTGCCAGCAGTAATGGAGTTCAATCAGGAATCCGATATCTGGGTTAAAAGTTCCTCACAATGTGACCACACAATCAGAATCTTGGTTCGCAATAGTGAAGTTCCACAAGAGAGCAATTCCTTAATCGTATTTGTTATACTTACAAGAAAAATAATAAAAACAGCATAGTATAAAATGTCGCGTCTTGTGCATCAACCTGACCTAAGTTTCGCCGTTCAGCTTTGTCAGTTGCGATCAACGATATAAGTATAAAAGCAGCGGCATAGAGACTTGGACATTTTATTGTGTAACAAACTTACTGCTGACACCCTCTCCACTCTGTCGGGGGCTCTACTTGTATATGGCGTTTAACAGAACAGGTTCTGTAGACATCTATGTGGAATCAGCTGACGGACAGTGTAAAAGGAGTGTGCTTCTTCTTAACACTAACATCTACCTGTAAGATTTGAGTTATTTGGTCAGTTTTGGTGAATTTAAGTATACTTTCTTGTAATTTTTATCAAGTTTTGGTTCAATTTAATATTAAATATTTAATGAATTTACTAAAAAGCATTACATGTTGCCTAAGACAGGAGAGAATCGGCCAGTCTTCTGTTTATTTAAGGACATGGTCTTGCGATGGAGAAAGCATGCAATGAAAACAATTCCTCTCCACCTGGAGACGAATCGTGTCAAGATTGCTGCAAGTGTCCTCTTAGCTGCTCATCGACCAAGATACTTCTGGGGGAAACCTGCCTGGCATGAACAGGCCTCCAGGAGCTACAGACAAAAAAAAAAAGACTAACGTTCAAGATTGCTTGGAGCCCGGAAGAGTCGCAAAGTTAGTCACGATTCAAACCACCAACCGGGCCCCGGTCTCATCTTCCTGCGAAAACATCACAAGTTCCCAGTCATCATTGAAATCAAAAGGAGGGCATCCTGTGGTGCACGGAGATGGAGAGGGTCTTCGTATCCCCCCTGCACTATACGGACGTCTAAGAAAGGAACCGTTTTATTCTGACAGCTGCTCCTTGGAAGGTCATGGACCTTCCCGTCATCCGGCATCTATTCGCCCCGCTGATTATTTTGAAAGTGTGTAGAAGCCACACGGGCTCCCACGCTGCAGATTTCTCATGGAGACACCAGATTTTACAATATTAAATTATTTTATGCATTAGCAATACTGATGTATTATTGAGCAAATGCTGACTGAGTTGAAGGGGGATGCTCAAAAGACATGATCTGTTTTTTTGGGGGTTATTGTTCCGACAGATCAGAGGAAGGGCAAAATAATCAGTGATATGAACACAAACTTACTGCTGACAACCTCTCCACTCTGTCACGGGGAATCTACTTGTATAAGCGTTTAATAGAACAGGTTCTGTAGACATCTATGTGGAATCAGCTGAGGACGGTGTAAAAGGAGTGCGCTTCTTCTTAACACTAACATCTACCTGTAAGATTTGAGTTATTTGGTCAGTTTTGGTGAATTTAAGTATACTTTCTTGTAATTTTTATCAAGTTTTGGTTCAATTTAATATTAAATATTTAATGAATTTACTAAAAAGCATTACATGTTGCCTAAGACAGGAGAGAATCGGCCATTCTTCTGTTTATTTAAGGACATGTTGTTGCGATGGAAAAAGCATGCAATGAAAACAATTCCTCTCTACCTGGAGACGAATCGTGTCAAGATTGCTGCAAGTGTCCTCTTGGCTGCTCATTGACCAAGATACTTCTGGGGGAAACCTGCCTGGCATGAACAGGCCTCCAGGAGCTACAGACAAAAAAAAAAAGACTAACGTTCAAGATTGCTTGGAGCCCGGAAGAGTCGCAAAGTTAGTCACGATTCAAACCACCAACCGGGCCCCGGTCTCATCTTCCTGCGAAAACATCACAAGTTCCCAGTCATCATTGAAATCAAAAGGAGGGCATCCTGTGGTGCACGGAGATGGAGAGGGTCTTCGTATCCCCCCTGCACTATACAGACGTCTAAGAAAGGAACAGTTGCTCCTGACAGCAGCTCCTTGGAAGGTCATGGAGCTTCCCGTCATCTGCCATCTATTCGCCCCGCTGAAGGATTATTTTGAAAGTGTGTAGAAGCCGACACGGGGCTCCCACGCTGCAGATTTCTCATGGAGACACCGAATTTTACAATATTAAATTATTTTATGCATTAGCAATACTGATGTATTATTGAGCAAATGCTGTCCGAGTGAAGGCGGATGCTCCACAGACACGATCTATTTTTTGGGGGCTATTGTTCTGACAGATCAGAGGAAGGGCAAAATAATCAGTGATATGAACACAAACTTACTGCTGACACCCTCTCCACTTTGTCACGGGGAATCTACTTGTATAAGCGTTTAATAGAACAGGTTCTGTAGACATCTATGTGGAATCAGCTGGCGAGGGTGTAAAAGGAGTGCGCTTTCCTATTGACGCTAACATCGACCTGTAAGGCTGAGTTCATACTTGAGTTATTTGCAGTGATAAGCGGCAGGGGCAATATTCGAATTTGCGATATTTCGTGAATATTTTGGCAAATATTCGCCGTATATTCACAAATTTGTGAATTCCTGATCTTCAGGCATTATTTTCTTGATTGCGAAAATTTGCATACAAATTCGCATAGGCTGGTATTTAAAAAAAACAACGAATATTCGCGATTACGAATATATTTTGAGATATTCAAAATATTCGCAAATTCTCAAAGTGCCGATAAATTAATTCGATTAAAATTTGCAATTCCAATATTCGTGATCAACACTAGTTATTTGGTCAGTTTGGACCCCATGACGGCCCAAATAAGTGAAGTGTGCAGTGATTCTAATAGTGGCGCTTGTCATCTGCATGTCATACTGACTCACAGTATTATTTCACTACCACAGCAGACTCCTATGCGTGTTACTGCAAGGCACAGTGTTCTACACCACTATAAAGGCTCTCATGCAGCCTAGGAAATAGCAGTTTTTTTAATGCGATTTGTCGCAAATTAATTCGGATCGAAGCAAATTTTTCTGGAAAATTTGGCGAACCGGCGGAATCGAACTTTTGAGAAATTCGCTCATCTCTAATATACAGTACACCCACGAATGAACCATGCAAACATTCATTCTCACATACATACACCGTAAAATATATTAAAATTTAGGTTTACACAGCAGTTTCTTTCAATGAGTGGCCACTATGGAGAGATGTATTGTAACATGATCAATGTACTAAACTATAAAAAGGACATCCACTTAGTGACCAGGTCCCAAGCATGAGTAACACATACTCGTTACTAATATCTTAATGGCGGAAACAAACTGTGTCAATATAGACAACGGACAAATAAAAATGGCTATATCATAAAAAAATACAGATAAGTGCTGACCAATGGAGGAAGAAGGGGTGGCATTGTTGATTTTTTCTTGGGCATTTCTGACTCTTAACTAAAGGTGATTTACACGGCCAAAATTTGGCAGTGGCGTACTAAGGGGTGCGGGGGTGGGTGTGGGGGGGCGGTACGGCCCGGATCCCGGCTCTTAGGGGGGTGCCAGAAGCAATGAGCGCTTTCATCAATACAGATGGAAGCGCTCATTGCTGGAGTGCTGGGAGCTGCAATCCTGTCACTCATCGCTCAGCTCCCCACGCTCCTCCCCACCTTAAGTCCGGCGGCGATCTGAATAGTGAAGCAGGAAGACTTCTCCCCGTTCCACCATTCAGCCTGCAGATACAGATTGCGCTACCAGCCTGTATGTCTGCATAACCTCCGCCCACCCAGTGCTGCAGAGCGATCTGTGCCTGCAGTGAAGAGAAGTATGTGAGCTTCAGGAACGGGACATGGTGAGTAGTTACTGTGTTTTTTTTTTTTTTTTCTTTACAGAGGGGCCACAGAGGACTTTATTACTATGGAGGGGGCACAGAGGACTTTATTACGATAGAGGGGGCACAGAGGACTTTATTACTATGGAGGGGGCACAGAGGTCTTTATTAATATGGAGTGGGCACAGAGGACTTTATTACTATGGAAGGGGCGCAGAGGACTTTATTACTATGGAGGGGGCACAGAGGACTTTATTGCTATAGGGGGGGCACAGAGGACTTTATTACTATGGAGGGGCCTCAGAGGACTTTATTACTATGGAAGGGGCACAGAGGTCTTTATTACTATGGAGGGGGCACAGATGACTTTATTACTATGGAGGGGCCTCAGAGGACTTTATTACTATGGAGGGGGCACAGAGGTCTTTATTACTATGGAGGGGCACAGAGGACTTTATTACTATGGAGGGGCCTCAGAGGACTTTATTACTATGGAGGGGGCACAGAGGACTTTATTACTATGGAGGGGCCTCAGAGGACTTTATTACTATGGAAGGGGCACAGAGGACTTTATTGCTATAGAGGGGGCACAAGGGAATTTATTACTATGGAGGGGGCACAGAGGACTTCATTACTATGGAGGGAGCACAGAGGTCTTTATTACTATGGGGGAGGCACAGAGGACTTTATTACTATGGAGGGGGCACAGAGGACTTTATTACTATGGAGGGGGCACATAGAGCATTACTACTATGGAGGGGACACAGAGGGCATTACTAATGTGAAGGGGGCACAATTGGGATTTCTACTATGGAGGGGGTACAGAGGGCATTACTAGCACAGTGGTCATTACTACTGTAAAGGGGCACAATGGACATTATTACAGTGAGGGGGCACAATAGGAATTATTACTGTGAAAGTGGCACAATGTGGATTATTACCATGAAGGGGGCACAATGGGGATTATTACTGTGAAGGGGGCACAAAGAGAGCATTACAACTGTGAAGGGGGCACATAGAGTCTATAACTACTGTGAGGGGGCAAAGATCTGTACAAACCTACTGTGAAGGTTGTACAATGAGGGCAATACTACTGTGAGGGGATACAATTTGTTTAAAGTATTGAGGGGGAGGGGGGTGTGGCAGAGAAAGGATCCGCCCCGGGTGCCAAACACCCTAGGCACACCACTGATATTTGGGCTGATTATCTGGAACAAACGTTCCTATGAATGTTTATTCCTAATAATTTGCCCGTATAAAAGTGCCACAGATTACTGGATGAACAAGCTAAATCATTCCTGGGAGCAGATCATGCTGTCTAAACAGCCATCTGCTACTCAGGAGTAATGATTTTGTATGGGGACAAATGATAGCAGTAGGCATCGCCCATCCTTATACTGTGGAAGTGATCACTGCATGTAAATGCATAGCTTCACCTCCACCTCAACGAGCAGCTTCCTTCCTGACAATCGGCTGCTCCTTGGATAGAGTAGATGCACCTTAAAGGGGTTATCCAATATCATAAACTGCCCCCCGCCGGCCTCTCGAGAGGCTCGTCTCCGTGCCCCCCCCATGTGTCGGGCCCCTCACAAGGAATACACTTATCCCACTCCCTGTGCCGCACCTGGTCCCCTCACACCGCTGCTGCTTCTACCAGCAAATGGCAGGCAGGCACGGAGACGAGCCTCTCGAGAATCGCGGGTGACAGTTTCTACATATGGCTATTGGCAGTTAAAGAAATAAAACTGAGCATGTGCGACCAACTTAGTAGGTGGACGTTTACAGATTAAACATTGGGGGCACCATTACAATGAAATAAAGAGGCTATCTTACAACTGGAATATTTTGGTAGCAGAAAGTAAATTGCAATAGTAAAAAAGGGGTTGTATTGGACTTTATCCAGTTGCAACTGTGTTTTCTAAAATGAATTGATGTAAAATTATCTTGTCTTCAAACAATTTCTGAAAAGTGTCTTCAATTTGTTGAAAATGATCTTGACTCCCATTATTTCTAAATAATAATGTACTCTAAAGTGACAGAGATTGTGGGCCACTCCTTGGAAATGGTGCTGTGTGGTAAGGGTCACACCTCCATTGATATGCAGATCAGCTGTTATGGCCAAGGACAGTACATTGATTGGAAGTGGTGATGCTGCATCACAGCAGTAAGACTAGGTTCTATCTGGTCTGATTGCCACATCAGGCATGTATCTGCCTCTCCACATCCTCCTCAATGGACATCCTTTCATCCCCAACATAACCAGGCCAGGTTGTTCCTTTTCACTCCACCTCCCTCCATTTATACCTGTAAACTGAAGAGCTGCCGTGCTATATTAGAGCTGATGAACCTGCGTATCTATCAGATGTCTCCCTGTGAACTATAGTTGGGCAATGTGGTCAGTGACAATGACAGTAACATTGTGACTGTGCTGCATTTGGGAAAAATAATACATACTCCATGTATGGCGCACATGATGAATTTGCTGGTTCACTACTTTCTAAAAAAATGTATTGTGGCTTGCAGAAGGTGCAGGCCATGTCCCGGAAACTGTCTGCACATTTTAGCTGTTCTTATATGGCTAAATATAAGCCCTCCTGTGACAGAATGGTCTACCATTGCAACTCTTGATAGGTGATGTTTCAAATTACTTAACTTCCATAGTATCCACAATGACATAATCATGCACCAGACTATAACAGCAGGGAGCATGTGTAATTTTGAGCTCAGGCAGAGGCAGCTCAACAGGGACACATTTTGTGTACTCGAAGAGACCACCAAATTTGTAAATCGGGTCAACAGCAGCATCAACCTGTCATCTCCCTGATATTAATATTAGCGCTAATGCTCAAGCTGATGCATCCCGGTGGAAGTGCAACAATTTCAAATACATCAGAGATAGGTAGGTAGGCAGGTACACTACCCATAGCTGACCCGAACACAAATATAAAACCCAACAATATCAAATACATCAGAGATAGATACAATGAATATAATGTGGCATCAACCAATCAAATATCATGCATAGTAAATCACATATAGATACCATATCCTAGACACTGGGCTGCTCAGGTGGATCTGTGCAACATAAAATCCACCCAACGCGTTTTGCCTGCTAAACTGGCTTCCTCAGGAGTTTACACCCAGCCCAGTGTCTAGGATATGGTATCTATATGTGATTTACTATGCATGATATGTGATTGGTTGATGCCACATTATATTCATTGTATCTATCTCTGATGTATTTGATATTGTTGGGTTTTATATTTGTGTTCGGGTCAGCTATGGGTAGTGTTCCTGCCTACCTACTTCCAACTTGATAGCAGTAGAGTTATGCCAAAACTGTAGGCTAAAGGGGCCCACCCCAATGAGTTGTTAAATAAAGGGGGATTGGAAGGGTGGGGCAAAACGTGCCGCTGACAACATGTGGATGAGGCTGCGGACTTATGAGCGGCTTGCCTCTCCTCCCCTCACACAAATATGGCAAATTATCATTTGCTTAAAACTTGTGTTCTGGTCGGCTATGAGTAGTGTAGCTGCATACCTACTTCCAACTTGATAGCAGTAGAGTTATGCAGAAACTGCTGTACGGAGGGTAGGGTAAAGGGCCAAAAAACCACAAAACATAGATACAGGTAATTGGGTTTAACCACTTAGGACTCAGCTCTATTTCACCTTAAGGACCCGGACATTTTTTGGAAATCTGACCAGTGTCACTTTAGGCCATTCTGAGATTGTTTTTTCGTCACATACAGTATTGTACTTCATGACACTGGTAAAATGGAGTAAAAAAAAAAATTATTCATAAAAAAATACCAAATTTACCAAAAAGTTGGAAAAATTAGCAATTTTCCAAGTTTCAATTTCTTTATTTCTATGATACATAGTAATACCTCCAAAAACAGTTATTACTTTACATTCCCCATATGTCTACTTCATGTATAGATCATTTTGGGAATGCCATTTTATTTTTTGGGGATGTTACAAGGCTTTGACGTTTAGAAGGAAATCTTGAAATTTCTGAAATTTTCAAAAACCCACTTTTTAATGACCAGTTCAGGTCTGAAGTCACTTTGTGAGGCTTACATAATAGAAACCACCCAAAAATGACCCCATTCTAGAAACTACACCCATCAAGGCAATTAAAAACTGATTTTACAAACTTTGTTAACACTTTAGGTGTTCCACAAGAATTAATGGAAAATAGAGATAACATTTCAAAATTTCTCTTTTTTGGCAGATTTTCCATTTTAATCATTTTTTTCCAGTTACAAAGCAAGGGTTAACAGCCAAACAAAACTTAATATTTATTTCCCTGATTCTGTAGTTTACAGAAACACCCCATATGTGATCGTAAACTGCTGTACGGGGACACGGCAGGGCGCAGAAGGCAAGGAATGCCATACGTTTTTTGGAAGGCAGATTTTGCAAGACTTGTTTTTTGACACCATGTCCCATTTGAAGCTCCCCTGATGCACCCCTAGAGTAGCAACTCCAAAAAAGTGACCCCATTTTAGAAACTACTGGATAGGGTGGCAGTTTTGTTGGTACTATTTTAAGGTACATATGATTTTTGGTTGCTCTATATTACACTTTTTGTGAGGCAAGGTAACAAGAAATAGTTGTTTTGGCAGCGTTTTTATTTTTTGTTATTTACAACATTCATCTGAGAGGTTAGATCATGTGGTATTTTTATAGAGCAGGTTATTACGAATGCGGCGATACGTAATATGTATACTTTTTTATTTATGTAAGTTTTACACAACGATTTCCTTTTTGAAACAAAAGGGTAGGGTATGATTTTTGTGGTATGAGATGACGGTTTGATTGGCACTATTTTGGGGTAGTACACTTTTTGTGATGTAAGGTGACAAAAATGGCTTTTTTTTACACCGTTTTTATATTTTTTTTTATGGTGTTCACCTGAGGGGTTAGGTCATGTGATATTTTTATACAGCAGGTTATTACGGATGCGGGGAAACCTAATATGTATACTTTTTTTTATTTATGTAAGTTTTACGCAATAATATAATTTTTGAAAGAAAAAAAAAATCATGTTTTAGTGTCTCCATATTCTGAGAGCCATAGTTTTTTCAGTTTTTGGGCGATTATCTTAGGTAGGGTCTCATTTTTTGTGGGATGAGATGATGGTTTGATTGGCACTATTTTGGGATGCATATGACATTTTGATAGCTTGGTATTACACATTTTGTGATGTAAGGTGACAAAAATAGCTTTTTTTACACTGTTTTTATTTAAGTTTTTTTGGGGGGGATTTACTTGAGGGGTTATTTCATGTGATATTGTTATAGAGCAGGTTTTTACAGACGCGGCGATACCTAATATGTATACTTTTTTAATTTATTTTACTTTAACACAAAAACAGCATTTTAGAAAAAAACATTATGTTTTAGTGTCTCCATAGTCTAGGATGTCACCAGCCTCTATACTTCTATTCAACACAATAAAGGCATTTAATCTGTACGCAAACTACTGACTAACACTGACCTTGACCCAGACATAACATTACTCTGTCTGGACCTACTGAACATCGTACTTTACAATAATTTCTTCCTCTTTCAAGACACATTCTATTTACAGGTACAAGGGACCACCATGGGCTCTAATGTGGCCCTCCCTTATGCCAATAGCTATATGGAGGATCTCGAGGAAAAGTGCATCTATACGAACAGTCTTTTCCAGAAATACAGCCTGATATGGAAACGATATATAGACAATATATTTTGCATCTGGCAAGGACCCCTGGAAGATCTCATGACTTTCCACCATTGCATCAACAATATCTATTCCGAATTAAGTTTCACTATTCATTATGACAATTAAGCCATAAGCTTTCTAGACAATATAGTACTTAAAGACCCCGCGGGACAACTCACCACTGACCTCTATCGAAAACCAATGGACAGAAATAATTTATTACGTTTTACCAGCTTCCATCGAACCACCACAAAAAGAGCACTCCCAGGTTCACAACTTAAAAGGGTCCAAACTATAGTAACAGATCCTATCAAAAGAGGTTTAAGGGAAACAGAAATGAAACAACGATTCCTGGATATGGGGTATCCTGAACACACTTTTAGAACTAAGAAAAGGCCTGAGAACACAAAACCAACACATAAGTGTATACCTTTTGTACATAAATATCACCCAAGTACCAGGAAAGTGATCAATATAATTAAATACCACTGGTCCCTCCTAGAAAAAAGCTTATCCAGACGTGGAAGAATTTAATTAGCCTATTCTTCCATGTAACCGTAGACCAAAGAACCTGAGAGACTTCTTAGCGAGAGCGGACATCGGACCCTCCAAACCCCTTTTGAGACAGCTATATTTTCAGACCCATAGGAAGGGTACATTCCCCTGCTTGCGATGTGCACAATGCTCAAATGTGCAAAAAAGATAATTTATCTCACACCCACATACGGGCAAATCTATCAAGATCCAGGGCTCTTTCTCATGTGACTCAGAGTACGTAATTTATACCATCAAGTGCCCGTGTGGCCTTATGTATGTAGGTGAGACTACACAAACCATAAGAGACCGTATTTGTCAACACAAATCGACAATACGGTGAGAGAACCTATTACTACCATTGCCATATCATTTCAAAGAAGCCCAACATAACATATCACAGTTGAAATTCCAGGTAATCGAGCAAGTCTCAAAATCCCGAAGGGTCTCAATAGAGAATACGAGATACAAAGCTTTTCCTACATGGATCAAAAATACCACAAAAGGTTAAAAATATTGGCTAAGGCACCCTGTACTAAACTCAATGGTGACATAACTCTGGATATGATACATCGCTCACCTCATTGTATGCATATTTTAATAATAATTTTATCCTGTAATTTTATCAAATTATGACCAATATTCTGTATTTATCCTCCTAGGCTCCATGATACTAGAAGTAGAATCCAGTGCCGCGATGGGTATCCTTTTTACATCCCTCAATCTCTTCCAAGCTATCCTTTCATTCTGCTCTCTGTGATCTATTATTTTGGTCTGATTTCCATATCTCTTCATGCTAGTTCCACATACCTATATCCCACTTTCTGTGACCTTTCTGTGACCTATTACTCTTATTTTCCTATTCTCCCTTGTTTTCTTTCATGCTCTCATCTTGCTTTCTGTGATCTTTGACTCCGGTCTGGTGTTCTCCTCGGTATTCAACATCGAGTGACGTCACTTCCGGTATTTGGAACGCACTTCCGTTTCGGCCGTGCGTTCCATACCCCGACCTTCCTTCCGCTCTTTGGAGCGCACGCCACAGGGAGAACTCATTTTCTCCTGTGTACTTAAGGGCAGAATCGCTGTTGCCCCATACACCATTTACCTTCTGGCTGCCATAACGCCCCTGGCTCTTCTTTGGTGCACTATTCTTTGGATTTCCACCCACTAGCGGCACAGGTGAGCCCTAGATATTAATAAGACCGGCTTTTTCACAGATAGTCTGCCAATATCATTATGTAATCTCGCACCTAGGATAGAATATTCCTCAATAATGTATAGCTACTGCAGCAACAGGTTTTTTGATGAATGTTATGCTACCAATAGACATGTCTTGTTTCATTTCCTGATGTACTACCACCTTAACTACAAACATTCAGATAACAGGATGTTCCATTGTATATTAAGGACTGTACTTACCTTATAAATTAAGCCAAGGCCGACATATTGCTGGCATATTACCAAATCTACCTTGTTTTTGAATCTTATGTAACTTTATGTTATTATGTACAACTGTCTTATTATGTCTTATTGTATGTTAATAGTGCCTGATGAAGGCTGTATCTTCAGCCGAAAACGTTTGCACCTGTAAGCCGCAATTTACTTTATCAAACGAATAAAAAAAATTTGCATTCTCAACTTGGAGATTTTGGCTGTACTCTATTGAATCCTAAGCTGAGATATGGCTATGGGGTCTCTAGATGCCGATAAGAGATTCTTATATTCGTAAGTAGATAGCGGAGGGGCCAATAGACCTGTATGAAATCCATTGATTAGGCCATTGATGATGAATTGGACCCAGTCAGAATCTGAATGAGTCCCTAACAGTGAGCGAAGGAGATCGATGTTCACTATGCTTAGTCATGTAGGATTCTGATTCTTTTGTGGGCAAGCCACGCTGGGATAAAGCATATGGTGCATAAATGCTATAACCTGCACTGACTGTAATGGGACGCCAAATAGTTAAAGTTATTGCATATTTGAGATTTCCCAAAAACTTGATGGGCCTCCCCAACTTGTCCACCCCCAGGACCCCTTTGCTGACTGATGGACCTGGGATATTACTAGCTTGCGAATGAGCTGGATTATTAGCATATGAGCACCAGTCTGTCATGTGGGAATAAGAATTGCACTTAGCACATGCAGGGGTATTGAGGCCCGCAAAATTCCTACAGAATAATTCTGTGTCGATGTTGGACCAATCAACCGTGTGCTGGAATTGAGCCAGCGCTGCTGCTGCCTTAGCCGACAAGGAACGGTGATAGTCATAGAAGGTGGACCCACCATATTGCTGTGGGTTAACAGTACAGATAACATCTTTATATAGACTGAAAGCTAAGACGAACTCCCCTATGCTGAGTTTCCTGTTTAACCTCACATCTTTAGATTTTAATACAACCGAAACTTCGCCACAGACAATGGTCTTATTATCAGGGGCTTCATGGGCAGCTATGAGCAGGGATGACAAATTAACATCCTTGCCCTTAATTATGTCTTGCCGTATGTTAGCTGGAATAAAATAGGATGGTGCAATAGTGGGCGTCGGACCTGACCCACCAGCAACACTAGCCTGAGAACTAGTAGACCTTGATGGACTCTGGCCAACCAAACAATTTACTGTATTGCCTGCTTCAACCGATTCTAGTCTGGCCTGAAACTCCGACATTGATGATACCATAGAATTATTGGCTTCATGCAGTTGAGTGAGAGAAGTCTGAATGGTATTCATGGACATCACTTCCTGGTTATGACCCGCCAGATCTGTAGAAAATAGACAAAATAGCTCCGCCTTCCTTGCTGAAGTTGTAAATGGGATGCCTCTACTGGTTAATTATGCTGTCAGTTTGGGCACCGTCCACGACCTTAACAATGGCCTGGCATCTCTTGCTGATTGCAAAACCACGCTCCCGCGAGACAAGGGTGTATCGCCAATGAATGATTCTTGAGACATCTTACTAAAAAATATAACATGATTAGCTCAGATTGGCACTTGCCCATAACCTAGCTTGTGCAACCAACACCAGTTCCACTCGAACAACACAGATGTGCCAAGGATGCGCTGCACCATTGCAAAAAACTGCCACCGTGAATAGCCGGCCAACCACTGCAGGCACTGCAGCATGTAGTCGCTCATGTGTGCCAGACTGCCCAGAGGCAACGACAAGCTGTCCTCTGTGGGAGGTGTATTGTCTGTGTCCTCCGTATCCCCCCAGCCACGCTGCAGTGATGTCCTTGAGCTGCTTTGGGTGGCACCCTGCTGTGAACACAGTTCCTCCTCATCCTCCTCTTCCTCCAGAACTGTACCCTGGCTGGACAGTTGTGTACCTGGCCTATGTTGGTGCAGGAACCCACCCTCTGAGCCACTTGCGAATGACTGGCCTGAAAACCGTGGAAATGACCCCTCTTCCTCCTCCTCTTTCTCTTGTGCCACATCCTCTTCTATCATCGCCCGAAGCGTTTTTTCAAGGAGACATAGAAGTATCATCATCAGCACTAGTGATGAACGGGAAGTACCATATTCGATTTTGCGATATTTTGCGAATATTCGATTGAATATTCGTCATATATTCGTTGAAATCGAATATTCGTCATTATTCTATATATTGTGAATGTTACGCGAATTTATATTCGCATCGCAAATTAAACTAAGAGCTGGGTTCCTAATGGTTGTCAACCATTAGGAATAGTGTTGAGCGCGAATATTCGAATAGCGAATTTTTTTTAGCGAATATCGGCACTTCGCTAATTCGCGAATATTTCGAATATAGCACTATAAATTCGCTATTTCGAATATTCATTTTTTTTGGTTTTTTTTAGTTATATTTTTTTCTTTCCCACTTCCCAAAAGTAGTTCTTACCTGTCCTGAGGATTCCTGGCTTCCTGTCTTCTCTAGTCAGTGCCCGTTGCCGCTTCTGCCGACTTCCATGCTCATGGAGCGTCCCCATCACCATGGGAACGTCTCCATATTCTAAAATCTACTGTCGGATTTGAGGAATTACGTTAAAATCGCAATGCGATTAATTCAAGTTATATTAATCGCATTGCGATTACAACTTAGCACTGCTATCTTACATAGGCTAGAATTAACGAATATGGAATATAGCACTAGCAGTTAAATTACTTCAAGTTAAATTAATCGTATTGCGAATTCAACTTAGCAGTGCTGCTATATTCCATATTCGTTAACTTCGTTCATTCTAGCAAGCTGACCCATTATAAACCCAGCTCAAAGTTGAAATCGCAATGCGATTAATATAACTTGAATTAATCACATTGCGATTTCAACGTAATTCCTCAAATCCGACAGTACATTTTAGTATATGGAGACGTTCCCATGGTGATGGGGACGCTCCATGAGCAAGGAAGTTTATGGTTGGCTTGGTAGAATTAGCGAATAGCGAATATGACGAATGTATTCGTCATATTCCTCAAAACAAAGATAACAAAGTATTCTACATCTTCGTTTTAGCAACTGTGGGGAGTCGCTCTGGTAGACAGCGGTGCGGGTGCAGTTTAGAGGCAAAACAAGGAGTCCAGATTGTGCAACAAACAGTGTTTTATTCACACTTGCACACCATAAATGAAAAAACAGTCTCTTTGGTGACAGTTCACACACAACGGAAATTACGTGGCAAAACAAAAACAGGCCAACACAGGTTCAGTCACCTGGGAGGTGTAGGTGCAGGTTCGCACCACGCTGTCGGCCCAGCCGCAGGAGAATCCAGCTTCAGGTAGCCAGGAACAAAACACCTCCTTGCTGAGTTCTTTCCTCCAGGACAGAGAACTCCTCAGCCCTGTTAGCAGCTCCAGGATAATCACCACCTCCAGCTGCTGAGCTGGCTGAGCTTTTAAACCCAGCCCAAAACCAGGACTGGGTCGTGGGGAGCAGCCACCCACCCTACACTTTAGCTGCTCCCGGTAAGAGCCGGCCCGGATCGGCTTTGCAGCCATGCTATTTAAACTCTGTCAGTAGCACTAGCTGCTGCTGACATCAACAAAAACGGGCTCTTACCTCACCGAGGCTATGAACCTCGGTGACACATACCTGCCATCCACGACGGCACCCTGCACCTTACCACACACCCCCTTTGTTCAACCCTGAGGGGTGGACACATGTGAGGCAGTGGACGCGGAAAGGGCATCTGCATTTCCCTGCAAGCGACCTGCCCTATGTTCCACGGAGAACTTGAAATTTTGAAGGGACAGGAACCACCTGGTGACCCGAGCATTCCTCTCCTTGGCCTGACTCATCCATTTGAGGGGAATGGTCGGTCACCAGGCGGAACCTCCTCCCTAACAGGTAGTAGCGGAGAGATTCGAGTGCCCACTTGATAGCCAGGCACTCCCTCTCCACTATACTATATCTGGACTCGGCGGGACTGAGCTTACGGCTCAGGAAGACAACGGGATGTTCGTCCCCGTTGACCTCCTGCGACAGTACTGCACCGAGGCCTACCTCCGAGGCGTCGGTCTGTACGACAAACTCCTTGTTGAAGTCGGGTGTCACCAAAACCGGGGACCCACACAGGGCCGACTTCAGCGCGGAAAGCCTCCTCCGCCTTCTCACTCCAGCTAACCCTCCCAGACTTTCGCCCCTTCAACAGGTCTGTCAATGGCGCTGCTATTGTGGCAAAGTGGGGCACAAACCTCATGTAGTATCCTACAATCCCCAGGAACGACTTTACCTGCCTGGTGGTGACCGGTCGGGGCCAGTTACGAATGGCCTCTACCTTAGTTACCTGAGGTTTGATGACTCCCCGCCCGATTACATATCCCAGATATTTGGTCTCTTCCAACCCAATCGCACACTTTTTGGATTGGCGGTTAGTCCAGCTTTCCTCAGGGCATCCACTACCGCCTGCACCTTGGGTAAATGGCTTTCCCAGTCGGTGCTGTGGATGACTACATCATCTAAGTAGGCCGAGGCGTACCGGCGATGTGGTCGCAGCACTATGTCCATTAACCTCTGGAAAGTGGCGGGGCGCCATGCAGGCCAAAGGGTAACACCTTGTAGTGATACAGGCCCTGCGGGTAACAAGCGCGGTTTTCCTTAGCCGCCTCCGTTAAGGGTACCTGCCAGTACCCTTTAGTGAGGTCCAGCACAGAAAAATAACGGGCTTGTCCTAAATTTTCAACAAGCTCGTCTACTCGGGGCATGGGATGCGCGTCAAACTTGGATACTTCATTTAACTTGCGAAAGTCGTTGCAGAACCATAGCGTCCCATCCGGCTTAGGTATTAGGACTATGGGACTGGCCCACTCACTTTTCGACTCCTCAATGACATCGAGCTTCAACATTAACTGCACTTCCTCCGCGATGGCCCGCCGCCGAGCCTCGGGTACCGGTATGGTTTTAACCGGACCTTGGCCTGAGGCTCAGTGGCGATGTCATGTCGGATGAGAGACGTGCGGCCAGGGAGGTCCGAGAACACATCCGTGTTCCGACTGAGAACTCCTGACTTCCTGAACTTGTTTGGAAGACAGGCTGTCTGCAATTTTACCGTGGTTACGGCTTCACAGGCCTCGAACTGTGGGGCTGGACCCTTTTCACCTAGAAGCCCTGGCCGGGGGCTGTGGTCGTCGGCCGCGTCCCTATCTTTCCACGGCTTAAGTAAATTCACGTGGTACACCTGCTCCGGCTTGCGCCGCCTGGCTGGTGTACCTTGTAATTCACTTCCCCTACCTTCTCGATCACCTCATAGGGGCCCTGCCACCTAGCTAGGAATTTGCTGTCAAGGGTGGGTACCAGAACCAAAACCCGATCTCCCGGATTGAAGTCCCGTACCCGAGCCTGACGGTTGTACACCCTACTCTGGGCTTGTTGCGCTGCCTCCATATGCTCCCGGACCAAGGGCAACACCCTTTCCATCCGTTCCTGCATCTGGGCGACATACTCAATGACACTTTTGTGGGGGACAGGCTGTTGTTCCCATGCTTCCTTGGCGATATCCAACAGGCCCCGAGGGTGTCTGCCATAAAGCAGTTCGAAGGGCGAGAACCCAGTAGAGGCCTGGGGTACCTCTCGCACTGCGAACATGAGATAGGGCAGAAGCAGGTCCCAGTCCTTCCCATCTCTAGACACCACCCTTTTTAACATATTTTTAGAGTTTGGTTAAACCTCTCAACAAGACCGTCTGTTTGCGGATGGTAAACGGACGTCCGTAACTGCTTTATACGCAACAATTTACACAGTTCCTTCATTACTTTGGACATAAAGGGGTCCCTTGGTCTGTCAGAACCTCTTTTGGCAGGCCCACACGGGAAAACATCTCCATTAACTCTTTGGCAATGAGCTTAGCTGAGGTATGTCGCAGAGGCACCGCCTCCGGATACCAGTGGCATAGTCGAGAACTACCAGAATGTGTTGGTGGCCCCTAGCAGACTTTGGTACAGGCCCAATTAAATCCATAGCAATTCGCTCAAGCGGTACTTCAATAATTGGCAGAGGTACCAGAGGACTACGGAAATGTGGCTGGGGGCTAGTTACCTGACAGGTTGGACAGGACTTACAATAATTTTCTACTTCCTTGAACACACTGGGCCAATAAAACCGCTGCAGTATGCGGTCCTGGGTTTTCTGCCACCCCAGGTGTCCCCCAAGAACATGTTGGTGGGCAAGCTCCATGACAAGCTTGCGATACGCTGTGGGCACCACCAACTGTTCAACAGGTTCACCTCGGATTTGGTTCACCCGATACAACATATCCTGCAGAACAATAAATCGTGGGAACATTAATTCAGCCCCTGGTTTCTGGGGTTTACCATCAATTTCCAGCACATTCTCCCAGGCCCTGGTTAGGGTTTGGTCCCGGTGTTGTGCGGTCCCAAAATTTTCCCGGAGACATTGAGGTCTGCCAACTCAGGTCCCGGTGGCAAGTCCTCCGTGTCTCCCACCATTACACTCAGTGGGGTTGTCTCCCCCACTACCGCTGCAGCAGTGGTCACCCCTACCGCTGGCCCTTCAGACTCGGGCTCCCAGGGTTCTGGCCTTCCAGGGTATCAGGCCACTCTGCTAGGGTTACCCCTGTCTCAGGGCTATTAGTCACTTTCATCTCAGGCCACAGTGACGGAAAACCAGGAAGTCTCTCCCAATTATTAGTTCATAGGGCAGCTTTGTGGAGATCGCCACTTCACAAGTCCAGGTGCCGACCGCCGTGGACAGAGACATTACAGCAGTGGGATAGTCCTTTAAGTCTCCGTGTATGCACACCACACCCACTGTCCGGCCCGTATACTGGGTGGGCTGTACCAGGGCAGCACTTACCAGGGTTACCAGGCTCCCTGAGTCCAACAGCGCCACTGCCAGGTTATCCCCGACTTGCACCTGGCACAGATGACGATTGTCTATTGTCCCGGGGATGCCGGTCGCACACAGTCTCCGGGCATACATGGAAGCCCGGTACCCATAATTAGTCTCCATGGGTTCCCCCACTGTGGACAGTTGGCCCTTATGTGTCCAGGCTCCCGACACTGCCAACAGACCACTGAGGACGGATCTGCAAGAGGTACATCCCGGGCGGGTTTGGCCGGCCGCCCGGGACTGGGGTGGAGATTTCCGGGGTTTGACTGGCCCCCTCCCAAAAGAACCCCCTGCAGGTTTCTGGTGGCCTCATATCGCTCCACCAGGTCGACCATCTCAAGGGCATCGGTGGGGATACCTGGCCAATCCAGTGTTGAAGGGGGTAAGGCAAGGCCCTCCAAAACATGTCAGCCAGCAGCCGGTCCAGCATAGCAGTCGGACTTAGAACCTCAGGCTGCAGCCATTTTTGCAACCTGTGCAGCAACTCATAGTACTGCGGCCTGGCGGGTTCAGCCACTTTGAAGTCCCACTGGTGGACCCGCTGAGCCCGGACCAACACGTTTACCCCCAGTCTGGCCAGGATCTCCCCTTCACCGTGGAATAGTCAGCAGCCTGGTCGTCTGCCAAATCAAAAAAACTTGCTGGGGTCCGGATGCCAGGAGCGGAGCAACCACCTCGGCCCACTGGTCACGGGGTAGCTTTTCCCTCACGGCGACCTTCTCAAAAACCGCCAGGTACGTCTCAACGTCGTCTGCGGGGGTCATTTTTGGGATCGCCGCACGGACCGCTTTCCGGGCATCATGGACGTGGTGGGACGCTCCTGCCGCCTGTAACGCCATCACATGTTGTAGCAGTAGTTGGTTGGTCTCCCGCTGCTGCACGTTAGCCTCTATGAGAGCCTTCACAGCAGCCTCCATGTTGCCAGAAACTCCTGCTTGCAGCTTTGCTGGCTTAATATATTCCATGCACTTTAGAAAAACAAAACTTCGGCGTTCACGCCAGCCTCACTGCGAGAGGTAGCGGGATCGATGCCCGCATCCTCCACCAAATGTGGGGAGTCGCTCTGGTAGACAGCGGTGCGGGTGCAGTTTAGAGGCAAAACAAGGAGTTCAGATTGTGCAACAAACAGTGTTTTATTCACACTTGCACACCATAAATGAAAAAACAGTCTCTTTGGTGACAGTTCACACACAACGGAAATAACGTGGCAAAACAAAAACAGGCCAACACAGGTTCAGTCACCTGGGAGGTGTAGGTGCAGGTTCGCACCACGCTGTCGGCCCAGCCGCAGGAGAATCCAGCTTCAGGTAGCCAGGAACAAAACACCTCCTTGCTGAGTTCTTTCCTCCAGGACAGAGAACTCCTCAGCCCTGTTAGCAGCTCCAGGATAATCACCACCTCCAGCTGCTGAGCTGGCTGAGCTTTTAGGGTACGTTCACACGACGACAATTGTCGCGCGACAAAAAGTCGCACTATTGTCGCGCGACAATTTTTATAATGGGAGTCTATGGTGTCGCAGTGCGACATGCGACATGCTGCGACTGCGACACGACAGTCGGCAAAATCCATCCGGGATGGATTTTTTGCGACTGTTGTGTCGCGAGTCGCTAGCTATGTTACACGTGCGACACCACCATAGACTCCCATTATAAAGGTCTGTCGCGCGACATTAATGTGACATCAATGTCGCGCTACAAGTGTTGCAGTGTAGTGGTTCCCCAAATTGTCGCGCGACTTTTGTCGCGCGACAGTTGTCGCCGTGTGAACGTACCCTTAAACCCAGCCCAAAACCAGGACTGGGTCGTGGGGAGCAGCCACCCACCCTACACTTTAGCTGCTCCCGGTAAGAGCCGGCCCGGATCGGCTTTGCAGCCATGCTATTTACACTCTGTCAGTAGCACTAGCTGCTGCTGACATCAACAAAAACGGGCTCTTACCTCACCGAGGCTATGAACCTCGGTGACACATACCTGCCATCCACGACGGCACCCTGCACCTTACCACACAACCTATTCGTCAACCTCGCTTATTTTAGCGATCAAATAGGAAGGTTGACTATAGAGACAGCTGTGTTAAATTCGCTATGCGATTTTTTTTTTTTTTTTATAGAATAATTATATTACTTGATATAATTATTATAATTATTCTATTTATAAAAAAAATATATATATATAATCGCATAGCGAATTAAACACAGTTGTCTCTATAGTCAACCTTCCTATTTGATTGCTAGAATTAGCGAAGTTGACGAATAGGTTGCTAAAACGAAGATGGAGAATACTTCTTTATCTTCGTTTTGAGGAATATGACGAATACATTTGTCATATCCGTCATCTTCGCTATAATTCTAGATATGAAACCAATAGGAAAGTAGCCTTAAGTTAAAATCGCAATATGCGATTATTTAAATCGCATATTAATCGCGATAACTAGAATAATGACGAATATTCGATTTCGACGAATATGAAACAAATATTCTTTCGAATATTCGCAAATTTCATCGAAATCGAATATGGCACCTGCCGCTCATCACTAATTAGGAACTCAGCTTTAAGGTAAATTCGCCATGAGATTAATATAACCTGTATTACTCGCATTGCGAATTCAACTTAGAGCTGGGTTTCTAATGGTTGTATTGCTAGAATATAACGAATATCATGAATATAGCACTATATTCTCAATCTTCGTTATATTCTAGCAACGACCATTAGGAACTCAGCTCAAATTTTTATTCGCGAAGCGAACATATAATCGCATTGCGAATTGATCTTAGAGCTAATTTCCTAATGGTTGTATTGCTAGAATATAATGAAGACGACTAATATCACGAATTTACGAATATAGCGCTATATTCTCAATCTTCGTTATATTCTAGCAACAACTATTAGGAACTCAGCTCTAAGTTGAATTTGCAATGCGATTAATATAACTTGTATTGCTCGCATTGTGAATTCAACTTAAAGCTGAGTTCCTAATGGTTGTATTGCTAGAAAATAACGAATATGGCAATGCGAATAATTCAGGTTATATTAATCGTATTGCGATTACAACTTAGTCAAATTTGTGAGATCGTGATTCTCACATCCGACAGTACATTTTAGCATGGAGGCGTTCCCATGCACACAGGAAGTCGGCAGAAGCGGCAACGGGCATTGACTGGAGCGGGCAGGGAGCCAGGAATCCTCCGGACAGGTAAGAACAGCTTTTGGGAAGTGGGAAGACAACCAGAGAGCAAGTAGGATTAACATCTAAAAAAAACAAAAAAACGAATATTCGAAATTGCGAATATATAGCGCTATATTCGCAATATTCGCAAATTTGCAATATTCGCAATAAAAATTCGCTATTCGAATATTCGCTCTCAACACTAATCAGCACTGGCCATGTTGGCAAAGTAGTCAAAACAGCGCAACAAGGCACACAGGTATTGCATTGAGGCCTACTCATTGGTGGGGGAAACGTGCTGTTTCGCAGAGGTACTCACCTGTGCGTGCTGCTGCTGAAAATCCACTATCACCAGCTGCTGCTCGCACAGTCTCTCCATCATGTGCAAGGTGGATTTCCACCTCGTGGGCACATCGCATATGAGACAGTAAGTGGGAAGGCCGAAGATACGCTGCAGCGCAGACAGGGGAGCAGCAGCAGGGTGAGAACGCCAAAAGCGCTCACAGACGGCCCCCACTTTCTGCAGCAGATCTGACATATCGGGGTAGTTTTTCAGGAATTTCTGCAACACCAAATTCAGCACATGCGCCAGGCAAGGGATGTGCATCAAACCGGCTAGGCCCAGAGCTGCTACGAGATTTCGCCCATTATCGCACACCACCAGGCCGGGCTTGAGGCTCAGTGGCACCAACCACTCATCGGTCTGTTGTTCCATGCCCGTCCACAGCTCCCGCGCGGTGTGGGGTTTGTCCCCCAAACAGATAAGTTTCAGAACTGCCTGCTGTTGTTTTCCCCTGGCTGTGCTGAAGTTGGTGGTGAAGGTGAGGAGATGTTAGAGGAGGAGGCAACAGGAGGCAAAAAGAAATGCCCTGCCATCCTCGGTGGTGGAAAGATATGCGCCAAACAGCTATCTGCCCCAGGCCCAGCCGCCACTGCATTTACCCAGTGTGCTGTTAGGGAGATATAACGTCCCTGCCTGTGCTTACTGATCCACGTATCGGTAGTTATGTGGACCTTGCCACAGATGGCGTTGCGCAGTGCAGACCTGATTTTGTCCCCCACTTGTTTGTGAAGATAAGGGATGGCTCGACTGGAAAAGTAGTGGCGGCTGGGAACGACAGACTGTGGGACAGCCACCGCCATAAGGTTTTTAAAACTCTCTGTCTCCACCAGACGGAATGGCAGCATTTCAAAGGCCAGTAATTTTGAAATGCTGACATTCAGGGACAGGGATCGCAAGTGGGTAGGGGGTACTTCCTCTTTCGCTCCATTGTTTGGAAGATGGACAGCTGAACGCTGCCATGAGATATTGTGTTGCTGCTTGTTGAAGGTGACGGACGTGATGGCGTTGCTGATCCTCTGTTTGCGGGGTGGCCGGGGACACTGTCACTCCAGAGGTGGAGGAAGAGGCCAAGACTGCAGCAGAAGAGGAAGCAGGAGGAGCCTGAGACCTTTCTTGGTTTTGGAGTGTTTACTCCACTGCAGCTCGTGCCTTGCACTTAGATGCCTGGTCATGCAGGTTGTGCTCAGGTTTAGAACATTTATGCCTTGTGTGAGAAGGCACAAGGTGCCATAATAGATGATAGATACGTGTCACCGAGGTGCCTGGCCTCAGTGAAATGAACCGGTAATGTTCTGTCAGGAACTCTAGGTTACTGACATTTGCTAGGAGTAGTTTAGCTGCTAGTGGCAGCTGATCCGGGCCGGGTCTCATTGGAGTAGTCAAAGAGCAGGGTGGGATGACTACTCCCACGTATCCAGGCCAGGTGTTGGCTGGCCTATTTAAGCCAGGAATTCCAGGAGAGCTGGGTGTGTGGTTCCTAGTCTGGAAGTGTAACAGACTGGGAGTGAAGCTGTGTGGTGTGTTGCTGTGGATAAGCCTGCCATTGCTTACTCTTTTCTCCCTCCAAGCTGGTGGTGGAATCCTGGAACTACAGAGGACTGTGAGTTATACCATTTCACATGGACTGTGTTTCTTTTGTGTTGACCCGCTGAAGTAAGCGGCCATTTGTTAAACCTGTGTTGAACACAATAAAAGACTGTTGTTTAAATTACACCTGAAGTCACTGTTTGAGCCGATCCCCACAAGTGGTGTCGGATGCGGGCATAAACCCGCGGTCGAATTACATGTCCTGGGTCAAAGCTGCAACACAGAGCCAAACCACACCAGCTGCCATGGAGGAGATGATTAAGCACCTGGTGCATGCAAACTTGCAGCAACAGAAAGCACATACGGACGCCATGCAAGTCCAGCAGGAGACCAACAAGCTGCTCATCCAGCAGATGGCCGTTCTGACCGGCGCCGTCCGCACCGGGAGAGTTCAACTCCGCCCACTCCGAATGATGGACATCGTGTCAGGAGGACAGTGAGGAAGCCTTACAAAAGATGACCTTGGAGGATGACGTCGAGGCTTTCCTCACGGTGTTCGAGCGGGTGGCCGACCGGGAGAAGCTACCACCGGATCAGTGGGCTGAAGTCCTGGCCCCATTTTTAACTGGGGAGCCCCAAAAGGCATATTATGATCTTGCCCTGCAGGGCGCTAAAGAGTACCCCAAATTAAAAGCCGAGATCCTGGCACGGCTGGGTGTTACTTTGGCGGTGCGAGCCCAAAGGGTACAGTACTGGGCCTATAGCCTGGACAAACCGCCGAGGTCCCAGCTATTTGACTTGCTACATCTGGTTCAAAAGTGGTTGCAACCAGAGGTTTGCTCCCCTGCTGAAATGGTGGAGCGTGTAGTCATGGACCGGTACATGCACTCCCTCCCTAACCCCATTCAGTGCTGGGTTGCACAGGGTGACCCCAGACAGCAGATGACCTGGTGGGACTAGTGGAGAGATTCCAGGCCATGGAGAAGTCCCTGGGCGGTCCAGGGAACTTGAAATCCCCTATTGGGGTACCCGGAAGGACTCAGATAGTCAGAGACTGGGGGCCAAACCTACTCGAGAGGGTCGTGTCAAGGCCAGGGGATGCCAGAACCCATACCCAGAGGAATCGCCCGAGAAATTATTTGCTGGAGATGTCGGGCCCCAGGTCACATGGTAGCCCAGTGTCCCCTCACCACGGAGCCCATGGACTGTTCTGTGGGCCGGCGCAGTTCCCTCTTTGCGCAGCCAGCTTGCAGCGCCGTACCCACAGAGGGGAGGGACCACAGATGTGTACACTAACCATCAATGGAACTCTCGTCTCAGGACTGTTGGACTCCGGGAGCTTAGTCACCCTGATCTCGGCCTCTCTTCCTCATGTGTTGGTCCCTGGGAAAAAGCTGGGGTCACGTGTATTCATGGGGACACCAGAGTTTACCCGGTGGCCCAGGTTACTCTGGAGACGGGCTGGGCTGCCCTGACCCACCATGTGGGGGTCGTGAAATGCCTACTGCATGAGGTTATTATTGGTCGTGATTGCCCCCTGTTCTGGGACCTGTGGGCAAAGACTGCTATGCCAAATCACCCCGCAGGTCCATGCAACCCTGGGGGTGGGAGTGCAGAGGCGACCCAGGAGTTTCCTCTGACTGTCCTGCTAGGAGACAATGAGGAAGAGGATAACACAGAGGAAAATGTCCCCGACTTGGAGGTATCCCGGGAAATTTTGGTACGGCCCAACTTCGAGATTTGACCTTAAAAGGGGCACTAGAGAATGTGGTGGTCCTTAATGGGGTTCCCCAAGAGCCCGGGGTCGACCAACGGTTTCCACACTTTGCCCTGAATCAGGACCTATTATACAGGGTGACCAAGATACGGGACGAAGTGATAGAGCAGCTATTAGTCCCGGGACCATATCGGCGTATGGTTATGGATATGGCCCACTCCCATGTGTTAGGGGGTCACCTGGGTGCAGACAAAACACTCGAGAGGGTCCTACAACGATTTTATTGGCCAGGGTGTTACCGAGAGATTAGGGAATTCTGTCAATCGTGTCCAGTTTGTCAGGTCACTTCCCGGTAGCACACTTCCGTAGCCCTCTCGTCCCCTTACCAATCATTGAGGTCCCCTTTGAAAGGATAGCAATGGACCTGGTAGGCCCATTGGTGAAGTCCGCTAGGGGGCATCAGTACATCCTCGTAATCGCTGATTACGCTACCCGGTACCCGAGGCTGTTCCCCTACGGAACCCCACATCCAAAAATATTGCCCGGGAGTTGTTCCATGTCTTCTCCCGAGCGGGTATTCCCAAAGAAATTCTTACAGATCAGGGAACCCCGTTTATGTCAAAAGTAATGAGGGAACTGTGCAAAGTGTTAAGAGTCACTCAGCTGCGAACCTCTGTCTACCATCCTCAGACGGATGGCCTTGTGGAAGCGTTTTAATAAGACCCTAAAGGCCATGCTGAGGAAGGTGGTAGAGAAGGATGGGCGGGACTGGGATTGTCTGTTACCATACCTATTGTTCTCTATTAGAGAAGTGCCCCAGTCCTCCACAGGTTTTTCACCCTTTGAATTACTGTATGGCAGACACCCCAGGGGTCTCTTGGATGTGGCAAAGGAAACGTGGGAAAGTGAGGCCACTCCCTACAAAAGTGTAGTAGAGCATGTAGCACAGATGCAAGAGAGGATGGCGAGGGTGATGCCCATTGTAAAGGAACATATGCTTCAGGCACAGGAGGCACAGGCCCGGGTATATAATAGGTCCGCTTGTCTAAGACAGTTTAATCCAGGAGAACGGGTGTTAGTGTTAGTCCCTACTGTCGAAAGCAAATTCCTAGCCAAATGGCAGGGTCCCTACGAGATAGTGGAAAAAGTGGGAGAGGTCAACTATAGGGTACACCAGCCAGGGAAGAGAAAGCCCTACCAGATATACCATGTCAATTTGATCAAACCCTGGAAGGAGAGGGACCCACCTGAAGCTTCTTGCCTGGTGGCTCAACAGGGGTCCACCATCGAAGCTGTTAAAATTTCAGAGACCCTATCCCCTCCCAAAAACAACAGTTTACGGAACTGCTGCAGAGGAATAAGGATCTCTTCACAGAAACCCCTGGCTGTACCAATGTGATAGTACATGAGATCCTCACAGATCCCCAAAAGAGGGTGAACTTAAAACCCTATAGGATCCCTGAAGCCCGCGGAAAGTGGTTTCCAAAGAGGTTCGGAGGATGATGGAGCTGGGGGTGATTGAGAGGTCTAAAAGTGGGTGGTCCAGCCCCATAGTGTTAGTGCCAAAACCAAACGGGAGTGGAGATTCTGCAATGACTACCGCAAGCTTAATGAGGTGTCCACGGTTGATAATTACCCTATGCCCAGGGTAGATGAGCTAGTCGAACGGCTAGGCCCATGCAAGGTATATTAGCACCTTAGATCTCACTAAAGGGTACTGGCAGATCCCACTGTCACAAGAGGCTAAGGAAAAGACTGCGTTCTCTACACCTGAGGGGTCTTTTCAGTATGTAAGAATGCCGTTTGGGTTGCAGGGGCCCCTGCCACCTTCCAAAGGGCTATGGACCAAGTACTACGGCCCCATAAGGAGTATGCCGCGGCGTACTTAGATGACATTGTCATTTTTAGTCGCGATTGGGAAAGCCATCTCAGAAAAGTTCAGGCCGTTCTTAATGCTCTAAGGAAGGCAGGGTTTACGATTAACCCAGCCAAATGTGCCCTAGGCATGGAGGAAACCAGATACCTGGGCTACGTAGTGGGAAGAGGGAGATTAAACCCCAGCTTAACAAGGTAGAAGCTATTCAGAATTGGCCCCGCCCACTAACTAAGAAGCAGATCAAGGCATTTCTGGGTATTGTGGGCTACTATAGGCGGTTTGTCCCCAGGTTCGCAGAAATAGCGGTTCCCCTGACTGACCTGACAAAAGGCACAAAGTCTGCTATGGTGAGGTGGTCCCCAGAAGCGGAAAGGGCCTTTCAAGAGCTTAAACAAGCCCTGTGTAAGCAACCCGTGTTGATAGCCCCGGATTTCTCCCGTGAGTTTGTGGTCCAGACCGATGCCTCCGATGTGGGTCTGGGTGCAGTCATGTCTCAGGTAGTGAATGGAGAAGAGCACCCAGTGATATACCTGAGTAGAAAACTGTCCCCAGCAGAAAGGAATTATGCCATCGTTGAGAAGGAGGGTCTGGCCATAAAATGGGCACTAGACTCCCTTAGGTACTATCTACTAGGAAGGAGGTTTAGGTTAGTGTCAGACCATGCTCCCCTAAGGTGGATGCGAGAGAAGAGGGGAATAATGCCCGAGTTACCCGCTGGTTCCTTGCACTTCAAGATTTCTCCTTCTCAGTAGAACACAGGCCAGGCAAGATGCAAGGGAATGCGGACGCCCTGTCAAGGGTACACAGTCTGGGGGCTAAAGATGTCCAAGCCCCCGGCTTTGGACAGAGGGGGATATGTGAGAAGGCACAAGGTGCCATAATAGATGATAGATACGTGTCACCGAGGTGCCTGGCCTCAGTGAAATGAACCGGTAATGTTCTGTCAGGAACCCTAGGTTACTGACATTTGCTAGGAGTAGTTTAGCTGCTAGTGGCAGCTGATCCGGGCCGGGTTTCATTGGAGTAGTCAAAGAGCAGGGTGGGATGACTACTCCCACGTATCCAGGCCAGGTGTTGGCTGGCCTATTTAAGCCAGGAATTCCAGGAGAGCTGGGGGTGTGGTTCCTAGTCTGGAAGTGTAACAGACTGGGAGTGAAGCTGTGTGGTGTGTTGCTGTGGATAAGCCTGCCATTGCTTACTCTTTTCTCCCCCCAAGCTGGTGGTGGAATCCTGGAACTACAGAGGACTGTGAGTTATACCATTTCACATGGACTGTGTTTCTTTTGTGTTGACCCGCTGAAGTAAGCGGCCATTTGTTAAACCTGTGTTGAACACAATAAAAGACTGTTGTTTAAATGACACCTGAAGTCACTGTTTGAGCCGATCCCCCACACTTGCTTCAGGCTCTGATTGCACCCCGTGCAGACCACTAGTGTCTTGTCGTCTGCACATTTTCTGAAGAACTGCCACGCCAGGGAGCTCCTTGGAGCTGGATTTGTTCTGCGCAGTAGCAGCCGTACTGTCTACGGGACAGCCGCTCTGCTTTTGCCCCCTGCTCCCTCTTTTGCTGTGCTGGTTGCTCTGTGCGACCACTGCCTCTCCCTCCGAACTGCACAGTTCACTCGCATGACCTTAATTCCATATGGGGGTCTAGGACCTCATCGTTCTCCACATCATCTTCCACCCAGTCTTCACCCCTGCCCTCTTTGTCGGTCTGCACAGCGCAGAAAGTAGCAGCAGTTTGCACCTGTATTTCGTCATCATCAGAGACGTGCCGCGGTGGTCTTCCCATGTCCTCATCTTCAAACTTAAGTGGTTGGGTGGTTGGGCATCGGTGCACTCAATCTCTTCCATTTCTGGGGCAGTGCTAGGTGGATGGACCTAGGAAACCCTGCCAGCAGACTCATGAAAAAGCATAAGAGACTGCTGCAAGACTTGGGGCTTAGACTGCTTGGCTGATATGCAAGGGGATGAGATAGCTGCCCATGGTCTGCAGGTGTCAACTCTGAGCTTTCAGCAGTGGACCGGTTGGGAGACAATGTGAAGGTACTGGAGGGACTGTCAGCCAACCAATCTACTAGCGACTGTACATGTTCTGGCCTCACCATTTGTAGAGCGGCATTTGGGCCTACTAAATAACGCTGAAGGCTCTGTCGTCTGTACGCGCACCTTAGGAAAGTGTTTCATTCTGGGCGTGTAGCTGGCACAGATCCACCACGTCCTCTTCCTGCAACAGGAGCTCTACCAACACCAGCAGCACCACAACCAGGTCCACGTCACTTATTTGACACGCTCCTCATTTTTTGCGGTCACCCACCGAAGTAATACACGTTTTTGCAAAATTTAGTTCCCTGTCACCTATGCAGAGCAGGGGTTTTTCACCGGCAAAACTGGGTTAATGTCACACTCCAATGGAACAGACGATTTTTAGAAATTTATGTCCCTGTCACCTATGCAGAGCAGGGGTTTGTATACGGCAAAAATAGTAAAATGTCACCTACCAATGGAACAGACTATTTTTACTAATTTACTTCCCAGTCACCTATCTAGCACAAAAAGTGTGTTTTTTTTATTGCACCAATGTAAATGCAGTATGTTGTGGTTGTATTGGACTGTCAGAAATGCAGCGTAGCATGCAAATTTGCTATCTCGCACAAAAAAAATAAAAAATATGTGCTTTTTCATATCAGAAATGTAACTGCAGTATGTAATGTTTTAATTGGACTGTCAGAAATGCAGCATAGCCCGTAAATTTACTATCTTGCAAAAAAGTGTGCTCTTTTATATCAGCAAGGTAACTGCAGTATTTAGCGGTTTTATTGGACTGTGAGATATGTAGTACTGTTGCAGACAGATAAAAATTCGCTTTAGGTCACAAAAAATGTGACAGATGCAATGCAATTGAATAATTTTCACTGCCAGGTATGCACTGCAGGCCGCATGGGTACTTGAATGGCCAAAAAAGGGAATTTGTCCTCCACTGAGCTACCAGAACAGAATTAAAGTAATGTCCCTGGCACACATGCAGTTCACATGCAGTTGAAAGGGCACTGCACTTGCAAAAATGGCCGCCGACGCCCACCAAATTTGCAGATGGATTAAAATTTATTCTTCATTGTCATTGGGCTCAGGGCTGGGTACAAAAATATAGCATAGCACCCTCAATAATTGATGTAGTTTGAAGATTGAACACCGCTAGAGTTGAGCGAACACCTGGATGTTCGGGTTCGAGAGGTCAAAGGAGACCCGAAATTTTGGGCACTAAAAAGGCTGTAAAATAGTCCAGGGCTAGAGGGCTGCAAAAGGCAGCAAAATGTAGGTAAATCCCCTGCAATATGCAATAACTCCCCATAGCATAAGATGCCCGAAAATGCCTGTTCAGGTCCCCAGATCAAAACCAAAAATAACCAAATGGACACATTGGCCCTAGTGAAGTTGCAACATTGTATAAGGGTGGACATTTGTGGCATGATTGGAGCCCTATGTAGTAATGGACACTTTTTGTATAATAAATGCACTATGGGCAGGCATCTATTTTCTCTTTCTTATATATGCCTTTTTGTTTTAATATCTAACATCTTGCGGGCCCACACATCTGATTTATGATATCATTAGAACTAAGGTTGAATACTATCTTTGATGTGTGAGATCGCTACATTTTACAGATCTCTATACTAGATATATGAGATTGTTATAAATCATAATTTACATCTTTTAGCTAATGTCACTTCCTCCCTCTGTTGTAGTTCCATTTCCAGGAACGATTACAGGTTACCTGCTCTTGTTATAAACTCCTTTATAGGCGCTTCTATCTAATACTGTTTTGTATGCGCCTTCAAACTTTGCGCTATTGCAGCGCTCAATAGGTGTTGTCTTTTTGCCTAGCAACACCTTTTACATGTACGGACGTCCTCACTACGTCATTGTAGGGCGGATCAGATATCAGTGATCCTCCCACCACTGGCTGACGTAGTGGAATGACGTACCAGAGGAAAGGCATCGGCGGACTCAGTGCCTTTCATAGATACGCTCACGTGATATGTCACGTGGAGCGGTGAGGGCGGAAGTGCGGTTCATACGGCGGGCTATTTAAACGCCAGACGCCGGCCGGCTTTTGCCACTGCACACCCGCGATCACCATGCTCCACTAGCGGAGAATTAGCTAAGTAGTTGAGCATTTGTTTGTTTTTCTATGTGATGTTATGATTGCTGCTGGGGGGAATATGTATGTTTAACAAGTACCCCTACGGTTTGCTCTGACCATTCGTAACCATTGAGTGTTATACCCACACTATATAATAGGATCGGAGCTGTTGAATTGGGGTAGGTGACCATTGGGTCCATCCACTTGTGCTGTGGATACCACTATAGCTCTAGTTAGTGTGTGGTGTTGATTGATTGAACCATTTAGGACTATCTGTCCAATCTATTAGTCCCCTGATGAATTGGCGTTGGCCAAAGAAACGCGTTGGGACGGTCTTTTCATTTATGTTATTCCTATCTATTTCTCCCTTTTCTTTTTTGCTTGACGAAGCTGGGCAGTCACTGTCCTGTCCAAAGGGGCGAATATAGGTGCAATGTCCTTATCGTGTTAGGATAGGGTTTACTATGGTCAGAGACCCAGCTACTTTACCTCTATCCAATCTTTTTTGTTCATCTCTATGCACATCACATCATGCAGTATTTGATTAATGTGGTTAACGGAGGTGTTAACCGTGTTTATAAGTAAAACTTCTATATCTTTTGGGCATTTTTAAACCTTAATCATTAAAAGTTATATTTTAGGCACCCTATTGTTATTTTTTGTTAAATCCCCTGCAAACAAATGTGGATAGGGAAATGAATTAAAATAAAATAAAATAAATAAAAATTAAGCAATATCAATTGGAGAGAGGTCCCATAGCAGAGAATCAGGCTTCAAGTCACCCACCAATGGAGAAGACCACTTTCAGTTATTTAGGCCCCAGCACCCAGACAGAGGACAGAGGTCGCATAGCAGAGAATCAGGCATCATGTCACCCACCAATGGAGAAGGCCAAATTTAGATAATTAGGCCCCTGGCACCCAGATGGAGGAGAGAGGTCGCATAGCAGAGAATCAGGCTTCATGTCACCCACCAATATAGAAGGCCACTTCCAGATATTTAGCCCACGGCACACAGACAGATGTCGCATAGCAGAGAATCAGGCTTCATGTCAACCACCACTGGAACAGACCACATTCAGATAATTAGGCCTTTAGCACCTAGACGGAGGAGAGGTTCATTCAACTTTTGGTTGCACCGCAATATAATGGTAAAATTAAAAAAAGAGGATTAAATAAAGAAGTACCCCGAAGTACAAGAATATAATGGTTGAGGGGAAGGCAGTTATAAATGTATATTCTGCACAAGGGATGGACCGGTCCTGTGGGATCCATGCCTGGTTCATTTTTATGAACTTCAGCTTGTCCACGGTGACTGTGGACAGGCGGCTGCGTTTGTCAGTAATGACACCCCCTGCCGTGCTGAATACACGCTCAGACAAAACGCTGGCCGCCGGGCAGGCCAGCACCTCCAAGGCATAAAAGGCTAGCTCTGGCCACGTGGACAATTTGGAGACCCAGAAGTTGAATGGGGCCGAACCATCAGTCAGTACGTGGAGGGGTGTGCAGACGTACTGTTCAACCATGTTAGTGAAATGCTGCCTCCTGCTAACACGTTCCGTATCAGTTGGTGGTGCAGTTAGCTGTGGCGCGGTGACAAAACTTTTCCACATTTCTGCCATGCTAACCCTGCTCTCAGAGGAGCTGGCCGTGACACAGCTGCGTTGGCGACCTCTTGCTCCTACTCTGCCTTCGCCTTGGGCTTCCACTTGTTCCCCTGTGACATTTGGGAATGCTCTCAGGAGCGCGTCTACCAGCGTGTGCTTGTACTCGCGCATCTTCCTATCACGCTCCAGTGCAGGAAGTAAGGTGGGCACATTGTCTTTGTACCGGGGATCCAGCAGGGTGGCGACACAGTAGTCCGCACACGTTAAAATGTGGGCAACTCTGCTGTCGTTGCGCAGGCACTGCAGCATGTAGTCGCTCATGTGTGCCAGGCTGCCCAGAGGTAAGGACAAGCTGTCCTCTGTGGGAGGCATATCGTCATCACCCTTCGTATCCCCCCAGCCCCGCACCAGTGATGGGCCTGAGCTGTGTTGGGTGCCACCCCGCTGTGAACCTGCTTCATCCTCATCCTCCTTCACCTCCTCCTCATCCTCCTTGTCCTCCAGTAGGGGGGCCCTGGCTGGCCACATTTGTACCTGGCCTCTGCTGTGGCAAAAAACCTCCCTCTGAGCGACTTCTAACAGACTGTCCTAAAAGTGCTAAAAATGACCCCCTCATCATCCCACTGATCCTCCTTGTCCTCCAGTAGTGGGCCCTGGCTGGCCACATTTGTACCTGGCCTCTGCTGTTGCAAAAAACCTCCCTCTGAGGCACTTCTAACAGACTGGCCAAAAAGAGCTAAAAATGACCCCTCATCCTTCTCCTCCTGGGCCACCTCCTCTTCCATCATCGACCTAAGTGTTTTCTCAAGGAGACATAGAAGTGGTATTGTAACGCTGATAACGGTGTCATCGCCACTGGCCATGTTGGTGGAGTACTCGAAACAGCGCAACAGGGCACACAGGTCTCGCATGGAGGCCCAGTCATTGGTGGTGAAGTGGTTCTGTTCCGCAGTGCGACTGACCCGTGCGTGCTGCAGCTGAAACTCCACTACGGCTTTCTGCTGGTCGCACAGTCTCTCCAGCATGTGCAAGGTGGAGTTCCACCTGGTGGGCACGTCGCATATGAGGCGGTGAGCGGGAAGGCCGAAGTTATGCTGCAACGCAGACAGGCGAGCAGCGGCAGGATGTGAACGCCGGAAGCGCGCACAGACTACCCACACTTTAGCAACCACTGGTCGGTCTGTTGTTCAATACCCCTCCACAACCGCTGCGCCGTGTGGGGCCTGTCCCCCAAACATATGAGTTTCAGAACGGCCTCGTCTCCAAGGTTTGTGAGATAGAGAGCGGAATGCTGCCGTGTGACATGGTGGAGATGCTTGGTGATGCAGGTGGTGGTGTCGGTGGCACATCCTCTGTTTGGTGGGCGGCAGGTGCCAACATTCCTCCCAAGGCGGAGGAAGAGGCCGAGGCAGCAGCAGAAGAGGGATCAGGGGGAGCCTTAGTGAGTTCCTTGCTTTTAAGGTGTTTACTCCACTGCAATTCATGCTTTACATGTAGATGCCTGGTCATGCAGGTTGTGCTAAGGTTCAGAACGTTAATGCCTCTCTTCAGGCTTTGATGGCACAGTGTGCAAACCACTCGGATCTTGTCGTCAGCACATTGTTTAAAGAAGTGCCATGCCAGGGAACTCCTTGAAGCTGCCTTTGGGGTGCTCGGACCCTGGTGGCGGTAGCTAGTAGCAGGCGAACTCTCTTGGCGGCGGCTGTTCGGCTTTTGCCCCCTGCTCCCTATTTTGCTACGCTGTTGGATCGGTCTCACCACTGCCTCTTCCTCTGAACTATGAAAGTCAGTGGCACGACCTTCATTCTATGTGGGGTCTAGGACCTCATCGTCCCCTGCATCGTCTTCCACACAGTCTACCTCCCTGACCTCCTGTTCGGTCTGCACACTGCAGAAAGACGCAGCAGTTGGCACTTGTGTTTCGCCATCATCAGAGACGTGCGGACTCCGATGAGGTGGAATTCCCATGTCCTCATCATCAGGAAACATCAGTGGTTGTGCATCAGTGCATTCTATGTCTTCCACCACTGGGGAAGGGCTAGGTGGATTCCCTTGGGAAACCCTGCCAGCAGAGTCTTCAAACAGCATAAGAGACTGAGGCTCAGACAGTTTCCCTGATATGCATGGGGATGATGTCACAGACTGATGGGCTTGGTTTTCATTCGCCACCTGTGCGCTTTTTGCAGAAGACTGGGTGGCAGATAATGTTATGAACATGCTGGATCCACTGTCGGCCACCCAATTGACTAGCGCCTGTACCTGCTCAGGCCTCACCGTCCTTAGAACGACATTGGGCCCCACCAAATATCGCTGTAAATTCTGGCGGGTACTGGAACCTGAGGTAGTTGGTTAACTAGGACGTGTGGCTGTGGCAGAATGGCCACGTCCTCTCCCAGCACCAGAGATTCCACTAACACCACCACGACCGCGTCCGCGTCCCTTACTAGATGTTTTCCTCATTGTTACCATTCTTCAAGCACCACAATAAGAAAAAAAAATATTTGGCACAATGTATTGATTTCAAATTCAGGCCTTTTTTTACAGGCACCTAACACTATCTGCCCATTTATTTATGTACCATATTACACTAATCCAGGCACAGCAGTAACCACTGATTTAGGGGAATATCTCTTTTAGGGCTAGTATTTATTTTTTTTGGAGATGCATAGTAGCGTGAGAAACAATATGTAGGATTATGCCTTCAGCAATTGTATTTTACACTTTGTGTAATATACCCTTTAACGGACAGAAATACACTTGGAGATGCACGGTAGCGTGTGAAGTTATTGAAGATGACCCTCTCAGCACTTGTATATACACCTTGAGTGTAATATACCCTTTTACGGACAGAAATACACTATGATATGTACAATAGTGCGTTCAGATTTACCGGGTTATGCTTTCAGCAATTGTAATGTAACACTTTTTGTAATATAGAGGAATAATCGCAAGTTGCGATAATGATAGTAGCGCTGGGGTACTGTGCTATTATATGTGGGTGACAGTGTGATCCTTTTGGTGGTAATAGTGTTAGCAGCACCAGTTTTGGGATGGTTATCGATATTAGATAAATTCAACTGCAGGTATCTTTAACTTGAGCAATCTCATATTGAAAAAAGAGGAAATAACACTCCTACAAAAAGGCCTCAAATTTGCCCCCACGGCCAGGTTCAACACATTTGATGCCTTCATAGGAATCAAAAAATTCCTACGTAAACTAGCCCTTAAAAAATACTCTTTAAAAACAGATAAGCAAAGAGGAAAGAATACTCGTAAACAAAAATATTAATAAAAAATACAAAAAACAGAAAACAGATGAGTCTAAGATCCAAACACCTGCTACAAAGATGGAGACGTTCACCACAAACAATAAGACATCCACATCAACGGACACAAAGTATCTACATACAGAATTGAAATTGAAATCTAATTTTAACCCTACAGCGGAATATTCTGACCCTATGAAGACTTTTCAATCCTTGATTATCCGGGAACTACACAAAATTAAACCAGCTCGAAATAATAAGAGGACCCAAAACCTGACTAGAGGCGAAGGCAAAGCCATCAGAGAACTACAGACCAATCACAAAATAGTCATCAGACCAGCTGACAAAGGAGGGTGAGTAGTGATATTAAATCTTGAAGACTACCAACTAGAATCCCTCAGACTACTATCAGACAATAAAACCTATAAAAAACTCACTAAGGACCCGACCGATCAATACAAAAAACAACTGAACTCATTAATGACAATAGGGAGAGATAAAGGAATACTATCCATGGAGGAAGCTCTATATATTAATAATCAAAACCCAAAAATTCCCATATTTTATTACCTCCCAAAAATCCACAAGTGTAAAACCAAACCTCCGGGCAGACCAATTATATCTGGAATTGACAGACTAACCTCTAACCTGTCAAAATATGTGGACGTACTCCTACAAGGGGAAGTACAAAAGCTACCTGCTTACTTACGTGACACTAAACATATCTTACAAATATTAGAAGGCATCCAATGGCAGGAGAATTTTATCCTGGGCACACTAGACGTCACCTCACTTTATACGATCATTGAAAATAATAAAGGACGGGAAGCGGCAGAACATTTTTAAAAAAAAGGCAGTAACATGCCAGAAAACCAAATTAACTTCATTGGGGAATGTATCAGTTTCATTTTACAGCATAATTATTTTAAATATGACTCTGATTTTTACTTACAAACGTGGGGAACTGCGATGGGGACCAGATTTGCGCCGATTTTCGCTAACCTGTACATGGGCAGGTGGGAGGAGCTCACCATCTTCCCCAACGGTGAGCTCAGTGCGGGTCTGGTCCTCTGGAAACGTTTCATAGACGATATTGTTTTTATTTGGCAGGGAGACGAAACATCCCTTGACCAATTTTTATTAAAATTAAATAAAAATGATTTTTATTTGCACTTTGCACTCTAATTGGAACAAAAAAACTAATAATTTTCCTTGAATTAACTATCTACATAGAAGCTGGATTTATACATACCAAAACTTTCCACAAACCTACAGATACCAATGGCTTCATCCCACTAGACAGCTGCCACCTACCCACGTGGCTAAATAATATACCCTACAGCCAATATATAAGAGCCCGCAGAAATTGCACGGAACACTCTAACTTTGAAGAAGAAATGCAAATACTAAGTAAAAAATTCTTAGAGAAAGGATATCAACTAAAACACCTTGAACCAATCATTGAACAGGTTAAACAACATAATCGCGCAGATCTGATGAAAGATAAAAGCACAAAAATAAATGACCCCAATAAAGAAGAAAACAATATTAAAATTCCCATTATAACGAAATATAGTGCAGATGCAGGGAAGTTCAAAAGAATAGTCAAAAAATACTGGGATGTCCTTAAACAAGACAGAATAATAGGGAGTAAAATCTCCAACAACCCTTTATTTGTGTTTAAAAAAGCCTCAAATCTATCAAACATAATAGCTCCCTCCACCAAAACACTGAAACCAAAGATCAACCAACATATCAAAAAAGGTTTCTTCCCTTGCAGACTGTGTAAAAATTGCAGAACTGTAAAACAAGCAAATAAACCAATCACAAAAATAAATACTCCTATAATGGAATATAAAATTAAAGAACACATTACATGAAATACCAAAGGTGTTATATACCATATTAAATGCCCATGTAACAAAATATACGTAGGGCGCACCAAAAGAGAGTTGAAAACAAGGATCAATGAACATATCAGAAATATACAGAAGAAATAATTGGAACACCCCCTGTCAAAACACTATGCAGAATTCCACAATGGTAAATTTTTAGGATCATCCTTTGGAGGCATAGAAAGAGTGGACAAAAATATAAGAGGAGAAGACTATATAAAAGATATGTCCCAAGCAGAAACTAAATGGATATTCAGGTTTAACAGCCTGGTACCAAATGGATTAAACCAAGAAATATAATTGTTTGCCTTCCACTGACTTAATAAAGTGATTACAGCACTATAAATCACCTTAGAAGACTGCAATACAGACATTTACAGGTTAAACAGTGTACCTGCGCTGAAACTTAGAGGTTGCCATGGAAACCAGGAAGCCTTTATAATCCCCAAGACCACTAGGACTGACCATCCCTGATGAAGAAGCCCGCTAGGCTTTGAAATGCGTAGGGAGTGTGGACTTTGAAGGCTACCGTACTACCAGTGGTGATGTCGCCCAGAGGAATCTCCCGGGCAACGCTCTAACGCTCACCTAAGGTCTCCTCGCACAGCGCGTACTTCCGGCCGGAGCAGCGCTGCTGCTAGAAGGAAACCTGAAGAGGACTACAAGTATCAGCGCAGCAAAACTGAACCTGAACCAGCGACCAACACAGCGATCATACATCCACAAAGAATAAGGTAACCACCCAACAGCGATTGTGCGCCAAATATATATGGTTCTTTGCTGCGCACTGATAGAATTTCAAAAGCCCAGTACATGGACACTGCAACTGCACTTTCTCAGTTGAATTTATCTAATATCGATAACCATCCCAAAACTGGTGCTGCTAACACTATTACCACCAAAAGGATCACACTGTCACCCACATATAATAGCACAGTACCCCAGCGCTACTATCATTATCGCAACTTGCGATTATTCCTCTACACTTTAGTACATATAGGGACTGCAACAGATCCCCAAACAGATAAGTAGCAGCGGGGTCTCCTTCCTCCCAAGGAGACTAAGTACTGTACTACACATATGGCAGCGCAGGCAGATCTCGTAATTTGTAAGAGACTTTAAGTAATATACCCTTTTACGGAAAGTAATGTACTTGGAGATGCAGGCTGAGTGTAATTTACCCTTTTACGGACAGATTAACAATTGGCCTGCAACAGCTGGAACACCAGATTCAGGGTATTGATATATTGGCAAGTGAATTTCACCCCAGAACAAAATCTATCCTTTGACGGATACTATTAAACTTGTCCAGTCACTGCTGTGACACCAGATTTACGGTATTGCTATTTTGGCAATTGAATTTCACCCTAGAAAAAAATACATCCTTTGCCGGTTGCTATTAAATTTGTCCAGCCACTGCTTGGACACCAGATTCATGGTATTGCTATTTTGGCAATTGAATTTCACACCAGAAAAAAATATACCCTTTTACGGACAGAGTTAAACTAGACCTGCAAGAGCTGGAACACCAGATTTACTGTATTTCTATTTTGCTACTGACTTTCACCCCAGAAAATAATATATCCTTTGACGGACAGTAGGGAAATAGTCCAGTCACAGCTGGAACACCATATTCAGAGTATTGCTATTTTGGCAATTAAATTTCACCCCAGAACAAAATCTTTCCAGTGACGGACACTATTAAACTTGGCCAGCCACAGCTGAAACCACTGATTTATGGTATTGCTATTTTGGCAATTGAATTTCACCCCAGAAAAAAATCTATCCTTTGCCGGACACTATTAAAATTGTCCAGCCACAGCTGGAACACCAGATTTATGGTATTTCTATTTTTACAACTGTATTTCACCCCAGAAAATAATATATCCTATGACGGACACTATGAAACTTGTCAGATCACAGCTGGAACACCAGATTTATGGTATTGCTATTTTGGCAATTGAATTTCACCCCAGAAAATTATCAATCCTTTGCTGGACACTATTAAACTTTGCCAGCCACTGCTGGGACACCAGATTTTAGGGGATTGCTATTTTGCCAATTTAATTTCACCACAGAAAAAAATCTATCCTCTGCCAGACAGCAGACAGTATTACACTTGGCTTACCTCAGCTAGAACACCAGATAAAGGGGATTGCTATTTTGGCAATTGAATTTAACCCCTTAATAAAATATAGAAATTTCTATCCTAAGTTTCTAGGGGTGACAATAAGCACAGCCAAGCCCCTGATGTAGGATATAGCAAAAAAAAAAAAAACCCTAGTGTTGATGGATTGATGGACTTGGTGGCAGCTTGTGCTGGTGCACCAAAAGACACAAAATGGCCGCTGATCAAAGTGACAGAAAAACGCTCTGTGCAGCCTAAAAACCAGTGAGCAATTAACTAGCAGAAGTTCAATGATTCACAGCTGTAGATTGATCACTTCATTAGGTGTTTTTGCTGAGTTTTCCCTGCTTAATCTCGCCCTCACAGAAGCTGCGTCCTCTCCCTACACTAATCAGAGCAGTGTGACGTGCGGCGCTACGTAACTCCAGCTTAAATAGAGGCTGGGTCACATGCTGCCATTAGTAGGCATGTGATGGCTTCTTAGGGCAAGAAGTAAAACGCTAGCTGATTGGCTGCTGTGCAGCCCTTCAGAAAGCGGGAAGAAATCGCCGAACAACGGACCCGAACCCAAACTTTTTTGAAAATGTTCGGGTCCGGGTCCCGAACACCCCAAAATTCAGTACGAACCCGAACTATCCAGTTCGGGTTCGCTCATCCCTGAACACCACCAAGTTCAACAGAATTCTTCCCTAATCTCTCCCTCACAGCAGCAGCATCCTATGCCTACACTGAGGCGAGCAGAGTGACAGGCGGCGCTACGTGACTCCAGCCTATATAGAGGCTGGGTCATATGCTGCTCTTGGATAATCACAGCCATGCCATTAGTAGGCATGGCTGTGATGGCTTCTAAGGGCAGACTAGTGAAACGCTTGTTTATTGGCTACCCTGCAGCCTTTCAAAAGCGCCAAGAAATCCCGAACATCGAACTCAAACCCGAACATTTACGGAAATGTCCGGGTTCATGTCCAGGTACCAAAAACCCTAAAGTTTGGTTTGAACCTGAACTTTACATTTCAAGCTTGCTCAACCCTAGTGCTGCAGTTATATGCTGTAAAATCTCCATTTTGTAAATTCAGCATTTTGTTCCCATTAATTGTCAATGGGGAAAAAACTGAGCAAACTGGAACAGAGTGCACCAGAATCTATCCCGTTCTGGTTTGTTGCATTTCCATGCTGGACACAAAACTGTTGGACACGAAAAAACTGGAACCAGCGCCTATTGACTTACAATTCTTTTAGTGCCAGATCTGGCATGCTCATTTTCAATATAATAAAACTGGATCCGTCCTGAACGGATGCAGCCGGTTGTATTATTGAAACTGATGTGTTATGCTGTGGTTTTTAGATCCCTTGCTGGATCTCAAAATCACATAGGAAAAATGCATATGTGAAAGTAGCCTAATTTTGGATGATTTACCATATCTCATGGTTATCAATTATTTCTTGTACGGCTTTTCTAATTTCTTTATTTCTCAGGCTGTATATAATGGGGTTGATCAAAGGAGTGAACACCGTATACAGCAGGGAGAGGATTTTGCTCATTGTTAGTGTTTTCACTTTTGTTGGGACAACATAAACACTGAATATAGTCCCATAGAAGATTGAGACCACAATGAGGTGGGAGCTACAGGTTGAGAAGGCTTTCTGTCTACCAGCACTGGATGGGATCTCCAAAATTTCTAAACCAATGTAAGCATAAGAAATTATAATGATTGTGGTTGGCATTATTACAATTGGAATACTTAGTAAATAAATCTCTAGTTGGAGAATAAAGGTATCAGAACAAGCAAGTTTTAGTAACGGGACAATGTCACAGAATAAATGGTCAATGATATTTGATCCACAAAACTGTAGTTTTGCCACTGTTATGATGTAAGTCAAACTAAAAAAGCATCCAAATATCAAACAGAAGAAGGACAATATCACACAATGGGCACTTGTCATGATAGAGGTGTAACGGAGGGGATTACAGATGGCCACATATCTGTCATAAGACATCACAGTGAGAAGAAGACATTCTAAAGTTTCTGAGGCACAGAAGACATAAAGCTGAAAGATGCAGTTGTTAAAAGTAACGGTCCGGCCATTATTCAGTAGGATGTGGAGCATGTTGGGGACAATATCAGTGGGTAACAAGATGTCGCTAATGGACAGCTGTGAGATGAAGAAGTACATTGGAGTGTGGAGGTTCTTGCTGGTGGACACCAGGATGATGATCAGGAGATTCCCACATATTGTCCCACAGTAAACCATCAGGAGCAGACAGAACAGGGATATTCTTAAACTTTGACTGATTTGAAATCCCAAAAGAAAAAACTCAGAGACTACCGTCAGATTGTTCTCCTGTGTGTAGAAGAATGGTACCTAAGCTTCAATAATCCGAAATGATTCATTGAATTTATCATAATAATCTAGAACAAATTCACATGCTAAACAATGTACATATTACCTGATATACCATACTTACAGAACTTTTTTAACCCCTAATTATGTTATTTGTAAAATTAAAAAAATGAAGCTGTTGGATAACATGTACCTGTCATGAGTCTTAATATTAGTCCTCTTTCACACGGCCATAGTTGGCCCGTGTCCATGCTGCAGGCAGCAAATTGCGGCCCGTAATTCACGGGCACCGACCGTGGGGCAGCCGCAGCGGATTGCGGACCCATTCACTTGAATGGGTCCGCTATCTGCATGTTCCGCAAAAAGATAGGACATGTTCTATCTTTTTGCGGGACGGAAGTACGGAACGGAACCCCAAGAAAGCACTCGGTAGTGCTTCCGTAGTATTCCGTTCCGTCATTCCGTTCCGTACTGTTCTGCATCTCCTGATTTGAGGACCTATTGAAATGAATGGGTCACCATCCGTGATGCAGAATGGCCACAGAATAATTCCCGTGTATTGCGGATCCGCATATGCGGTCCGCAATACGGGCACGTGACACCTACGGCCGTGTGAAAGAGGCCTTAGAAGTATAGATGCAGGCAGGATTACTTTGAGACCAGGTGCTCAGGGATTATAACCCTAAGGCTCCATTCACACGTCCGCAATTCTGTTCTGCATTTTGCGGAAAGGAATTGTGGACCCGAAAAAAATAGAACATGTCCTATTCTTGTCCGCAATTGCGGAACACACACATCCGCAAAACACTTGCAGATGTGTAAATGGAAGCTAACCCAATTTGTTCTTTTTACTGTTATGTGTTTATAGGATAGGTCATCAATATCTGATCAGTGGGGGTCCAACTCCCGGCACCCCTGCCAATCTGCTGTTTGAAGAGTAGGCAGCACTCATATAAGATATAGAATCCATAACGGAATTCCACTAATACCCGAACCCGAACTTAAAAAACACAAGTTTTCTCATCCCTATTTGTAACATAAAATACCAGATCTGTCTACCATTACCAAAATCATTCAAAACAAGTTGTACATTTAATATCAACGATAACATTTTTTAAAGTTTTAATTGTTAGAAAATTAAACACTTTTATCTATTTTGATATGAATTTACAGTTTTTAGGACACTTGAAAAAATCTGAAGAATTCTAAAAGTTAAAGCTCATGCACATGAATGTCCGTATTTCCGTTCCTGCAAATAAATAGAACATGCCCTATTATTGTCCGCTTTATGGACAAGGATAGGACTGTTCTACTAGGGGCCAGCTGCTCCGTTCTGCAGAATACGGAATGCACATGGATGTCATTTTTTTTGCAGATCATTTTTTTTGAGAACCTCTAAATACATATGGTCATACATAAGCCCTTACACAATAATTTTCTTAACTACTCACAATAGGTGTTGCTGTGTTCTTGGCATTCATTTCCAGATTATTATTTTTTTCTCATTGCTCTCAGATCTCTGTAAGACAGCTTTGTCATCAGCTTCCATGACTGAGACCACATGTAGCAGTATGGATATTTATGTAGAAGATGAAGGCGAGGTGCCAAGAAAGTTATCAACCTGGAGATGTGCTAATGTTTAATAAGTTTCTAGTGTCACGGTCTTTGGAGAAATATAAAAATAAACCATTTACAAATTAAGAGTCAATTCTTTAATTTGTAAGAATATATGAAACAAACTTTTTTTTTTAATATCTGAAGGGAAATTTAATAACTAAGGATAGATATATAAGTGGTCAGTACAGCGATAACTCCCATCATCTTTTAATACCCAGGATTTTGACTAGAGATGAGCGAATCAAAGTTGATGAAGTGGAATTCGATCCGAATTTAAGGAAAAATTTGATTTGCACCAAATCCGAATTTCCTCATGCTTCATGGTAACGAATCCCATTTTTTTTTGTAAAATGGCTACTGCATGTTTGAGGACATGGAGAATGGAACTCGGTGAAGATGGAATCACCCATAATGCCATGCATGCAGCCAATCAGCAGCCAGACAGCCCTATGATGTCACAGCCCTATAAATAGCCTCAGTCATCTTGGGTTCTGCCATTTTCCAGTGTACTTAGTGCAGGGAGAGACATCAGCAGGCGAAAGGGACAGTGGTAGAAAAAACTTCATTGTGCTAGAAAAATGATTTATAAGTTCAGGGAAAGATTACTCAAGGTGTTGGGAAAGGATAGGGAGGAATCATTCCACAGCATTTATGTATAACAGGGTTCAGTAGGGGAGGTTACAGGCTGGGTAATAGGAACAATCCTATTACACCTTGCTGCACTGACTAGGAATCTAAATTACCATTATACAGCTCTGTAATTCCAGCAAACCGTTCTTGCTATTTGGGTACAAGTGCTGTTTTATACAGCCATTAACAGGGTTTATTACAAAGAAATATTTGTACCTCTTATTTGCCCTAGTGCGTTGCAGTTATATGTTCTAAAGCAATTTTTGACTTGTATTAGTGGGGAAAAAAGGGCTTATTAGCCGTTGTGTGGTGAAGTGCAAAAGCTCTTTTTGTCATGTATTAAAGGCAAAAGAAAATATATTTGCCGTTCAGCAGTGCAGTTATATGTTCTAAAGCCCTTTTTGGTGTGTATTAGTGGCACAAAAAGGACAGTATTTGCCATTGTGTGCTGAAGTGAAAAAATTACAGACTTTTTTGGGGTGTTGTACTTTCCTTTTTTTCCTTATTTATTTATTTGATCCTACAGTATGTCCGACAGAGAAGTGCCAGGACCTGCACAGGGGAGTGGCAGAGGCCTAAATATTTCTGGAGCAGGCACAGCAGAGTAAGGGGGCATGGAAGCATGGGTCACATCCAGAGATCTCAGCTCCCAGTGTCAGCTAGCGGTCGTGTCATGACCAGCAACCCAGCAGTTCATGAATGGTTGACTTGAACTTTGACTTTGCTGCAAGGGACATCAGACACCCCCAGCCAAGAGTTGGTGGGTTCGTGAGACACAACCCTTAGTTGGCATAGCCCAGGAGAAGGCCCTGTGCCCTCAACTGTCCTCAACCTGCCTTTGTCCTTTTCTGTTCCCTCAGCCAGAAAAGTATATACTGTGCGCTCAGCTCCACTATACAGCGAGAACGATCTAATGGAGGACAGTCAGCAGACACTGACCACCCAAGATGTGGTACAGGGGTTTGCGGAAGCAGCGTCAGTAACAGTCAGTCAGTGTGGAGTGTTGGGGATAAAATCACCTACTCGGAGGTGTAGCAGTTTTTTGTTAAGCCACCGGAGGAGGTGTACATGGCCATATGTAAAATCTGTGGGCAGAAGGTGAAGCGTGGCCAGGGTGCTGATGTTGGCACCACGGCCCTGCGTCAACATATGGAGCATCACCATAAAGTGGCCTGGGAGAACCGTGGCTCCGTAACCGCTGCACCCTGTTTCAGGCAGTCATGGTTTTACCACCCCAGCTAAAGGTAGCTGTCTGTCCTTCCCATCATCTTCTGGTCCTGATGCTCCGGCTACTCCTCCTCCTACTCCTTGTCAATCATTCCATCAGCAATCAATCACCGAAACGATTTCCAAGAGACAACAGTATGCGTGCACTCATCCAACGGTGCAGAAGTTGAATGTACTCCTGTCTAAGGACTCTGCATCTTTCAGAGAACTGATGGCTTGTGCCAAGCCAAGGTGGAGAGTCCCAAGCCATCATTTCTTTGCCAGAATGGCAGTACCAACCCTGCACACATATGTAGAACAGAAGGTGGGCCAGTCCATGAGCCTGTTGGTGTCTGCCAAAGTGCATGGCAGCGCCGTTGTGTGGAGCTGTAACTACAGTTTGGGACAATACATTTCCTTTACGGCCCACTCAATGAATGTGGTTCATGTATAGCCACACCTGCAAATTGACCAGATGACGCCGCTTCCGTCTTTACATTGTTACGCTGTTGGTCCTGTGACAATGGTCGCCTCTGCCTTCTCACTCTACACCATTTCCTTAGCCTCCACTGCAGGGACAATCCACAGTGTGCCTTCAGCATACCACATGTGCAGGGAACGGCGCTGTCACTCTGTTCTGCACCTCTTTTGCCTGGGTGAGCGGAGTCACACAGGGAAGGAATTGCTTTGTGTTATTCATCAATAAATTGAATTCTGGCTTTCTCCATGACATCTCAAAATCAGATCCATGGTGACCGACAACGGGAAAAGTATGGTGTTGGCGCTGCATCAAGAAGGGCTGAGCCATGCGCCCTGCATGGCACATGTGTTTTATCTGGTTGTCAAGCGGTTCCTGAAGTCTTCCACCCATCTACAAGACATCCTAAAATTGACCAGGAAATTTTGCATTAACTTCAGTTACTCATAAAATACAAAGCACACCCTCCTTGAGTGGCAGCGGCAGAACGGCATCCCACAACATAGGCTGATATGCAATGTTTCCACCCGTTGGAATTCCACCCTTCATATGTTGGACCGACTATACAAACAGAGAAAGACCATAAACGATTTTTTAATGATCCATGCTGACAGGAATGCACCCCTGTGCAACTTTGATGTCAGACAGTGGCAGCTCATGAGTGACACCGGTCATTTTCTCAGGTCCTTTGAGGAGGCCATGTTATTTGTAAATCACCAGGACTATGGGATGAACAACATCATCCCACTGATTCACGTCTTGGAACAGATGTTGGTAAATTTATCTGGTCAGGAAACTGGAGAATTGGCACCTAGATCTCAAGACAAGAGTTGAGCGAACCCGAACCTGTATAGTTTGGGTTTGTACCGAATTTTGGGGTGTTTGGGACCCGGACCCGAACATTTTCAAAAAAGTTTGGGTTCGGGTCCGTTGTTCGGCGATTTCTTCCCGCTTTCTGAAGGGCTGCACAGCAGCCAATCAGCTAGCGTTTTACTTCTTGCCCTAAGAGCCCATCACAGCCATGCCTACTAATGGCATGGCTGTGATTGGCCAAGTGCAGCATGTGACCCAGCCTCTATTTAAGCTGGAGTCATGTAGCGCCGCCCGTCACTCTGCTCTGATTGGTGTAGGGATAGGATGCAGCTGCTGTGAGGGCGAGATTAGGCAGGGAAGACTCAGCAAAACCACTTAATGATAATGAAGTGATCGATCTATAGCTGTGAATCATTCAACTTCTGTTAGTTCATTGCTCACTGGTTTTTCGGCTGCCCAGAGCGTTTTCTGTCACTTTTTTCTGGTATAATCGGCGGCCATTTTGTGATCTTTTGGTGCACCAGCACATGTTTTTGCCCTTAAGTTCAACATATATTTTTGGGTTTAATAGTAGGCTTTTTTTTGCAATATCCTACATCAGGGGTTGTGCTTACTGTCACACCTTGAAAAACATGCTAGAAATTGCAATATTTTATTGAGTGGTGAAATTCAATTGCCAAAATACCAATCCCCTAAATCTGGTGCTCCAGCTGTGGCTGTTCAAGTGTAATACTGTCCGTAAAAGGATAGATTTTTTTCTGGGGTGAAATTCAATTGCCAAAATAACAATCCCCTAAATCAGTGGTTTCAGCTGTGGCTGGCTAAGTTTAATACTGTACGTCAAAGGATAGATTTTTTTCGGGGGTGAAATTCAATTGCCTAAATACCAATCCCCTAAATCAGTGGTTTTAGCTGTGGCTGGCCAAGTGTAATACTGTCCGTAAAAGGATATATTTTATTTCTGGGTTGAAATTCAATTGTCAAAATACCAATCCACTAAATCTGGGGTTCCAGCTGTGGCTGTCCAAGTGTAATACTGTCCGTGAAAGGATAGATTTTTTTCTGTGGTTAAATAAAATCCCTGAAATAGAAATCCTAAACATCTGTGCTTTCCGCTGTTCCTCTTCAAGTGTAATTCTGTCCGCAATAGGGTATATTACTCTCAGCGTGTCAGCGTCTAAATACAAGGCCTGAAAAATAAATCCTCTATATTTACACACACTACTGTGCATCTCAAAGTGTATTTCTGTCCGTAAAAGTGTATATTACACTCAAGGTCTAAATACAAGTGCTAAAAGCGTAATCCTCTATATTTGCACATGCTATTGTGCATCTGCAAGTGTATTTCTGTCCGTAAAAGGGTATATTGCACTAAGTGTCTAAATACAAGGGCTGAAAGCGTAATCCTCTATATTTGCACACGCTATTGTGCATCTCCAAGTGTAATTCTGTCCGTAAAAGGACAGGGCCTAAATACTAGGCAGAAAATTGATATCCCCCTAAATCTGTGGTTTTTGCTGTGCCTGTATTAGTGTAATACGGTACATAAATAGATAGCTAGATAGTGTTAGGTGCCTGTAAATAAAGGCCTTAATTTGAACTCTATACATTGGGCCAAATATGTTTTTCCTTATTGTGGTGAACGGTAACAATGAGGAAAACATCTAATAAGGGACGCAGACATGGTCTTGGTGGTGTTAGTGGACCCACTGGTGCTAGGAGAGGACGTGGCCATTCTGCCACAGCTACACATCCTAGTGAACCAACTACCTCAGGTCCCAGTAGCCGCCAGAATCTACAACGATAATGGTCGGGCCTAATGCCGTTCTAAGGATGGTAAGGCCTGAGCAAGTACAGGCGCTAGTCGATTGGGTGGCCGACAGTGGATCCAGCAGGTTCTGCAGAAAGTGCACAGGTGGCGCCTGAAAACCAAGCCCATCAGTCTGTCACATCACCCCCATGCATATCAGGGAAACTGTCTGAGCCTCAAGTTATGCAGCAGTCTCTTATGCTGTTTGAAAACTCAGCTGGCAGGGTTTCCCAAGGGAATCCAACTAGCCCTTCCCCAGTGGTGGAAGACATAGAATGCACTGATGCACAACCACTTATGTTTCCTGATGATGAGGACATGGGAATACCACCTCATCGGAGTCCGCACGTCTCTGATGATGACGAAACCCAGGTGCCAACTGCTGCTTCTTTCTGCAGTGTGCAGACCGAACAGGAGGTCAGGGAGGAAGACTGTGTGGAAGACGATGCAGAGGACGATGAGGTCCTAGACCCCACATGGAATGAAGGTCGTGCCATTGACTTTCAGAGTTCAGAGGAAGAGGCAGTGGTGAGACCGAGCCAACAGCGTAGCAAAAGAGGGAGCAGGGTGCAAAAGCAGAACAGCCGTCGACAAGAGAGTTCGCCTGCTACTGGCCACCGCCACCAGGGACCAAGCACCCCAAAGGCAGCTTCAAGGAGTTCCCTGGCATGGTACTTCTTCATACAATGTGCTGATGACAAGACCTGAGTGGTTTGCACGCTGTGCCATCAGAGCCTGAAGCGAGGCATTAACGTTCTGAACCTTAGCACAACCTGCATGACCAGGCATCTACATGCGAGACACGGGCTGCAGTGGAGTAAGCATCTTCAAAACCAAGAAAGGGCTCAGGTCCCTCCTGCTCCATCTTCTGCTGCTGCCTCGGCCTCTTCCTCCGCATCGGGAGGAATGTTGGCACCTGCCGCCCAGCAAACAGAGGATGCGCCACCAACACCACCACCTCCGTCACCAAGCATCTCCACCATGTCACACTGCAGCGTTCAGCTCTCCATCTCACAAACCTTGGAGAGAAAGAGTAAATTCCTACCTAGCCACCCTCGATCCCTGGCCCTGAATGCCAGCGTTTCTAAATTACTGGCCTTTGAAATGCTGCCATTCAGGCTGGTGGACACGGACAGCTTCAAACAGCTGATGGCAGTGGCTGTTCAACTGTACGTCGTTGCCATCCGCCACTACTTCTCAAAGAGAGCCGTGCCTTCCCTGCACAACCAAGTATCAGATAAAATCAAGTGTGCACTGCGCAACGCCATCTGTGGCAAGGTCCACCTAACCACAGATACGTGGACCAGTAAGCACAGCCAGGGACGCCATATCTCCCTAACTGCACACTGGGTAAATGTAGTGGCGGCTGGGCCCCAGACGAAGAGCTGTTTGGCGCACATCCATCCGCCACCAAGGATCGTAGGGAATCATTCTTTGCCTCCTTTTGCCTCCTCCTCCTACTCGGCTTCCTCCTCCTCTTCTTCCACTATCTCATACGGTCAGCCACAGACCTTCACCACGAACTTCAGCACAGCCCGGGGTAAACGTGAGCAGGCCGTTCTGAAACTCATATGATTGGGGGACAGGCCCCACACTGCACAGGAGTTGTGGCAGGGTATAGAACAACAAACCGACGAGTGGTTGCTGCCGGTGAGCCTCAAGCCCGGCCTGGTGGTGTGGGATAATGGGCGAAATATCGTTGTAGCTCTGGGACTAGCCGGTTTGATGCACATCCCTTGCCTGGCGCATGTGCTGAATTTGGTGGTGCAGAAATTCATTCACAACTACCCCGACATGTCAGAGCTGCTGCATAAAGTGCGGGCTGTCTGTACGCGCTTCCGACGTTCTTATCCTGCCGCTGCTCGCCTGTCTGTGCTACAGCGTAACTTCTCATATGCTCTCATACTCCTCATATGCGATGTGCCCACCAGGTGGACAGCCTGTCCTTACCTATGGTCAGCCTGGCACACATGAGCAACTACATGCTGCAGTGCCTGCACAACGACAGCAGAGTTGCCCACATTTTAGCGTGTGCTGACTACTGCTGGATCCCCGGTACTAAGACAACGTGCCCACCTTAATTCCCGCACTGGATCGAGAGCATTACCAACTGACACGGGGGACAAGTGGAAGCACAATGCGAAGGAAGAGGAGGAGCAAGAGGTCGTCAACGCAGCTGTGTCACGGCCAGCTCCTCTGAGGGCAGGGTTAGCATGGCCGAGATGTTGAAAAGTTTTGTCTCCACGCCACAGCTAACTGCACCACCAGCTGATACGGAACGTGTTAGCAGGAGCCAGCATTTCAACAACATTGTTGAACAGTACGTGTGCACACGCCTCCACGTACTGACTGATTGTTCGCCCCCATTCAACTTCTGGGTCTCAAAATTGTCCACATGGCCAGAGCTAGCCTTTAATGCCTTGGAGGTGCTGGCCTGCTCTGCGGCCAGTGTATTGTCTGAATGTGTATTTAGCACGGCAGGGGGCATCATTACGGACAAACGCAACCGCCTGTCCACAGCCAACGTGGACAAGCTGACGTTCATAAAAATGAACCAGGCATAGATCCCACAGGACCTGTCCATCCCTTGTGCAGAATAGACATTTATAACTGCCTCGCCCTCAACCATACATTCTTGTACTCCAGGGCAGTTCTTTATTGAATCCTCTTTTTTTAATTGTACCATTATTTTGTGGACAACACCAATTATGAATGATCATCTCCTCTGTTTGGGTGTCAGGGGCCTACATTTCAGCTAATCGCCTGCTGCTTTAGTGCGTGACATGAAGCCTTATTTTCTGCTATGGGACCTCTCTCCTCTGTCTGGGTGCTGAAGCCTAAATAACTGAAAGTGGCCTGTTCCATTGGTGGGTAACATTATGTCTGTTTTGCTGCTATGGGACCTCTCTCCTCTGCCTGGGTGCTGGGGCCTAAATAACTGAAAGTGGCCTGTTCCATTGGTGGGTAACATTATGTCTGTTTTGCTGCTATGGGACCTCTCTCCTCTGTCTGGGTGCTGGGGCTTAAATTACTGAAAGTGGCATATTCCAATCGTGGGTAACATGATGCCTCTTTTGCTGCTATGGGACCTTTCTCCTCTGTCTGGGTGCCAGGGGCCTACATTTCAGATAATAGCCTGTTGCTTTGGTGGGTGACATTATCCTCTTTTTGATGTCGAATGACCTCTACTCTGTCTGGGTGTCAGGGGCCTATATTTCATTTAATCATTTGTTGCTTTGGTGGGTGACGTTATCCTCTTTATACTGTCAAATGACCTCTACATTGTCTGGTTGTCAGGGGCCTATATTTTGTTTCATCGCTTGCTGCATTGGTGGGAGACATTAAACTCTTTATACTGTCAAATGACCTCTACATTGTCTGGTTGTCAGGGGCCTATATTTTGTTTAATCGCTTGCTGCATTGGTGGGAGATATTAAACTCTTTATACTGTCAAATGACCTCTACATTGTGTGGTTGTCAGGGGCCTATATTTTGTTTAGTCGCTTGCTGCATTGGTGGGAGATATTAAACTCTTTATACTGTCAAATGACCTATACATTGTCTGGTTGTCAGGGGCCTATATTTCGTTTAATTGCTTGCTGCATTGGTGGGAGACATTTAACTCTTTTTACTGTCAAATGACCTCCCCATTGTGTGGGTGTCAGGGGCCAATATTTCGTTTAATTGCTTGCTGTCTTGGTGGGAGACATTAAACTCTTTTAACTGTCAAATGACCTCTCCTCTGTCTGGTTGTCAGGGGCCTACATAAATGATAATGGCCTGTTCCATTGCAGGTTGACCTAAGGCCTGTGTTGCTGTTACGGGACCGCTCTCCTCTTTGTGGGTGCCATGGTCCTTCTGAATTAGTAAAAGAGGCCTGTGGCACTGCTGGGTGAAATCAATACTGATTTGGCATGATTCTAACTCTCCTCTTTGTGGGTGCCCTGGGTCTGAATCTGTGAATGAGGCCTGTGGCACTGCTGAGTGAAATCAATACTGTCTTGGCGTGATTTTAACTCTACTCTTTGTGGGAACTGTGGGCCTGAATGTTTGAATGAGGCCTGTGGCCCTGCAGGCAGACATGATTCCTTCTTGGCTGTGATGACAACTTCAACTCCCATGTATGGTTGCCATTGGCCTGAGTTTGTGAGTGGAGGCCTGTGACACTGCAGGCAGACTTGAATCCTTCTTGGCTGTGATGTGAACTTCAACTCCCATAGCATTCCCATCTGACGCCACCCCAACCTCCTATTCCACCTCCTCCTCCAAGTTGCCAATTGATATTGGTTAATTTATTTTATTTTATTTTAAGTCATTTTCCTATCCACATTTGTTTGCAGGGGATTTACCTACATTTTGATGCCTTTTGCAGCCCTCTAGCCTTTCCAGGTCTATTTTACAGCCTTTTTAGTGCCCAAAAGTTCGGGTCCCCATTGATTCAATGGGGTTCGGGTTCGGGGTCAAGTTCGGGTCGAACCCGAACATTTTCGTGAAGTTCGGCTGAACTTCTCGAACCCGAACATCCAGGTGTTCGCTCAACTCTACTCAAGACCACATGATGTCACCGCCGGTTCTGGGAGACGGTCGGTCAGAGGTTCCTCCCTGTCTTCTGTATGACGTTCTTTGTTTTGGTTTCACTTTGCTCAGTTCCTTTTCTTTTTATTACCCTCAGGAAACCCCATGAACCTCCTAGAAGGGCAAACATTAGCTAAATGGTTAATACCTCCACAACAGAAACATACCCTCCTCTGAGGGCTGAATCCTCTAGTATCAGAGGCAACCAAACCCAGCTGCATGGGGTCCCCCTCGGAGGGTATAGAGACAGAGTGAGACCCCTGCGCACTGAATGAGACAGCCCCACTGTCCTTGGACTGAAGATAACATGAAAGAGTAGTCTCTCTCTCTCTCTCTCAGACACCTGTCGATACGAACAGCTAGAGACATGGCAGACTCCAAAGACACTGGCCTCTCATGAAACGCAAATGCATCTTTTAATCTTTTAGAAAGACCATGACAAAATTGACTTTGGATTGCAGCGTCATTCCAACCAGTATCAGCTGCCCATCTCCGAAATTCAGAATAATATATCTCTGCGGACTGTTTACCCTGGCATAAAAAACGCTGTTTAGATTCAGCCAGAGCAATACGATCATATATCATATATCTGACCCAGGACTATAAAAAATTAATCTACCGATCGGAGGGAGCGTGCCCCCGCCGGCAGCGAAAAGGCCCATGACTGAGCGTTATCCCTGAGCAGCGAGATGATGATCCCCACCCTCTGCTCCTCATCACCAGAGGGGACGTAAGGTAAAAATGGAGTTTGCAAGCCTCTCTAATACGAACAAAATTCTCACTACCCCCAGAGAACGTATCCGGAAGAGAGATTTTAGGCTCGGAACAAACTCCATGAACGCCAGCAGAACCGGTCACTTGAAACTGAGAAACAGTTTCACGGAAATCTGCTACCTCCAGAGAAAGACCTTGCATGCGGTCAATCAAGGCTGAAACCGGATCCATGCTTGAGACGGTTATGGCGGCTTATAATGTCAAGGATGGAGAACAGTTAGCAAGAACTGATAAACAACGACAGACTGGCTTGATCCAAAACTAAGGAGCATATAGGTGAGCCCTTTAAAACCCTAAGAGCTCTCCCTGACTGCTACACATGCAAAGGCCTCAATGGTAGACAATTGCATGCCCACGTACCTAAGACTGTGTGACACGTGAAAACCCTATAGTAGTGAGGGGACACGGCCACCGGCTCCCTGCACTGAATACGGAGGGAGTCAGGGTCACCTAGAATCAAGCCAGCAAACAAAACACAAAGTAAACGGAATGCACTTATCTTAGAGCAAAACAACTGCAGCCTCCAGCAGCACACACTTCATCCAGGAAGTAGTATAAACCGCAAGGAGGAGCCATATGAGAGGGAATATAAAGCAAGCCAATTAATCCAGATAAGAGGCAGCTGAGGGAGAGAAAGGAACTGAGCAAAGTGAAACCAAAACAAAGAACGTCATACAGAAGACAGGGAGGAACCTCTGACCAACCGTCTCCCAGAACCGGCAGTGACACATGAGCCCTGTGGGGGCTGAACTTGAGGAGTAGGAGGAGGGGGAGGATACTGGAGAACAATCAAGAAAGCAATGTGTAGCAAAATGGGAGTTTTTTTCTACACAGATGACAGAAGAGGAGGAGCGGGACCAGCAGGAGGAGCTACAGTGCAATAAGGAAGATGAGGCAGAGAGCCGAGACATACCGTGGCAGTATGCTGTGGATATGGAGGCAGGGAGTAATTTGCAAAAATGGCCCAATGCATGCTCAGTTGCTTGCATAGAGACAGCCATATTGTCACCATTCGGCTCTCCACCTTGTTGGACTCTTGCTACCAGTCCAAAATGCAGGCCTTTTTTAGACCCCCTGAGAGGGGGTACAAACTGATCTACTATAGAGACTAGAGTTGAACTAATTGAAGCTGAGACAGTTGAATTTGTTCCGAATTTCAGGAAAAAATCGATTCTCAACTAATGCAAATTTTCTCATGCTTCGTGGTAACGAATCGCAATATTTCCTACAATGGCATCTAAAATGGCGTCTAAAATGGATGCTACAAGTGTGAGGACATGGGAAAAGGAACTCTAGGAAGGCAGAATCACCCATAATGCCATGTATGCAGCCAATCAGCAGCCAGCCCGGTGATGTCACAGCCCTAAAAAATACGGCGACCATCTTAGACACTGCTATTCAGCATTGTGCATTGTTCAGGGACAGACATGTATGCAGGCGCTTGGGAGATTGAAGGAAAAGCTAATTGGTAAACAAAAAAAAAAGGAAAAACGAAGATCTACTAGTCTTCCTACTACTTCGATCTACTAGTGCAGGAAAGGACAGTAAGCGGAGGAATAATTTCAAAGTCAGGGAGAGACGTGTGCAGATGCTGGTAGGGAGATTAATAGTAAATTCCTCATTGTGAAAACTAGCAATTTACAATTGCAGGGAAACATTACTTGGGGATTATAGATAGTCTCATAATTCAGCTCTGTCATTCCAGCAATCAGTTATTGAGTTGCAAGTGCTAGTGTTGAAAAGCCTTTAGTTTTTTTGTGGAAAAACGATAAATATATATGCACGTCACTTTTGTTGTTAACTGCGCTCATATTATTTAGTGGCCTATTTCAATAAAATATAAGAAATATATATGCAGGTCACTTTTGTTGTTATTTACGCTAAAATCATTTGTGGTCATTTCTGGTGATAGAGTATAGGGGCTTATTTCATTAAAAAAATAAAAAATATATACAGTACAGACCAAAAGTTTGGACACACCTTCTCATTCAAAGAGTTTTCTTTAGATTCACACTGAAGGCATCAAAACTATGAATTAACACATGTGGAATTATATACATAACAAAAAAGTGTGAAACAACTGAAAATATGTCATATTCTAGGTTCTTCAAAGTAGCCACCTTTTGCTTTAATTACTGCTTTGCACACTCTTGGCGAGCTTCAAGAGGCAATCACCTGAAATGGTCTTCCAACAGTCTTGAAGGAGTTCCCAGAGATGCTTAGCACTTGTTGGCCCTTTTGCCCTCACTCTGCGGTCCAGCTCACCCCAAACCATCTTGATTGTGTTCAGGTCTGGTGACGGAGGCCAGGTCATCTGGCGCAGCACCCCGTCACTCTCCTCCATGGTAAAATAGCCCTTACACAGCCTGGTGGTGTGTTTGGGGTCATTGTCCTGTTGAAAAATAAATGATGGTCCAACTAAACGCAACCTGGATGGAATAGCATGCTGCTGCAAGATGCTGTGGTAGCCATGCTGGTTCAGTATGCCTTCAATTTTGAATAAATCCCCAACAGTGTTACCAGTAAAGCACCCCCACACCATATAACCTCCGCCTCTATGCTTCAAGGTGGGAACCAGGCATGTAGAGTCCATCCGTTCACCTTTTCTGCGTCGCACAAAGACACGTGGTTGGAACCAAAGATCTCAAATTTGGACTCATCAGACCAAAGCACAGATTTCCACTGGTCTAATGTCCATTCCTTGTGTTCTTTATCCCTAACAAGTCTCTTCTGCTTGTTGCCTGTCCTTAGCAGTGGTTTCCTAGCAGATATTCTACCATGAAGGCCTGATTCACACAGTCTCCTCTTAACAGTTGTTCTAGAGATGTGTCTGCTGCTAGAACTCTGTGTGGCATTGACCTGGTCTCTAATCTGCTCTGCTGTTAACCTGCGATTTCTGAGGCTGGTGACTCGGATTAACTTATTCTCCACAGCACAGGTGACTCTTGGTCTTCCTTTCGGGGGCGGTCCGCATGTGAGCCAGTTTCTTTGTAGCGCTTGATGGTTTTTGTGACTGCACTTGGGGACACTTTCAAAGTTTTCCCAATTTTTCGGACTGACTGACCTTGATTTCTTAAAGTAATGATGGCCACTCGTTTTTCTTTACTTAGCTGCTTTTTTCTTGCCATAATACAAATTCTAACAGTCTATTCAGTAGAACTATCAGCTGTGTATCCACCTGACTTCTCCACAACGCAACTGATGGTCCCAACCCCATTTATAAGGCAAGAAATCCCACTTATTAAACCTGACAGGGCACACCTGTGAAGTGAAAACTATTTCAGGTGACTACCTCTTGAAGCTCATCAAGAGAATGCCAAGAGTGTGCAAAGCAGAAATCAAAGCAAAAGGTGGCTACAGTTGTTTCACGCTTTTTTGTATATAATTCCACATGTCTTAATTCATATTTTTGATGCCTTCAGTGTGAATTTACAATTTTCATAGTCATGAAAATAAAGAAAACTCTTTGAATGAGAAGGTGTGTCCAAACTTTTGGTCTGTACTGTACGCACTGCTGGTGAAAGTGTATAGTGGCCAATTTCAGTCTAACCAGAAAAATATATTTTCAGGTCACTTCTGCAGTTATTTCTGTTGAAAGTGTATAGGGACTAGTGTTGATCCCGTATATTCTAATTTGCGAATTTTTACCGTTAATATTGGCGCTTCAAGAATTTGCGAATATCTAGAATATGGTGCTATATATTTGTAATTGCGAATATTCTAGATTTTTTTTTCCTCAGTACCCATGATCCCTCACTGCTTCTAATTGCCGATTTTCACAATCAAGAAAATAATGACTGGAGATCACAAATTCTCAAATTTGCTAATTTATAGTGAATTTTTGCCCCAAAATTTGCGAAATATCGCGAATTCGAATATTGCCCATGCCACTCATCACGAATAGGGACGTATTTTAATAAGCAAATAAAATAGATACGTACTGCACAGTTGCAGTTATTTCTGGAGAAAGCATATAGTGGCCTATTTCATTCCAAGCAGAAATATATATTCTCGGGTCACTTCTGCAGTTATTTCTGTAGAAAGGGTATAGGGGCGTATTTCAGTAATACAAGAAAAATATTTATGCAGTAATTTCTGGTGAAAGCGTATAGGGCAGTATTTCAGTAAAAAAACTAAATATATACCTATTGCACTGTTGCAGTTATTTCTGGTGAACTTGTATAGTGGCCCTATTTCAGGAATACAAGAAAAATATATTGTCAGTACACTGTTGCAGTTATATCTGGTAAAACCTTTACTGGCGTATTGCAGTATTTAAAGAAATATACATTCATCATTCTCTGCACTTATATGTAGAAAAACCTTTATTGACGTATATCAGTAGGAAAAGAAACATACATTGCCATTCGCTGTTGCACTTATATCTTAAAAAAATCAGTAGAAAAATGAAATATATTCAGTGTTCACTGTTGCAAGTTTATGCAGTAAAGCCGTTAGTGGCGTATTTCTGTACAAAAATCAAGATATATTCAGCGTTCAGCGGTGCAGTTATATGTGGGAAAGTCCTTTTTGTGGTATGGACTGAATTTCTTTGTGTTGAAATTTTGTATTTACGTTTCACACACAGCGCGCTTACGTGACGACATCCATAAAAGCGGCACACCAATACAGGTGAATACACTCTACACTAACCCTGCACAAAAATGCAAAATAATTCACACTCTCATTGCTTACTGGACACTACGAGGACTTTTCTGCAGCACCGAAACCGCAAGAGAACCATGTCACACTCTTCCATCGTGTACTTATTTCCTCCACTACGTCCCATTCACCTCAGAAAAAAATCTTGTATTCTTCGTTAAAAGATGCACTGATATGCTCTAAAATCTCATTTGAAATATTTAGTTGGAAAAAAACTTTCATTCTAGTTAAGCGCTGCACTTATATGCTGGTTTAAAAAAACTACTATTCTGCTTTAAACACTGCTTTTATATGTGGTAAATTCTATTTTGAATTATTTGGGTGGAAAAAAAATCTTGTATTCTGCGTTAAGCGCTGCACTTAAAATCTCCACCTCCTCCATTAACTTCCTCATCTCTCCATTAACATCGGACACACTAACTTTACACCCCCCCCCCTCCACAGCTATATATATAAGTGGTGTCAGCACCACCTAGGAGCGAATAAAGGTAAGTGACACTGCCAGCCTGTTAAAGGGAATTACAGCATGATACCACAATACATTTGATATGACATTTAGCAAGAGTTTAAAGTGCCCATATATAGCACATAGTGGGACACTGCATCAAGATGAATCAGACATGGATCAGCCAGGATTTCCACACACCAATGCCTGATGCATCAGACTAGATCATCCATGGTGCCACACCAACAATTTGACAAAAGAGACTGGTTTCTTCTGGCTACCTGCCTCAGCTACTATTCTGATGCTGTTACCCGCCTGATGCCACACAACTGATACCAAGTGCTCCTTCTTTTACCCACCGTCTTCAGCGAGTTCTAGTATTGCCACCCACCTCCACAATATGCCACCTTGCCTCTCTGTGGCCTTCTGATGCTGCCGCCACCTCCTAGACTTTGTCAATGGGCCACTCTGTGGGCTCCTCATGCTGCTTCCACCTCACCACTATGTCATAGGGCCAATCTATGGACTTCTCTTCCTGTTCCCACTCTACCCACTTCATGACTAGACCACTATTTTGCCTTTAGGCCTGGCTAACATCATCATTTATTTGACCGTTCTTCTGATCTTTCAGAAGAAAGGTATAATGAGACTCACAACACATACTGTCTAAAGCAGGAGTGGGTACAAAACACAGAAGACATGCAAATATTCCATTCATGGGGCATCTCCGTTTTGGATCAACTCCTGTTTTATTTTTAATTTTTCGGCATTAGTAATACTGATGGATTATTGAATAGTGTTGAGCGCGAATATTCGAATAGCGAATTTTGTTTGTGAATATCGGCACTTTGCAAATTCGCTAATATTGCGAATATAGCGCTATATATTGGCTATTTCGAATATTCGTTGTTGTTTTTTTTAAGTTGTTAATCCTTGTTGGTCTCTGGTTCTCGTCCCACTTCCCAAAAGCTGTTCTTACCTGTCCGGAGGATTCCTGGCTCCCTGCCCGCTCCAGTCAATGCCCGTTGCAACTTCTGCCGACTTCCCGTGTGCATGGGAACGCCTCCATGCTAAAATGTACTGTCGGATGTGAGAATCACGATCTCACAAATTTGACTAAGTTGTAATCGCAATGCGATTAATATAACCTGCATTACTCGCGTTGCAAATTCAACTTACAGCTGAGTTCCTAATGGTTGTATTGCTAGAATATAACGAATATCATGAATTCAAGAACATAGCACTATATTCCTAATCTTTCTTATATTCTAACATTTAGTAACAACCATTAGGAACCCAGCTCTAAATTTAATTCGCAATGCGATCATATGTTCGCAAATGAAACTTAGAGCTGAGTTCCTAATGGTTGTTGCTATTCGTGAATTCATGATATTCGTTATCTTCATGAATTATAGCAATACAATCATTAGGAACTCAGCTCTAAGATCAATACGCAATGTGATTATATGTTCGCTTTGCGAATTAAACTCAGATCTGAGTTCCTAATGGTTGTATTGCTAGAATATAACGAAGATTGAGAATATAGCGCTATATTCGTGTATTCGTTATCTTCGTCAATTCTAGTAATACAAGTTACCACCATTAGGAACTCAGCTCTAAGTTTAATTTGCAATGCGAATTCACAATATATAGAATAATAACGAATATTCAATTTTGACGAATGAATGACGAATATTCAATCGAATATTCACAAAATATCGCAAAATCGAATATGGCACCTCCCGCTCATCACTAATATTGAACAAAAACTGACTGAGTGAATGCGGATGCTCCACAGACAGGATCCGTTTTTTAGGGGTTGTTCTTCTGATGTATCAGAGGAAGGACAAAATGATCAGCGACGTCAACACAAACATACTGCTGACACCCTCTCCACTCTGTCTGGGGGGGCTCTACTTGTAAAAGCTTTTAATAGAACAGGTTCTGTAGACATCTATGTGGAATCAGCTGATAACGGTGTTAAAGGAGTGCGCTTCTTCTTGACGCTAACATGGCCCTGTAAGGCTGAGTTTATACTTGATTTATTTGGTCACTTTTTGCCCCATGGCTGCCAAAATAAGTGAAGTATGCAGTGTGATTCTAGGAGCGACGCCTGTCATCTGCATGTCATACTGACTCACAGTATTGTTTCACTACCACAGCAGACTCCCAATGCGTGTTACATGCAAGGCACAGTGGTCTACACCACAGTACATGCTCTCTGCAGCCAGGAGATAGCCATTTTTTATGCTATTCACGCAAATTAATTCAGATCTAACCAATTTTTTTCAAAAAGATCAGCGAACCGGCCGAATCAAATTTTTGAAAAAATTGTTCATCACTAACTGTGACATAAACAGGAAGTGTATTCTGCTTCTGTAGGAAAGAAGGTTTGTACACAAACATAGAAAGGATTCTTTACTGTAAGAGCAATGAGACTATGGAACTCTCTGCCTGAGGAGGTGGTGGATGGTGAGTTCTCTTAAAGAGTTCAAGAGGGGCCTGGATGTATTTCTGGAGTGTAATAATATTACAGGTTATAGTTACTACAATTATGGGGAAGGATCGTTGCTCTAGGAAATGGGTCAGCAACCTTTAGCACTCCAGCTGTTGTGAAACTACAATTCCCAGAATGCTCCATTTATTTCTTTGGGATTTCTGAGAACAGCAGAGCAAGTATGCATGCTGGGAGTTGTAGTTCCACAACAGCTGGAGTGCTGGAGGTTGCCTACCCCTGCTCTAGGGAGTTATTCTGGTACCAGATGAGGAGTTAGCATAATTTATTTCCCCCAAGAAAAGGAAAATTAGCTTTATGACAGCTTTTCGCCTTCTTCTTGATCAACTCTGCAGGACACGATAACAGATTGCACTAGATAGACATTTCGAGAGGTGGGGGTTGGATGATGGTGGGGAGCTGCCTGGTTTGATGTTACTTTGTTAGTCTACTTTTGCACTCGCATTTGGCATTCCATTTCTGAGATCTGTCATGGGCTCTCAAAATGGATCAGTTTTGCCCTAATGCATTCTGAATGGAAAAGGATCTGCTCAGAATGCATCAGTTTGCCTCCGAAAAGTCTCCATTCCGCTCTGGAGGCGGACACCAAAAGGTTGCCCGTGACGTTTTGCTCTCCGCCCGGAGACAATCTGGCACAATAGAAAACAGATCCGTCTCCCATTGACTTTCAATGGAGTTAATGATGGATCCGTCTTGGCTATGTTACTGAAAATAGAAGAAAAGACGTAACAAAACTATGTCATATGATAATTAATGCTACACACGTAGGTAATTAGACATCTAGGTTAAATGTGCTGTATTAAAAATACCTTTATTTTTTACATGGGTAATAGGACAAGAAAAGCCCTAACGTGAATCATATACACAGACCAGTGCCGTGTCAGATACTCTCACAGACAAACAAAAAATAGAATTTTTTTCCACCAGGGATCCAGAAGGGGAGGATAAATGAAAAATAATGGTAGGGGTACATGGGTTAGGGTTAGTTGATATAGAGGGGATAAATATTTTGTCCCTAATTCTAACCCTATGGCTTACTCAGCCCAGGGACACCTCCTAAAGGTGTGGGTGCCCTGTCCCCGTACCTAAATCTGTTGTTCCCCTAAGTTGCCCTTATCCAATACCAGAGGCAGAACCAGTAAAGATAGTCACTAGGGATGCTCATGGAAGGATACTAAAGATATAGTAATGATTAATGCAAACACATAACCCCAACGCGTTTCTACCGCACCAGTAGCTCATTAGGGGTAAAAAGTAAGATTGTGCAACATAGATAGTAATAAAGGAAGTAAAAGATACTTAGCTCCTATATTGATTAGGTCCAGATAGTAGTTTCCACACCAGAAGGAGATGTACTGATGGGAACTTGGACAGAGCGTACGCCGAACTGATGAGAGAGCTAACACGATAATACAAACTGATCCGTTCATAATGAATGCATGCGGTTGAATTATTGTTACAGATCCGTTTTTTCAGATCCATGACGGATCCGCCCAAAACGCGAGTGTGAAAGTAGCCTTAAAAAGAACTACCTATGGAGAAAAGTTTTCAATGTGCAGGTCATTTCCCCACCCTTCAGCATGAAATTTATAAAAAGTTTTCCTTTAACCACTTCAGCCCCCCTAGCTTAAACACCCTTAATGACCAGACCACTTTTTACAATTCTGCACTACACTACTTTCACCGTTTATTGCTCCGTCATACACCTTACCACCCAAATTAATTTTACCTCCTTTTCTTCTCACTAATAGAGCTTTCATTTGGTGGTATTTCATTTCTGCTGACATTTTTACTTTTTTTGATATTAATAAAAAAATTACTGAATTTTTTGCAAAAAAACGACATTTTTTGCTTTCTGTTGTAATTTTGTTTTTAAAAACTACATTTCTATATACATTTTTCTCTAAATTTATTGTTCTACATGTCTTTGATAAAAAAAAATGCAATAAGTGTATATTTATTGGTTTGGGTAAAAGTTATAGCGTTTACAAACTTCAGGTGCCAGAATGCCAGTATAGTATAAGTACCCCCCAAATGACGCCATTTTAGAAAGAAGACACCCCAAAGTATTTGCGGAGGGGCATGGTGAGTTCATGTATGATTTCATTTTTTTTCACAAGTTAGCGGAAAATGACACTTTCTGAGGAAAAACAAATAATAATAAAGTTTCCATTTCTGCTAACTTCTGGCAGAAAAAATAAAAAATCTCCCACGGACTCACTATGCCCCTCAGTAAATACCTTGGGGTGTCTACTTTCCGAAATGGGGTCATTTGTGGGGTGTGTTTACTGTTCTGGCATTTTGGGCGGTACTAAATTGTGAGCAACCCTGTAAAACCTAAAGGTACTCGTTGGACTTTACGCCCCTTTACGCACCTAGGCTGCAAAAAAGTGTCACACATGTGGTATCGCCATACTCAGGAGAAGTAGGGCAATGTGTTTTGGTGTGTACTTTTACATATACCCATGCTGGGTGAGAGAAATAGCTCTGTAAATTGTCAACTTTGTATAAAAAAAATTTAAAGTTGTCATTTACAGAGATATTTCTCTCACCCAGCATGGGTATATGTAAAAATACACCCCAAAAAATATTGCTCTACTTCTCCTGAGTACGGCGATACCACATGTGTGACACTTTTTTGCAGCCTAAGACGCAAAGGGGCCCAAATTCCAATGAGTACCTTTAGGATTTCACAGGGCATTTTTACGCATTTGGATTCCAGACTTCTTCTCACGCATTAGGGGCTGCTAAAATGACAGGGCAGTATAAATACCCCACAAGTGACCGCCTTTTAGAAAGAAGACACCCCAAGGTATTCCGTGAGTGATATGGTGAGTTCATGTAAAATTTTATTTTTTGTCACAAGTTAGTGGAATATTAGCCTTTGTAAGAAAAAAAAAAAAGCCAATTACCGCTAACTTGTGCAAAAAAAAAAATATTTTATGAACTCGCCATGCCCCTCACGGAATACCTTAGGGAGTCTTCTTTCCAAAATGGGGTCACATGTGGGGTATTTATACTGCTCTGGCATTTTAGGGGCCCTAAAGCGTGAGAAGAAGTCTGGAATCCAAATGCGTAAAAATGCGCTCTGAAATCCTAAAGGTACTCATTGGAATTTGGGCCCCTTTGCGCACCTAGGCTGCAAAAAAGTGTCACACATGTGGTATCGCCGTACTCAGGAAAAGTAGGGCAATGTGTTTTGTTTTGTTTTTTTTCATATACCAATGCTAGGTGAGAGAAATATCTCAGTAAATTGACAACTTTGTATAAATTATTATACAAAAGTTGTCAATTTACAGAGATATTTCTCTCACCCAGCATGGGTATATGAAAAAAAAACAAAAAAAAAACACATTGCCCTACTTCTCCTGAGTACGGCGATACCACATGTGTGACACTTTTTTGCAGCTTGGGTGCGCAAAGGGGCCCTAATTCCAATGAGTACCTTTTAGGAGGGCATTTTTACGCATTTGGATTCCAGAGTTCTTCTCATGCTTTAGGACCCCTCAAATGCCAGGGCAGTATAAATACCCCACATGTGACCCCATTTTGGAAAGAAGACACCCCAAGGTATTCCGTGAGGGGCATGGTGAGTTCAAAAAATATTTTTTTTTTGGCACAAGGTAACAGAAATTGTCTTTTTTTTTTTTTCTTCTTGCAAAGCCTCATATTCCACTAACTTGTGACAAAAAATAAAATTTTGCATGAACTCACCATACCCCTCACGGAACACCTTGGGGTGTCTTCTTTCCAAAATGGGGTCATTTGTGGGGTGTTTGTACTGCCCTGGCATTTGAGGGTCTCCGCAATCATTACATGTATGGCCAGCATTAAGAGTTTCTGCGATTCTCCTTATATTGAGCATACGGGTATTAAGATTTTTTTTTTCCGTTCAGCCTCTGGGCTTAAAAAAAAAAATCAACGGCACAGATTTCTTCATTCGCATCAATCAATATGGATGAAAAAATCTCTGCCATAAAATGTGCAAAAAAAAAGAGAGGAAAGGACATAGGAGTGCTTGCAAAGTAAGGCCCCATTCACACGTCCGCAAAAATATCCGCATCTATTCCGCAATTCTGCGGGATAGATGTGGACCCATTCAGTGTGAATGGGGCCGGCGGTGATGCGAAGAGCACACTATGTGCTCTCCGCATCAGCATTTGCGGAGCTGCGGCCGCGAACTTCCGGGTTTGGGACCCGAAACATCCGGCCACAGCTCCGCAAAAGATAGAGCATGTCCTATTCTTGTCTGCAATTGCGGACAAGAAAAGGCATTTTTTATATAGTTCTGGCAATGTGCGGATCTGCAAAACATATACGGACGTCTGAATGAGCCTTACAGGGGGTTGATTAGTGACAAGGGGGGGTTGACAGGGGGTGATCAGGGGGATGGCATGGGGTGATCAGGGGTTAATCAGTGACCGGGGGGGGGTGATTGGTGCACTTACTTTAGCTGCCTGTGTCCTCTGGTGGTCCCAAGCAAAAGGGACCACCAGAGGAGCAGGCAGCAGGCATATCAGACGCTGTTTACAAAACAGCGTCTGATATGCGATTTAGATAGCTTATTTCTGACAGCTACAGCCTGCCAGCGCATGAACATGATGAGGCTGTAGTAAAACTTCCTCCTGACTCGATCCCATGAACGCGTGCACGTTCACTGGGAATCTCGCCTCTCGCGAGATGACGCACCGACGCGTCAAGGAGGAACATCCCAGCTGGTCGGGATGTGGTTAAAACGGTTGTCTGGGCAATTACACTAAATCTGAGATGAGCATACCTGTCAAGATTCAGTTCAGATCTGATTAGACACATTTTTATAAAGGTTCGGTTCAGACCCGAAAGGCTTTGGCCCAAACCAAATTGGCTCCAATTGCCCAGGAAATTGGTATATAACACCCACTAGTCTCCTAGGACTGAGAATTTTTAGAAAAATGTTTTTTTTTTTTTTTTTTATTTAATGAATTTTTTAACACACACACACACACACACAATCAACAATAGCAAATGATGTCTGCATGCATAGTGTAAATAAGGGCGATAGTAGAGGATTAGCACAGAGGAGTAGGAGCTGAGGTGGTGAAAGAAGCAGTAGCCATATGGTACATGTTTGCAGGCAGGCATGATGGAGTTAGCAGCAACCATAGGGAACATGATGGTAGACAAGCAGCAGCAGAGGCATGATGTCGGAAGCTTCATGATAGAGGCAGCAGCAGCAGACGTATGGAACATAATGGTAGGCAGCCAGCAGCAGTGGCAAAAAGGTTGCAGCAGCATGATGGAGGCAGCAACAACAGACATACAGAACATGATGGTAGGCATGCCACAACAGTGGTATGACAGTGGCAGTGGCATGATGGAGGCAGCCATATGGAACATGAAGGTAGGCAGGCAACATGATAGTGGGTAGGATGTCAGGAAGGCAGACAGCAACAGTGACAACACCGTCAGCAAGGCCAGATCAATTCACAGGCCTCAGCCAGAGGAGTGTGAAAATCACACAGGCCTCCCTTTCAGACACGCTGGTGGCAGGTGTCTACCCGTCAAAAGCTATAGCAAGCTACATACACAGAGTTTCCTGGTAATAACATAATTTGGCCAGTGTCGGATTACAATAGAGACTTTTGAGGTCGGCAGCCCCGGGTCCAGCACCGCTGGGGGGCCAAACGCCGACCTGAACGCGCACATACTGCGGCGGGGCACGGGAGCGCATAGTTCCCTGCCCCGCCGTCATCCGCGATAATGGCCATAGGCTTCAGGCCTAGTAGGTCTGAGATCTATGCGGTAGTGAAATCCCTGCGCAGGCGGACATGATGACATCATTGCACGCCTGTTCCGGGATGCAGCACTGTGACTCTTATAACACAGTATAGGCCTCTCTTGGAATTCCTGAATGGTTGGATATGCCTCCTGTAAAATATCCCAGTGTTTGTTGATGACATGGCGGAATTTATTCATCCAAGGGTGATATTTGATGATAAATGGGATACGTGTTTTTTTCTTTTCCTTTTTCACTGGCTGTGGAGCCCCAGTTGTCCCAATTTTTTCACGTTCTTTTTTTAACAGTGAATCAGGATATCCCCTAGATGAAAATTTTCCCGTCATCTCATCAAAACAAATTTCCTTAGTGGTATTATCGCTGACTATTCTGTCAACACGTTGATACTGTGAGAAGGGCAATGATTTCTTTACAGTATTCGGATGGTTACTCGAAAAATGTAACAGACAATTTCTGTCGTTACTCTTTACTAGTGTTGATCACGAATTTTCGAATTGCGAATTTTAATTGAGAATATCAGCACTTTGAGATTTTGCGAATATTTAGAATATCGCAAAATATATTCGCAATTGCGAATATTCGCTTTATGCGGATTTTTTATATGCAAATTTTCGCAAGCAAGAAAATAATGTCATTATTTTCTTGTTTGCGAAAGTTCGCATTAAAAATTTGCATAAATTAGCATAAAATGCACATACATTTGCATAAAAATTTGCATAGACTGGTATTTAAAAGGTATCTTTTAAATGCCAGTTTATGCGGATTTGTATGCTAATTTATGCAAATGTTATGCTAATTTATGCGACTTTTTAATGCAAATTTTCGCAAACAAAAAAATCATGTCTGGAGATTACGAATTTGCGAATTTTCGAATATATGGTGAATATTCGCCCAAATATTCGCGAAATATCGCAAATTCGAATATTGCCCCTGCCGCTCATCACTACTCTTTACATGTAAATCCATCTGCAAAGAATTATTCGGGCCCTTAATGACCCATGTATCCAAAAAATTAATTCTCCGGTCATCATAGTGCATCGTAAACTTCAGTTGAGGCCAAATTGAGTTAAGGTAAGTGCAGAAATCTACGAGGGATCGCACACCGCCCGCCATACGCAAAAAATATCGTCGATAAAACGACGCCATGAAATACAATTGTCCTTGTATGTGTCTCTATTGTAAATGTATTTCTCTTCAAACCAAGCCATATAGCTATTTGCGTATGGCGGTGCGGTGTGCGATCCCATCACAGTCCCACGTTTCTGCTGAAATGTATCTTGAAAAAGAAAACAATTCTCATGGAATACCAATTACAATAGTCGCAGGAAAAATTCCTTCTCCAATGATGTATAGGAGGAGGATTGTAAAATCCATGCTGTAGCAGAGAGGCCCTTTGGGTGCTCAATAGAAGTGTATAAACTGCAGACGTCAAAGGTGACCAATAACTCATCTTCACAAAGTGACAATGTCATAATGTCTCGCAAAAATTGGTTTGTATCAAGCAAGAAAGATGGTGTACCTTTGGTCAAGGGGATCAATACCTTTTCCAAAAGCACAGCAGGAGGAGACAAAATCAAGTCATTCGATGCCACAATCGGGCAGACCAGGGGAGTGCGTCATGGACTTGTGGATTTTTGGAAGAGTGTATAATACTGGAGTCACCGGATATTGATCTATGAGAAATTGACACAACTTATCTTCCAGAACTCCCCTATCTATTGTTGACACTCTTATGGGGGCACTGTGAATGTGACTGTTATGGGGGATCTGTGAATGTGACTGTTATGGGGGATCTGTGGATGGCACTGTTATGGGGGATCTGTGGATGGCACTGTTATGGAGGGGATCTGTGAATGTCACTGTCATGGGGGATCTGTGGCTGACACTGTTATGGGGGGTCTGTGAATGTCACTGTTATGGGGGTCTGTGGCTGACACTGTTATGGGGGGGTCTGTGGCTGACACTATTATGGGGGTCTGTGGCTGACACTTATGGGGGGCACTGTGGGTGGCACTGTTATGGGTTGGTATGTGGCTGACACTTATGGGGGTTGTCTGTGGCTGACACTGTTATGGGGGGATCTGTGGATGACACTGTTATGGGGGATCTGTGGATGACACTGTTATGGGGGTGGTCTGTGGCTGACACTGTTATGGGGGGTCTGTGGCTGACACTGTTATGGGGGAACTGTTGATGACACTGTTATGGGGGTATCTGTGGCTGACACTGTTATGGGGGTCTGTGGCTGACACTGTTATGGAGGATCTGTGGATGACACTGTTATGTGGATCTGTGGCTGACACTGTTATGGGGGTCTGTGGCTGACACTGTTATGGAGGATCTGTGGATGACACTGTTATGTGGATCTGTGGCTGACACTGTTATGGGGATCTGTGGGTGACACTGTTATGGGGGGGTCTGTGGCTGACACTGTTATGGGGGTGGTCTGTGGCTGACACTGTTATGGGGGGATCTGTGGCTGACACTGTTATGGGGGCGCTGTGGCTGACACTGTTATGGGGATCTGTGGCTGACACTGTTATGGAGGTGGTTTGTGGCTGACACTGTTATGGAGGTGGTTTGTGGCTGACACTGTTATGGGGGTGGTTTGTGGCTGACACTGTTATGGGGGTGGTCTGTGGCTGACACTGTTATGGGGTTGTCTGTGGATGACACTGTTATGGGGGAGTCTGTGGCTGACACTGTTATGGGGTAGTCTGTGGATGACACATGGCATCTTATGCTGATGTGTCATCGACAGATCCGCCATAACAGTGTCTGTGCTGATTCTAGTGTGATTGCAATAGGAAAACTGTGATAATAATAATGATCTGCTCTTCTGAACTTACTGACATGGTGAGGCATGGAGGTCCGTGGTGGGCACTGGCAGAGTAACTCACTATGTCATGGCCCTGTGCGCCTGCATTTATTCATGAAGTGGGCGGAGCAGGGGCGTCAATTAGTGAGTCACTCTGCCAGTGCCCGCCCGGCCTCCTGCCTCACCATGTAGTAAGTTAAGGAGAGAAGATCATTATTATTATTATAGCTAATCATAGTATTACTTCTCTGAGCGGGGCCCGGTGCAATACAGTGACTGCATCGGGCCCCGCTGCCACTACAATAGGATGCCACACTGTAGTGTCCGTCGAGTGTGTGCCGATTAGTCAGTGCGCCGCGCATGCGCACTTGAGTATTCGGCACACACACACGGACGCCACTCACACACGGCTTTTTTTAGTATAGATATATTTGTTATAGCGAATATTTGTCATTTTTTCCCATCGGACACATGATTCCTCCCTGCTTCATGAGTCATTGGCCCACAAGCAACTTAAGCAGGGAGGAATCATGACTTTAGATGGTAAAAAAATAAAAAATTCTTAATACTAATATATAGCACAATATCAAATATATTCATCTTTTAGAATATTCACAAATATTCACAAATATAACGAATATTCTACAAAAAATTTGCTAAATATTGTGAATATGAATATGGCCCCTGCCGCTCATCACTAGGCCTCATCCAAAAAGCAAACTTCCTAAGTATCAAATGAACTATTGTAACTAATGAAATGTACACTGCAAACAATGTTTCAGCTTTCCACAACTACTGTATTATCCATATTTTCCAAAAACCAAAAGTCCCTGCACCCAGCAAGGAGCTTCTTATCTCCCTGCATCTGACCTGCCCCGGCTCCTATCTCTTCCTTAACATAAAACCTTCCTCTCTAGAGGGAATTGTAAGAATGATAGAGAGAGAAAAACCTGGGAATGTAAAATGAGCCACTGTATCACACATCAGAGGATTAGATACACAGCTCAGCAGACAGTATCACACAGGACAGGATTAGATACACAGCTCAGCAGACAGTATCACACAGGACAGGATTAGATACACAGCTCAGCAGACAGTATCACACAGGACAGTAGGATTAGATACACAGCTCAGCAGACAGTATCACACAGGGCAGGATTAGATACACAGCTCAGCAGACAGTATCACACAGGACAGGATTAGATACACAGCTCAGCAGACAGTATCACACAGGACAGGATTAGATACACAGCTCAGCAGACAGTGGGGCTGGGTGCTGTAGAGGTCACTGTTATGGGGGATACTGTTGATATCTCTCTACGACACACGGGTCGTATCACAGCTTAGCATAACCTATCACACATGATAGGATTAGATATGCAGCTTAACATAAAACCTTCCTACACACACACGTCAGGATTAGATACTTATCTTAGAAAGACGTATCACACATCATAAGATTAGATACACAGCTACTCATGATATTTGGATTCTGGATTTAGAGTTCCTTTATTCTCATGTGTTTGACTTTCGCACATTTAATATTCTCAATAGATCCTACCAAATCTAGCGAGGTCTGCCGCTAAATATCTCGTATTTGAGGCTAGCTTCTTCGCAGCTTAAAGGGAGTCTTTCACCTAAACTGCCCATTATAGAACACTGACACCATGATCTGCACTATAGTCCCCATATTAGAATCCTACTTAACATATAGCTGTTTGTGGCCTTTTTTTTGCTAAAAAACACTTTAATTCAATATGTTAATTAGGTTCTGAAGGTGTCCAGGGGCAGTGTTTCAGCAGCCGGTGCCAAGGCCTCTCGTCACTTTTCATATGAAACCCCTCCCCTTTCACCCCTCTCGCCCGCTCTAGGTTCTTCAGTGCCGCAGATTACTGGATGAACAAGCTAAATCATTCCTGGGGAGCAGATCATGCTGTCTAAACAGCCATCTGCTACTCAGGAGTAATGCTATGTATGGGGACAAATGATAGCAGTAGCCATCGCCCATCCGTATACTGTGGAGGTGATCACTGCATGTTAATGCATAGCTTCACCTCCACTTAACGAGCAGCTTCCTTCCTGACAATCCGCTGCTCCTTGGATAGTGTAAATGCACCTTAAAGGGGTTATTCAATATCAAAAACTGCCCCCTCCCCCTGTGTCGGGGCCGCTCACAAGGAATACACTTACCCCACTCCCTGTGCCGCACCTGGTCCCCTCAGTTTCTACATATGGCTATTGGCAGTTAAAGAAATAAAACTGAGCATGTGCGACCAACTTAGTAGGTGGACGTTTACAGATTAAACATTGGGGGCACCATTACAATTAAATAAAGAGGCCATCTCACAACTGGAATATTTTGGCAGCAGACTACCAAACTTTATCCAGTTGCAACTGTGTTTTCTAAAATGAATTGATATAAAATTATCTTGTCTTCAAACAATTTCTGAAAAGAGTCTTCAAATTGTTGAAAATTATCTTGACTCCCATTATTTCTAAATAATAATGTACTCTAAAGTGACAGAGATTGTGGGCCACTCTTGGAAATGGTGCTGTGTGGTAAGGGTCACACCTCCATTGACATGCAGATCAGCGGTTATGGCCAAGGACAGTACATTGATTGGAAGTGGTGATGCTGCATCACAGCAGTAAGACTAGGTCCTATTGGCACCACCACATTTGTGCTGGTCTGCCACATCAGGCATGTATCTGCCTCGTCCACATCCTCCTCAATGGACATCCTTCCATCCCCAACATAACCAGGCCAGGCTGTTCCTTTCACTCCACCTCCCTCCATTTATACCTGTAAACTGAAGAGCTGCCGTGCTATATTAGAGCTGATGAATCTGCGTATCTACCAGATGTCTCCCTGTGAACTATAGTTGGGCAATGTGGTCAGTGACAATGACAGTAACATTGTGACTGTGCTGCATTTGGGAGAAATAACACATACTCCATGTATGGCACACATGATGAATTTTCTTCTGCACTACTTTCTAAAAATATTTATTGTGGCTTGCAGAAGGTGCAGACCATGTCCCGAAAACTGTCTGCACATTTTAGCTGTTCTTATATGGCTAAATATAAGCCCTCCTGTGACAGAATAGTCTACCATTGCAACTCTTGATCGGTAATTTTTCTAATTGCTTAAATTCCATATTATCCACAATGACATAATCATGCACCAGACTATAACAGCAGGGAGCATGTGTAATTTTGAGCTCAGGCAGTGGCAGCTCAACAGGGACACATTTTGTGTACTCAGGTCCTTCATAGAGACCACCAGATTTGTAAATCGGGACAAAAGCAGCATCAACCTGACATCTGCCTGATATTAATATAGAGGCATTCTACTATGTGGGTACACTAAGGTGGATTTACTACTGTATGAGGAGACAAAGGGGCATTGGTACTGTGAAGGGGTCACTAATGTGGAATAAAAATTGTGTGGGGAACTTAAAGATCATAAAGAGCCTGGGTGGCATAATGTAAAGTAAACATTTGACTCTTCCTACTATCCAGTCCTAGTAAGTGTTTCATTTTCATACTTTTTTACATGACTGAGTCAGTGAGGGGTTTAATGGCGAATGCGGCAGTCTTGACTAGCTATGGAAGCGAGGCTTGCAGGCAGTGGTGTACATAGAGAAGTAGGGGCCCCATAGCAAGGATGAAACCAGCCCCCCACACAGGACAGAAGGGTTTCTGCCTAAACCCCTTTCAATGACCCTTGGGCCATTTTTTCACTACCTTATTTCCGAAAAGTTGTTCCTTTAGAGGGTAGAGTCCTGACCAAGTTTTTACCTCCAGTAGAGATAGAAAAGGAGATAATCCCAACTGTGCCCCCTCTTGCCCTGTTTGCAGTTGCATGGTCTGCCGCTATGGTAGATATGCACCTGCTTGCAGGGAAGTTGCTCAGGGAAGAAAGCATTTTCAAACATTTGCTATGAGACCCAGTCTTTTGTTGTTGCATTAAGTGGACTATGGCATTGTATAACGATAAAGAAGGATTTTCCAGCACCACTTCTTTCTTGAGTGAAATTTTCTTTATTTTCATTGAAAAGAAGATGGCAATAAAATGTTTTCACAGGTCCTGGTTCAATCTACGCGTTTCGAACAGGTGAGTTCTTATTCATGACTGGCATGTCTTGCCTCTGTGAGAGCGGCTATACATACCTTTGTCCAGGAAACCTATCCCCCAATTTCAGAGAGGAGGATATACTCAGGTGCATACAAAGCTGTAATCACACTAGAAGGCAAGGCGTCTGTTCTATTCATGATACAAAAAGGTAATAAAAATACTGATTGACTGGAATAATCTAAAGGTTTCAATATAATAGTAGGTTTAAAACATGGACAAAAGACAGCAATATACAACTTCATATAAGTATTGAAAAGAAAAATATATAAAACTACATGAGTTTTTGACCATGGAAAAAATGCAGGGTGTGAACTGGTTCCAGTCAAATCAGTATAAAAAAATAAATAAAAATAAAAATAATGAGAATAGACAAAAATATACACACAGTACATAGTTTTTGACGATATAGGCTCAGCTCAATAAAAGTACATCAGTTCTTTTTTCAAGATTTAGTTCAGCAGGAGATCTGGTATTGAGTTTCAGTATCTAGTATGCTTCTCTTTGTGTGATTAGTCTTTTTGGATCACCACCTCTGTATGGGGGACACCACGTTCAATAGCATAAGCTGAAAAGGTTGTTAGACTTCTATTGTGGAAAGAAATAAAATGTTTAGCTGCATTGTAGACATTCACATATGCACTATTAGTTATGTAGTTTAGATGCTCTAAGAATCTCATTTTAAATTTTCGGGACGTGCATCCTGCATACAACAGTTGACATTCTGTACATTCTATTACATATTCTACACCGGTGGTATTACAATTAATGTATGATTTGATCGGAAATTGTTCCATGTTGGGTTCCTCTACATGGGTGACCACCACATTTGGTAAAACCGGCATATTTGAGCCAGGTGGGTTTTTGTTTAGTAGCAGATAAATAGAGGGATGGAGACAGGGAGGTCGCAAGAGACGGTGGTCATCTTGAGACCACCCTGTGTCCATCCCTCAGTAAAGAATACAAAGTCTGGTCCTCAAATTGCAGTGAAATACACCTAGAGAAAATATTCTTGATCTTATTAAATTGGTTGCTATATGTGAGGACTAATGTTGGTGTGTTGTTGTTCTGAGATTCATTTTTTAATGAGGATTCTTTACCAAAGAGAAGTTCTCTACGGATCTTTTTTTGTGCTATTATTTGTGCTCGTTTGAGCATCCAACCAGGATGACTGAAAGTCGTTCAGATAGAATCTTACTTTCTCTTTGGAAAGAATCCTCATTGCTGCAGTTACGTCTGGTTCTGATGTATTCTCCCACTGGTACAGCCTTTACTGTATGTATAGGATGGTGGCTGTTAGCCCAGAGGATAGTATTACCGACAGTAGATTTGCGGTAGGTCGCAGTCTCAATGTTAGTTCCCATAATACCTCTAAAAGTAAGATCCAGAAAATTAACTGAGACTGCATCATGGGAGCAAGTAAACTGCAAGCCATAGGGGTTGCGGTTTAGGTAAGATTCGAATGAGGGTATGGCAGATACATCGCCGCTCCAGATAAGGAGCAGACCATCGATAATTCTGCCATTCCACTCAATATCCATCAGGAATGGGTTGTCTGTATCATATATATAATGTTCGTCCCAATATGACATGGTGATGTTCGCTAAGGAGGGGGAGAATTTGGCCCCTATGGACACACCTTTTATCTGCACCTAATACACGTCATCAAAGCAGAAAAAATAATGCAACAGTAAAAATGATGTCACTGACAGAATGTAATCAGTAAGATCATTACCTTGAAGGCTGTATCTGTGCAGATGGTATTCCAAAGACAGAAGCCCCATCGAATGAGGTATAGATGGATACATACTGATTACTAAAGTAATCCAGATAAAATTGGAACATCACATTTTATAAAAAACAATTCTCAAGACATCTCCTGTGTCTTTGATGTAACCAGGTGTCCGTTTAACTAAGGGCGGTAACACAGAGTCAAGCCACTGGCTCAGTCTTTCAGTTAGGGAACCAATGCCCAAAATTATAGGGCGGAGCGGTGGAGGACATGTCCCTTTATGAATTTTGGGAAGAGCATGAATGATGGGCATAATAGGTAACTCTATATTGAGTTAAGAAAATTCTTTATGTGAAGAAGCCCAAATCCCTGCCTTTTATTTTAATATCAAGATATTCTTTCTGGTATGTGGCAGTAGGATTTGAGCTTAATTTTCTATAAGTAGAAGAGTCAGATACTATGCCCATCATTTGGCCTCTATACAGTTCGGAATCCAGCACTACCACCGTGCCGCCCTTGTCGGCCATTTTAATGACATTGTTATTATTATCCCGCAGCTCTCTGATGGCTGTTTTTTGTTTGATGGTAAGGTTGCTCTTACTGGATGGTGTGTCCCTATGTTTATTGATAAGAGAAAGTTATTTTTCTAAAATATCTTGGAACTTATCCATCCCCGCCGTGCGTGACTTCAGGGGGTAGAAACATTGATTAAGAGTTCAAAAACCGCAAGTTACAGAGACCACATCCCTAGCCACTGATTCTGACTGTAAGTTTTGAAGATGAGTGAGAGCAAGCAGTTCCCCAAACAAAAGACCTGAAAAAACACTATCTGTTATCTGAGTAGGTGTATCAAATGAACTCAATGTGTTCTCCTTTTCATTAAAGTGCTTTTTAACTGATAGATTTCTAACAAATTTGTTTATATCTATAAGAGAGTAGAGAACAGATCAAAAACATTTCAGGGTACAAAATTTAAAACCAGTCCCAGAACCTTATACTGATTATCAGTCAATACCGTTTTAGATAAGCTGACGACATCTAAATTATTTATAAATTTTTCTGAAAACGGGTCACCGTATTGTGAGCTTTCTTTTTTGTTGTGTTCCCCCCCCCCTCTCCTAAACCGTTTTTTGGTTTCGTCGTGAGAGTTGACATATTTTTTTATTTTTTGTAGTATGAAGACTGGGAGGCTTGAGAGTCCGCACGAGAGTCCCCTGAATCCATCTTCCTTTATTCTTGTATTAGACTTTCATAAATGGCATCAGAAAAGTCTCCATTTGAAGTATCAAAACTGGCGTAGGTGTCCATCTTTTTTTTTATTTTTATTTTGTGATTTTTTCAAAATGGGCTTTGGGGTCTGATATGGATTATCTCTCCTGCCCCATTCGCAAACTTGTTTTCTTTTGTAATCAAACAGATCCCTTTGGAATTTTTTATGTTTAGTCTCCATGATACTTTGTTTCTGATCCTGGATCAAAGTTGTTGACCTTCTTCATATTTTAGCAAGGTGTTGTATTGCACAAGTTGACTTTTGTGAAGGTCTATATCTGTTTGCAGCAAGGAAAGTTTGACTCCTTCATATTCCTCAATAAGAGTCATAAGCTTGGCTGAGCAGTTGCTTAAAATGTCATTCCAGGATTTAACAAATTGTTCTGAAAAAACAGTGGTGGGAATTTTTTCAGTTTCAAGCCTCTCGGAATCATATTTTAGAAGCGTTGTATGGTCCCAACAGAGTCTGATTTCATGCGACATATGAGCTTCCATAGTCAAACTATTTTGTATTTGGGTGTTGCTTTTGTGATGAGGTCTTACCTTCACATCCGTGCACCCAGGGTGGAATATCTGCATCATTTCAAAACAAAGGTGAGCTGGATACCTACCTTATCTATGGCATTGTATACTAGTAATTCTATTAGAGCCTTGCCTACCTTTTTGGTATGAGCACTTCTGCTATTCGGTCCAGTTAGCAGGAGACTGCATCTAGATTGAAGGCTACTTGGTCTCAGTTTAAGTTCTGAGACCCCCATGGACAGGTGAGTCCTAGATACCTGTTCACATGGTGCAGTACTACATGGTTGCAGTTATGGCTTTGATGCTGTGTCTGTGGGTTGGTAATCAAGGAGGTTCAGTCTGACAGCAGAGATGGTGTTAGGCTGCTGGGTTTCACTGCGTGCGGGTGCTGTGTTTTGGGCCAAATTAGAGTAGGTCCCTCTTGAAAGAGACCACCTTTATGTGCTGAATGGGCTTATGCACTTTGATCAAAATGTATACATAGACTTGTGTACATTAAGTGGACTATGGTGTTGTATACTAGTAATTATGCTGAGAAGCAACAGATCAATGCAGAGCCTGTGGATGTGTGGATCGATGTTTTTTGGAACTTTTGTTGCTACTCTACTGCTCCAGTGTACTGTCAGAGAGGTCATTCAGCATGTCACACTGTTGCACACAAGATTGATCTCCACGAGTTTACAAAACTTTACATTTGTGAAAATAAATCAGGAATGAATTAATAAGGATTTTCGCACACCTCCAGCACATGCTAATGAATAGAACCGCCATCGCTGACAATGGCTACTTATAGCCAGCCCCGTGATGCCAATGTTCCTGTTTGCCTGACCATGATGTTCCATACTCTGTTGCTAGCAGAGGATCTCAAAACTAGAAGAAAACACTTCAGTTTTGTCCCCATTCATTGTCAATAGGGAAAAACTGAACAAGCTGGAACAGAGTGCACCAGAATCTATTCCATTCCGGTTTGTTGCATTCAAATGCTGGACACAAAACTGTTGGACATGAGAAAACTGGAACTGGCGCCCATTGACTTACAATTGTTTTAGTGCTGGATCTGGCATGTTCATTTTCAATATAATACAACTGGATCCAACCTGAACGGATGCCGCTGGTTGTATTATTCAAACTGATGTGTTTTGCTGTGGTTTTGAGTTCCCATTCTCAAAACCGGACAGAAAAACGCATAAGTGAAAGTAGCCTAATTTTGGATGATTTACCATATCTCATGTTTATCAATTATTTCTTTTACGGCTTTTCTAATGTCTTTATTTCTCAGGCTGTATATAATGGGGTTGGTCAAAGGAGTGAACACGGTATACAGCAGGGAGAGGATTTTGCTTATTGTTAGGCTTTTCAGTTTTGTTGGGACAACATAAACACTGAATATCGTCCAGTAGAATATGGAGACCACAATGAGGTGGGAGCTACAGGTTGAGAAGGCTTTCTGTCTACCAGCACTGGACGGGATCCTCAAAATTTCTAAACCAATGTAAGCATAAGAAATTATAATGATTGTGGTTGGCATTATAACAACTGGAATACTTAGTAAATAAATCTCTAGTTGGAGAATAAAGGTATCAGAACAAGAAAGTTTTAGTAACGGGACCATGTCACAGAATAAATGGTCAATGATATTTGGTCCACAAAAATGTAGTTTTGCCACTGTTATGATGTAAGTCAAAATAAAAAAGCATCCAAATATCCAACAGAAGAAGGACAATATCACACAATGGGCACTTGTCATGATAGAGGTGTAACGGAGGGGATTACAGATGGCCACATATCTGTCATAGGACATCACGGTGAGAAGAAGACATTCTAAAGTTTCTGAGGCACAGAAGACATAAAGCTGAAAGATGCAGTTGTTAAAAGTAACGGTCCGGCCATTATTCAGTAGGATGTGGAGCAAGTTGGGGACAATATCAGTGGGTAACAAGATGTCGCTGATGGACAGCTGTGAGATGAAGAAGTACATTGGAGAGTGGAGATTCTTGCAAGTAGACACCAGGATGATGATCAGGAGATTCCCACACATTGTCCCACAGTAAGCCGCCAGGAGGAGACAGAACAGGGATATTTTTAAACTTTGACTGATTTGAAATCCTAAGAGAAAAAACTCAGAGACTACCGTCAGATTGTTCTCCTGTGTGTAGAAGAATGGTACCTAAGCTTCAATAATCCGAAATGATTCATTGAATTTATCATAATAATCTAGAACAAATTCACATGCTAAACAATGTACATATTACCTGATATACCATACTTACAGAACTTTTTTTTTAACCCCTAATTATGTTATTTGTGAAAAAAAAAAAAAGTTGGATAACATGTACCTGTCATGAGTCTTAGTATTAGCAGTAAAGATGCAGGCAGGGTTACTTTGACTCTAGGTGCTCAGGGATTGTCACTCTAACTGAATTTGTTCTTTTACTGTTATGTGTTTACAGGATAGGTCATCAATATCTGATCGGTGGGGGTCCAACTCCCGACACCTCTTCCAATCTGCTGTTTGAATAGAAGGCAGCACTCATACGAGTGCTACTTCTTCTTCAAGATTACTCCACACATTATGTCAGAAGACTTGGCGGCACAGTGTAAATAGAAGTGCTTGCGCCATTTACTTGAATGGGATGAGTACTTGCAATCACACTGCTCAGCTGCTGCAAGCGAGACAACTCGCAGTGTAATCTTGAGGAGGAAGCAGTCATCTAACCTATCTATCCACAGTATTTGTTATTTATGCATCGCATTTACAATATATTTATATTATGCTGTATACTTTGTAACTAGGGATGAGTGAACTTTTTCAAGTTCGGGTTTAGCGTTCGGGTTCGGATATTAGTGCAATTATATTATAGATTCCGTATTATGGTATATAACGGATTGCTATGTCTCCTGTCCTGCAAAACAGAAACTAGACGGATCCGTTATGCTGCCCATTGACTTCTATTATGAGGGAATGCAAAACGGTATGCCTCTTGAAGTCTTTTGTTATGCATTCCGTCATAGCATTCCATTATATTTCGTGATACTGAATCCGTAACGGAATTGCACTAATAACTGAACCCAAGCTTGAAAAACACAAGTTCGCTCATCCGTATTTGTAACATAAAATACCAGATTTGTCTAAAATTACCAAAATCATTCAACACAAGTTGTACATTTAATATCAACGATATCAACTTTTTAAAGTTTTAATTATGTTACACACTAATTATGCAACACTTTTATCCTGAAGAAAATCTGTAGAATTCTACAAGTTACGGTTCATACACACAAACGTATATTCTTAACGTGTCCTTTTTTTTTTTTTTTTTTTGCGGTCCGTATGGGGAACCATTTATTTCAGTGGGTCCGCAGAAAAACGGAAGTTACTCTGTGTGCATTCCATTTCCATATGTCCGTATTACTGTTCTGCAAAAAAAGATAGAACATAATTGTCCGCATTACAGACATGGATAGGACTGTTCTATTAGGGGCCAGCTGTTCCGTACCGCAAAATACGGAATGCACATGTTTCTCCTCTGTATTTTTTGAAGATCCGTTTTTTTGCAAACCGCAAAATACGTACGGTCGTGTGCATGAACCCTTGCACAATAATTTTCCTAACTACTCACGTTAGGTGTTGCTGTGTTCTTGGCATTCATTTCCAGATTATTATTTTTTTATCGTTGCTCTCAGATCTCTATAAAACAGCTTCTTCGTCAGCTTCCATGACTGAGACCACATGTAGCAGTATGGATATTTATGTAGAAGATGAAGGCGAGGTGCCAAGAAAATTATCAACCTGGAAATGTGCTAATGTCTAATAAGTCTCTAGTGTCACAGTCTTTGGAGAAAAATAAAAATAAATAATTTACAGATTAAGTCAATTCTTTGATTTGAAAGAATATATGAAACAAACTTTTTTTTTATACCTGAGGGGAGATCTAATAACTAAGGATACATATATAAGGGGTCAATATAGAGATAACTCTCATCATGTATTTATACCCATGATTGTGAAATAAACAGGAAGCATCTTCTGCGTCTGGAGGAAAGAACTGTAAAGTTCGGGTTCGTACCGAACTTTAGGGTTTTTGGTACCCGGACCCGAACACGGACATTTCCACAAAAGTTTGGGTTCGAGTTCGGTGTTCGGCGATTTCTTGGCGCTTTTTGAAAGGCTGCAGGGCAGCCAATCAACCAGCGTTTCACTAGTCTGCCCTTAGAAGCCATCACAGCCATGCCTACTAATAGCATGGCTGTGATTGGCCAAGAGCAGCATGTGACCAGGCCTCTATAGTCTGTAGTCATGTAGCACCGCACATCACTCTGCTCTTCTCAGTGTAGGGATAGGATGCTGCTGCTGTGAGGGAGAGATTAGGGAAGAATTCTGTTGAATGTGGTGATGTTCAATCTTCAAACGACAGCGATTATTGAGGATGCTATGCTACATTTTTGTACCCAGCCCTGAGCCCAGTGACACTAAAAAATAACTTTTAATCCATCTGCTAGTTTGGTGGGCATCGGCGGAAATTTTTGCACGTGCAGTGCCCTTGCAACTGCATGTGAACTGCATGTGTGCCAGGGACATTACTTTAATTCTGTTCTGGTAGCTCAGTGGAGGACAAATTCCCTTTTTTGGCCAGTCAAGTACCCCTGCGGCCTGCAGTGCATACCTGGCAGTGAAAATTATTCAATTACATTAGTTTGTCACATTCTTTTCTGACCTAAAGCGATTTTTTTTTCTGTCTGCTACAGGCACTGTATATCTGACAGTCCAATAAAACCGCTAAACACTGCAGTTACCTTGCTGATATAAAAAAAAGCAAATATTTTTGCAAGATAGTAAATTTACGGGCTATGCTGCATTTCTGCAGTTACATTTCTGATATGAAAAAGCAAATATTTGTGTGTGAGATAGCAAATTTGCATTCTACACTGCATTTAGGACAGTCCAATACAACCATAACATACTGCATTTACATTGGTGCTATAAAAAAACACACTTTTTGTGCTAAATAGGTAACAGGGACATAAATTTGTAAAAATCGTCTGTTCCATTGTTGGGCCATAAAGTACCCCTGCACTGCATACCTGACTGGGAAATATATGCTGTAAATTAGGTGGCCTTCAGATTGTTGGCTGATCTGCACCCCTTCTTTCTTTCTGTACCCCTGCACTGCATAACAGACAGGGAACTTAGTTCATTACAATTGGCGGTTACATTGTTGCCTGACATAAAGCCGTTTTTGGTTGTGAAGCCAAATGTAGTCGCCAACAACAACGTGTTTATTTTAATTTTATTTTTTATAATTTGGGGTAGACCCCAAAACATTGGGAAATGTAAAAAAGAAAACAAAGAGTAAGTGCACGGTAGTATAACAATGGTTGGGTGAAGCCGGTATACATGTCTATTCTGCATAAAGTACAAACAAGTCCTGTGGGATCCATGCCTGGTTTATTTTAATGAACGTGAGAATGTCCACATTGGCTGCGGACAGGCGACTGCGCTTGTCTCTGATAGCGCCCCCAGCCTTGCTAAACACATGTTCAGACAATACACTGGCTGCAGGGCAGGCCAGCACCTCCAAGGCGTAAAGGTGAAGCTCAGGCCATGTGCCCAATTTGAAGACCCAGAAGTTAAATGCGGCAGACCCAATGGAGTAGCTAGAAATGACTGGAGCCAACAGCAAATTTCTGAATGGAGCCCCCCTCCCCCAGTAACTTTTTTCGTAACTCCTTCCTTTTATACCGCCCTTATTCCTGTGGCTACTAAAAATTGCTCTCTCAGACCAGGCCCAGCACCTGTTCCATCCATTTTTAACACTGTCTATACTGCCACTGTATATAATTTCATTGTATAATACTGTTGAGGGGGCCCTGACAAAGTCTTTTAGTCCTCCTCCTCCTCCTGGATGGGCCCTTTCTAGGTCAGGGCCCCAAAGCAGCCACTTCCCCTGTAGCTACAACCCTGGGCAGACCCATCAGTCAGTACATGTAGGTGTGTGCAGAGATACTATTCCACCATTTTGCTGAAATGCTGGTTCTTGTGGCGTGGTAACAAAGCTTTTCCACATTTCGGCCATGCCTTCTGAGGTGCTGGCGGTGACCCAGCTAGTGATAAGTGGGAGATGCCATATTCGATTTCGCGATATTGCGTGAATATTCAATTGAATATTTGTCATATATTCGTCGAAATCGAATATTTGGCATTATTCTATACATTGCAAATGTTACACGAATTTATATTCACGTTGCGAATTAAACTTAGAGCTGAGTTCCTAATGGTAACTTGTATTGCTAGAATTGACGAAGATAACGAATATCACGAATATAGCACTATATTCTCAATCTTAGTTATATTCTAGCAACAACCATTAGGAACTCAGCTCTAAGTTTCATTTGCGAAGCGAACATATAATCACATTGCGAACTGATCTTAGAGCTAAGTTCCTAATGGTTGTATTGCTAGAATATAACAAATATGACGAATATCACAAATTCACGAATATAGCACTATATTCTCTATCTCCGTTATATTCTAGCAATACAACAACCATTAGGAACTCAGCTCTAAGTTGAATTCGCAATACGAGTAATTCAGGTTATATTAATCACATTGCGATTACAACTTAGTAAAATTTGTGAGATCGTGATTCTCACATCCGACAGTACATTTTAGCATGGAGGCGTTCCCATGCAAACGGATAAGTCAGCAGAGGCGGCAACAGGCATTGACTGGAGCGGGCAGGGAGCCAAGAATCCTCTGGACAGGCAAGAACAGCTTTTGAGAAGTGGGAAGACAACCAGAGAGCAGCAAGGATTAACAAATTAATAAAAAGTATATATATATATTCGAAATAGCGAATTTGCGAATTTGCGAAGTGCTGATATTCGCTATTCTGCTTGAGCCATGTGCTTCCACTGAGCCCCCGGTGTCAGGTGTGAATGCCATCAGCAGAGCATCTACCAGCGTTGGTTTCTTCCGATCACGCTTCAGTGACGGAATTAAGGACGGCATGTTGTCCTTGTAACAGGGATCCAGCAGGGTGGCCACCCAGTAATCTGCACAAGTTAGAATGTGGGCAACTCGGCGGTCTTTGCGCAGGCACTGCAGCATGTAGTCGCTCATGTTTGCCAGGCTGCCCAGAGGCAATGACAAGCTGTCCTTTGTGGGAGGTGTATCGTCTGTGTCCTCCATATCCCCCCAGCCATGCTCAAGTGATGGCCATGAGCTGCTTTGGGTGCCACCCTGCTGTGAACATGGTTTCTTCTCTTCGTGCTCCTCCAGAACTGATGCCCTGGCTGGACAATTGTGTACCTGGCCTATGTTGGTGCAGGAACCCACCCTCCGAGCCACTTGTATATGACTGGCCTTATAAGTTAAGGATAAGGCACGTATATAGTTTTGTTTGTTTATTTTGTTTATCTGACTTATAGTTATTTAAATATGTTTATAAGTAAATTTGTAAATAGTTTGTGAATGGGCATTAAAGAGTGGTTTGAGTGAAAGGGGGGGGGGGTGTAGGGGGGCAGTCTGGTAGGGTAATTTTCTCTTTTTGCAATATTCCTTGTATAGTTTTTGTTACAATTTATAATAAAAAAGTCCTGATAACCCAACAATCTAACCGACAAATTTAATAAAATTATTTGCCTTGTCCCCCAAACAGATGAGTTTCAGAACAGCCTGCTGTCGTTTCCCCCTGGCTGTGCTAAAGTTGGTAGTGAAGGTGTTACTCTGAGCGGATGAGGAGGTGGTAGAGGAGGAAGCGGAGTAGGAGGAGGAGGCAACAAGAAGCAAAATGAAATGCCCTGCAATCATCGGGGGTAGAAGGACATGCGCCAAACTGCTATCCGCCTCTGGCACAGCCGCCACTGCGTTTATCCAAAAAGAACCCTGCAGCCACGGGTGAAGAAGAGGGTCTGATGTGTCCCTTAGCCAAACTCTCCGAAATATAATCTTTCATAGCCTTCCTCTCCGGGCCGGAAAGATTGTATAACCGGGTTTTAGGTAGTTTTGCCCCAGGTAACAGATTAATTGGGCAATCATATGGACGATGAGGTGGTAACCCCTGACAACCCTTCTCAGAGAACACATCCATAAAATCTGACAGAAAGGAAGGTAGAGATGTTACAGAGAGTGTTGAGCACCTACTACTCAAGCAGTTGTCCTTACAATGTTCACTCCATTCCACAATCTCCCCGGCCTGCCAATCCACCACTGGATTGTGAGTCACCAGCCAGGGAAGCCCCAATACCATAGGAGTCGGAAGACCGTCCAGGACATAACAAGAGATATGCTCTTTATGGAGGTCCCCTACCTGCAGATGGATATTATGGATGACCTGAGTTAACTCTCTCTGAGTAAGAGGGGAGGAGTCGATGGCAAAAAGAGGAATAGTTCTGCGTACCGGTTCCAGAGTAAAACCCAGAGCCTGAGCAAACCGTGAATCCACCAAGTTGACCCCCGCCCCATTGTCCAAAAAGACGGAACAGATCTCAGTCTTATTGCCCGCCACAACGGTAGCGGACAACAAAAACTGAGACATGCGTATGGAGGAAACAAATATGCCCAGACTGTTATCCTCCGCACAGTCTGGGGACTCTAGTTTTCCGGCGGCTCCTTTGTTTGTGATCTTTTGGGTTCTGAGGGACATACCTTTACAAAATGACCCCTCCCCCCACAACGAAAACAAACCTCTGACCTATGGCGGACCTTAGGAGGATTCACCCGTCTAGTGGCGCCCCCTATTTGCATTGGTTCGACTTGATCACAACAAACCGATCCCTGCCCTATAGAGGCCTCTGTAGAATTTAATAGTCTCTCCCTGAGTCGCCTGTCGATTCTTATGGACAGAGACATAGCAGCCTCAAGAGACCCAGGGACCTCGTATACCGCCAGCGCGTCTTATAATTTTTCAGACAACCCCTGGCAGAATTGACTCCTAAGGGCCGAGTCGTTCCATAATGTATTAGTAGCCCACCTACGGAATTCGGAACAATATAGTTCAGCTGACCGGTTCTCTTGCCGAAGTCTACGTAGCTTAGATTCAGCCAGTGAGACCCTGTCCGGGTCATCATATACGAGACCCAAGGCTTCAAAAAACTCCTCCACAGATCGTAAGGCCGGAGAGTCTCATGGTAAGGAGAAAGCCCAAGCCTGCGGATCTCCTTGCAGGAGAGAAATTACAATGCCCACCCGTTGTTCCTCTAGGAGGATCTAGGGCGTAACCTGAAGAACAATTTACAAGCTTCTCTGAAGGTTACAAATTGGTCTCTCCCTCCTGAGAACCTGTCAGGAAAAGCCACTTTTGGCTCAGGAGTACCTTGGTTTCCCGTAGCAACGGTGGAACCCAAGGATTGCTGCTGCTGCAGCACTGTTACTTTTATTCCTGCCACTTCAAGGGATAACCCCTGTAATTGTTTCGCCAAAACCGTAACCGGATCCATAGTGGAACAGAAATATACAAAGCAAAACAGCAAGCAAAAAAAAAAAAAAAGGAAATGTCACTTTTTTTTTTTTTTTAAAGGCCAGATATACTGTCACGACTGCTATCCCAGCAGCGGTCGTGTCGCACCAGACGGAGGGGAAGGGGGACCCTTATCTACGGATGGGAAATAGAACGGACACCCCTGACAAACCCTAAGCTGGCACCTGTCTGCCCTGATACCCTAGACGGGGTGTGAACCCGTGCGGCGAGCAGGATGCCTAAACCCTGAGACACCCTCAGAAGACTAGACTGGGGAAAGGCAGATGGGAGCACTAGTCACCATCACTCATGTCTAGGAGAACAACAGGGGAAGACAGGGGAAGACAGCAACAAACAAACAATCTCCAGCAGAGATAGACTTATCCAGTCACGAGCAGAGAAGATGATCCCAACAACGACAGTCCACGCCAGACAAGAGCTCCACAGCAATACCGTCAAACGATCTCCTTCAAAGGTCAGAATAGCACTGGAAGTAAGGACTATATCTGGCAATGACTGCAAGTGAAACTGAAACTAATATAGTAGCTGGGAGTGGCAGACAGCACTCACCTGAGAAGAATGCCTACAAACTCCCAGTCAGGACAAAAAGGTTCACAAGGCAAAACCCGGATGACATACCCTGAACCACGGAGCAAACTCACAAGCTATCGCGAGTAGCAAGTCGCTGCGACCTTCTCTTCCCAGACCTATCTGGATCAGTCACAGTTGTGACAGATGTATCAGGCATTGGTGTGTGGAAATCCTGGCTGATCCACGCCTGATTCAATTTGATGCAGAGTCCCACTATGCGCTATATATGGGCACTTTAAACTCTTGCTAAATATCATATCAAATGTATTGTGGTATCATGCTGTAATTCCCTTTAACAGGCTGGCAGGGTCATTTACCTTTATTCGCCCCTAGGTGGTGCCAGCTATATATATATAGCTTGGGGGAGGGTGCAAATTTAGTGTGTCCGATGAGAATGAAGAGATGAGGAAGTTAATGGAGGAGGTGGAAATTTGTATTTCCACCGAAATAATTAAGAAAAGATTTTATCAAATTTAAGTGCAACGCTTATTGCTGAATACAATAATTTTTTCCACCAAAATAAGTCACCAAAGATTTTACCACATATAACAGCATTGCTGAATACAAACTCCTTGGAAGGTCATGGAGCGCATCGGTAATCCGGCATCTATTCGCTCAGCTGAAGGATTATTTTGAAAGTGTGTAGAAGCCACACAGGGGCCCCCACGCTGCAGATTTATCATGTAGACATCATGGAGATTTTATTGCATATAACTGCAGCGCAGAATACATTTTTTTTTTGCCACCAAAGTAAGTCACAAAAGAAGTTATATAACTGCACCGCTGAACGCCGAATATATTTTTCTACTAATATACGCCACTAAACGCTTTACCACATATAACTGGAACAGTGAGCGCTGAATATATTTTTCTTTTTCCACGTATATATGCCACTAAAGGCTTTTCAACAGAGGGTTATAGGCTGTCAGTTTTCAAAAATAACACCGGCGCCTGAGGCAGTGAGCAGAGGAAGTAGGTCCACGCTGGAAGAGCGAGACGCGGTCCTCATGCAGTTTCTGTGCTGCAGAAAAGTCCCCATAGTGTCTAGTAAGTAATACCAGATAGATGCAGGCTGGTGTGAATTAGTTTTCATTTTTGTGCAGGGTTAGTGCATAGTGTATTTACTTGTAAAAGGACTTTCCCACATATAACTGCAGCTCTGAACGCTGAAAATATCTTTATTTTTCTACTGAAATACGCCACTAAAGGTTTTACCACATATAACTGCAACAGTGAATGCTGAATATATTTTTATTTTTGTACTGATATACGTCAATAAAGGTTTTTCAAGATATAAGTGCAACTAGCGAATGGCGAATGTATATTTATTTTTCTACTGATGTACATCAATAAAGGTTGTTCTACATATACTGTAATCGCACCAGCTAGTGGCAAATGTATATTTCTTTTTCAACTTCAATACACCAGTAAAGGCTTTACCAGATATAACTGCAACAGAGAACTGAGAAAATATTTTTATTGTAGTACTGAAATATGCCCCTATACGCTTTCACCAGAAATAACTGCAGAGGTGACCTGAGAATATATTTTATTGTTGGACTGTAATAGGCCCCTATATGCTTTCACCAGAAATAACTGCAACAGTGCAGTATGTATTTATTTTTCTTGTTGTACAGAAATGTGCACCTATACACTTTCAACAGAAATAACTGCAGCAGTGACCTGAGAATATATTTTTCTTTTTTTTTTTTTTTGAACAATAGATTTTTATTGAATTTTTTAGACATATGGTAAATATATCAATTTCACAGTACAAAACAATCGTGAACACAAAGCATTTGTAATGCATGACTGTACGATATTTTAAGGGTTGCATAGATATTTATGAGTAAACATATTTATAAGTAAACATAAGCCGGGACGCTACAACGAGAGTCCTGAAGCCACATCTCCCATTTCCCATAGAACGGAATTGGAATTATTAGAAGAGGCCCAAAGACCCTCAAAAAGACAATTAATGTCAAGGTCTCTACAGATCCTTTTGATATTGGGGACAGACTTATTCTTAAAAGACAAAGCAACTTTAGAGCGAACAACAATAATAATGTGCATTAGTACCGTCCTAAAGGTAGAAGGGTAATCCATAATACCTATAGATAAGAGGGCCAATTTAGGAGAGGGTAATATGGTAGCTGAGCAGAGAGATGACATCAAAGCAAAGGCCTTGGACCACAGATCGAGAACCGGAGGGCACTCCCACCACATGTGCAGAAAGGAGCCACTGGGATGTCCGCATCTCCAGCAACATGGGGATAGATCGGGAATATTTTACTAAGGGAAAGTGGGGTAAAGTACCATCTATATAAAAATTTTCTGGCACTTTCCACATGGCTAGCGCATTTAGAAAATTTTGGGGTAGTAGAATATGCCTCTTTCCATTCTGTATCGGAAATAGATATACCCAGATCACTGCTCCAAAGCTTTTTAGTTTGTGATAAGGGGTCATTCAAGGAGTCTTTCAAGAGTTGGTACCCTTTAGTTATGCCCTTATTCGGACCCAACGGGTAGCAAACCCAGTCATAAAGAGACAAATTGTTAGGAGTATAATCAAGAAAATTTAAGGAGTGAATCAGATGTCTAATTTGCAAAAATTTGAAAAACTCCTTATTAGAGATTCTAAAAGTATCATGAACATAAGAGAAGTCGACAAATTTGTCATTATGCCATAGCTGGGAGAGAGACTGTAAGCCAGCCGTCATCCATGTTTGAATATTGAGACCGGGGATAGCCACTTCACAGACTTGAATAGAGGCATTTTTAATATTTGAGGGAAGCTTTTTGTCTTGTCTAGACAGGGAATACCAAACCCTATATGTAGCTTGCAAGGTTGCAGAGTTTGTAGAGGGTATAACACCAAAGGAAGCTATGGAAATTAAGACATTTTGGATGCTGGAAGGGAGTAACAGAGATAATTCCAAGGGAACCCATTTTTTGGATGAGTCACCTGACATTAAATACCTGAGTTGGTCTAGGATTGATGCTCGGTAGTAGTGCCTCATGAACGGGACATTGAGACCGCCTGCAGCGGACGACATGTAAAGAATGTCTGCCTTTACCCTAGGTCTTTTATTCCTCCAAATGCATGAGTTAATAAGGGATTGTAGTCTCCCTAGGAAGTATGAGGGGACCATTATAGGGACATTGCGGAAGACATATAATATTTTAGGCAAAATGACCATTTTAATTGCAGCAATTCTACCTAGCCATGAAAGCGTATCAAGCCGGAGGTTTTGTAGTGAATTTTTAATTTTGTCTAGAAGAGGGACATAGTTAGCTCAAAAAAGATCTTTAGAAGAAGAAGTTAATTGGATCCCTAGGTATGTTAAGGAATCAGGTGACCACGTAAAATTAAAGTTTCTGGAAATAGCGTTTTTGGTTTTGGGGAAAGTCCAATATTTAGCATTTGGGATTTAGTAGAGTTTACTTTGTAGTACGAGGCTTCACTAAATCTGGTAATGATTTCGTTTATTGCTGGGAGAGAGTCGATAGGGTTAGACATGACGAGAAGAACGTCATCAGCAAAAAGCCCTATACGATGGTCTTGAGAACCAATTTTTAAGCCCTGGATCAATGAGGAGGACCTAATGTGCTCAGCAAAGGGTTCCATTACCAGAGCAAAAATAAGGGGGGACATTGGGCAGCCCTGACGTGTACCATTGCTAATTGCAAATGGATTAGATATGAAGCTAGAGGAATACACTGACGCTCGGATTGGAGTATAATGCCATTGTAGCTGATAAATAAAAGCCTTCAAACCCAAATTTTTGCAAAGCCATATGTATAAATTGCCAGTAAACCCTATCGAACGCCTTCTCCGCATCAAGAGATAAAAGCAGAGAAGGCGTCCGAGAGGCCCGAGCCCAATCAATCAGACCAATGAATCTTCTAGTGCCATCCGAGGACTGGCGATTAGGGACAAATCCTATTTGATCATTAGCAATTAAATGGGGTAAAATGTCAGATAATCTGCCCGCTAGAATCTTTGCATAGATCTTCACGTCTGAATTAAGTAAAGATATAGGCCTGAAATTAGCTGGCGAGTCGGACGGTTTACCTGGTTTAGGCAAGGTGATAATTAGTGCGTGCAACATGTCTTTGGGAATAGTCCCTTGGGTAGCAAAGACATTGAAAATCCTCACAAGGTAAGGGGAGAGAATAGGGGATAATAATCTGAAATATTCATTTGTGAGACCGTCAGGGCCAGGGGATTTATTAGGTTTGAGAGATCCTATGGCTTCAAGCACCTCTTGCAGAGATATGTTCTTGTTGAGAACTTGTTTTTGCTTGGGGGATAGGGAAGGGAGAGAAATATCCTTCAAAAATTTCTCGACAGTGTCAGCGGATGGCTGAAAGGTGTCTAGAGAATTGCGTAGATTATAGAGATCTGAATAGTAATGGACAAATTCCTCCGCAATGTCTTTAGGATTTATGATTTTGTGACCTAATTTATTGTATATATATGGAATTCTAATTTTACTCTCTCTTTTTTTAATCCTGTTGGCAAGAAGTTTTGAAGCTTTATTGTCATGCCAATAATGGTTGGCTCTGGTTTTTACAGAGAAGGAATATTTATCATGAAGGTGGAGGTATAGGGAATGCCTGGCTTGTCTTAATTTGGCTTCAATTTTAGGATCCAGGAGTGATTTATATTGATTTTCCAAGGACTGAACTTCAGATAGAAGGGAGTCTAGGACTTTTGTCTTAGCTTTTTTAAGAATGGCAGCGTGTTTCAGGAAGACACCTCTAATGAAGGCCTTATGTACACACCAGAGGATGGGGTCAGAGACTGAGGAGTTATCATTAAAATGGAAATATTCATTTAAAGATTTCTCAATGTCCGCCCGAACAGAGGAATTTTGTAGGAGAGAGTTATTTAATCTCCATGGAGATGTAGAGCCCTGATTATAACTATCAGCCAAATGTAAGGATAAGACAGCGTGGTCTGACCAAGTTATGTTGCTAATGGAGACTTCACTAATCTTTTGCAATAGCCATTTGTCAGTGACAAAAAGGTTTATGCGTGAATAAGATTTATGAATGTGGGAGTAAAAAGAATAATCTCTTTCATTAGCATGTAAGGTGCGCCAAGTGTCATAAAGACCTTCCTGATATAGGTAATCTTGAAGGGCTGAGTTTTTTTTGGCTGAGGGGGGGGGAGGGGTTTTATCTATAGTTAGGTTCGGACACATATTAAAGTCATCGCAGATTAAGAGGGCACCTTGTTTAACATCCTGAGCTTTCCCAATGGTGCGTTTAATAAACCTAAGCTGATCGTTATTTGGGGTATATAGGTTGACCAAAGTAAATTTTGAGTTATTGATCTCGCATACTATAATAAGGTATCTACCTTTGTCATCTATGACAGTATTTGTACACTGAAAAGATACTGAGTTTTTAAATCCAATGATAACCCCCGCCTTTTTTTTGTCCGCTGGAGCAAAGAAAAGGATAGATGGTGTAATCTGTGCGTATCTTCTGCATTCAAATGGGACTCCTGAATACAAAAATATCGCATTTTTGTTTCTTAATTTCGGACCAAAAGGTGGACCGTTTAAATGGACTGTTAAGCCCTCTAACATTAGCAGAGAAAATTTTTAGTCCCATATTTAATAATACAGATAGAGCTCAAACCACCGCCCTCCCACATCAGGAAAATCACCCCATTAATAACAAATGCCATTACGGTTTTACCACATTTTGCAGATGCAAAGGAAGGGATCATCAAGACAGTCAAGGCGTCCAGGAGAACTGATTCGTGTGAGTTACTTATAAGGCATACCCGGCAGCATCTCAAAAACAAATAGAAACAAAAAACAAAAACCAAACTTCAAGTAAACATAGCAAACATTGCAGTCTGCCCTAGTTCAGTGTAACTAGGGGTATAGGAGAGTTGTAGTCGATATGACCGCTAGAGGGGGTGAATAGAACAGTAGGGATCTAGGCAAGGAATACACTAGAACAACAGTAGGTAATCAACCATGGATCCGTGGAGCCCCACGAAATTGTATTGGATTAGAAATAAAGGAATGGTACAGCAAACAGTCATCCAACTTTGAACCACTCCTGAGCAAGGGTGAATGCTTCTTCTTGGGAGGCGAAGAGCTTGGAGAAGGCGGTTTAGGGAGTCCTGCACTGCCCTCTTGTGGTAAGGAAATGTTCCATTTTGAGCACGCATCAGCCAGGTCTTGAGGGGTATTCATCACATGCGTTGTGTTTTGAAAACGCACTACCAGCTTAACTGGGTAACCCCACTTGTATGGTATATGATTATCACGGAGAATCTTTGTATAAGCTTGAAATTCCCTTCTTTTAGAAAGAGTAGCAGCGGATAGGTCTGTAAAAAGCAATACTTTTTAAATCTTTCAGGAAGCGTATCAGTTCCTTTCTGAGAAGCTCTCATGAGTGCTTCCTTTATGTGAAAAAATGAATTCTAGCTAGTACGTCTCTTGGAACCGAGGAAGGCAGAGATTTTGGTTTGGGCACCCTATGCGCCCTGTCAATAATTAAATCCGCACCCGTAGCCTCTGGGAGATACGCTGAAAGCAGATCTATTAGGAAATCATGAAGTTGAGAATCATCCACAGACTCTGGAACATTTCTAAAACGAACGTTATTTCTTCTAGAACGGTCCTCTAAGTCCGCAATTTTTAACTTAATGGCAGCTAGCTCATCTTCAACTAGATTATGGCTGTCTACTAGTGAATTGTGAGCAGAAACAAATTCTTCCATTTTTTCTTCCAAATGAGCAGTCCTTTCCCTATGGAGACTATATCCGCATGTATGATGGTTATTGTTTCTTTGAAATCATTATGGATAGATCTTTTAAGATCAAGGAGCATGTCCTGCATGATTGGAATCGATATGGTGGCAGGAGGCTGGGAAAGAGGAGAGTCTATAACACAGGCAGCTTTGTAGGGTGAAGAGTCACTCACCCTATCATGGATGTGGCGATCTTGTGAAGAGGGAAGGTCTGGGGACATCGGGCTGCCCTCTTCTGATAAGCGCTGAGGCTGTGGGCTGCGCTCCTGAGGAGAAGCCCGCGCTGCTGCTTCTCTGCCATGTGTGCCGGCGCCATCTTGCCTCGATCCTGGAGCAGGAGGGAAGAAGGACGTCATCTTCTGAGGTGCCGCTCCCTTCTTTTTACCCCTCGTCATCATCGGGGTGTACTGTAAAGGTTCAGGGAGGAGTGGGAGAAAATTGGGGCAGCTGGGATCAGTATAGCTGCTGTGCTTTGTGCCGCTTAGTGGGAATCCTGCAGAGCTCACTCACAGAGCGTCTTTCCTGCCCGGCATCCGGCCACGCCCCCTATTTTTCTTGTTGGACTGAAATAGGCCCCTATATGCTGTCACCAGAAATATCTGCAACAGTGCAGTTGTATATATTTTTTTTGTTGTACTGAAATACGCCTCTATACGCTTTCAACAGATATAACTGCAGAAGTGAACTGAGAATATCTTTTTCTTATAGTACTGAATAAGATACTAAGATATAAGCCACTAAAGGCTTTTCAACATCACACTTGCAGCCCAATAACAAAAAGCTGGAATGACAGAGCTGTCTAATGACTATTTGGATCCCCAAATAATCTTTCCCTGCACTTGTATATCACTTTTCTATCAATGTCCCTAGTGCCTTCTGACGTCTCTCCCTGCACTAAAGATGCTGTGAAATGATTCCTTCCTATCCTTTCCCTACACTTATAAATCATTTTTTCTGTCTTTTTTTCCCTAGTCGTTTTTCCACTTGCTGACCCTAGAACCTTCACACGTCTGTCCCTGCACTCTGAACGCTGGAAAATGTCTGACTGTAAGATGGCCACCATATTTATAGGGCTGTGACATCAAAGGGCTGGCTGGCTGATGACTGGCTGCATGCAGGCATATCAATCTGGGTGATCCCGCCATCCCAGAGTTCCTTGCCCCATGTCCTCAGTCCTCAAAAGTGTAGCTGCCATTTTAGGAAAAACACGAAGCACGAGGAAATTCTCATTCGTTACGAACCAAATTTTTCCTGAAATTCTAAACGAATTCCACTTTGTCAGCATCGAGTCGCTCATCTCTAGTTATCATCTTTGAGAAAATTCAGTTAATTGGACATGATTTGGGAAGAAACAGCCCTGTCTATAAAAGGACTCACAGCTAACAATGCATAGTAGAGCAAAAACCAAGCCATGAGGAGGAAAGAACTACCTGTAGATTTCAGAGACAGGATTGCGTAGAGGGACAGATATTGAGAAGGGTACAAAAAAATTCTGCTGCACTGAAAGTTCTCAAGACCACAGTAGCCTCCATTGTTCTTAAATGGGAGAGGTGTGGAACAACCTCAGTCGGGGAGAAGGGCCATGGTAATAGAAGGGACCTGACACACACACTCCACCCTCACCCATGTCCCTGCCTACTTGCCTCACAGCTGGTCGACAAATCCTTAGCTAGGATAGTGCAGGGAAGACAAACAACATATAAACAAAAAGGACAAACAAGCCGCATCAAAAGAGAGCAAAAAGGTATCGGAGGAGCAAGCAGAGAATAGTCAGGACAAACCGAAGTCAAACCAGGAGAGCACGCCAGGACCAGAGGGTGAGACGGACGGGAAATTGGAAGCCAAGCAGGAACAAACAAACCGGGTGAGTATCATGCAGGAAGGACCTTAATAACAGTCAATCTGTGGCCAGCAGATGCCTGTTTAAATAGTGCACTAATGGAGTCATGTGACATGGTCAGCATCACATGACTCTTGAGTTCTAATGCAGCCCATACAGCCGAGCGATCAGTTCGGCACTCAGCCCCAGTGGGTTCCCATGGGAACGGCCGACGATGGGTGCGCTGATGACGTGAGCGCACCTCGGCCTTGCCTGCCTCCTGGAACCACGCATAGAGAGCATCGTGACAGGACCAAGAACCCAATAGTTACTCTAGCTGAGCTCCAAAGATCCTGTGTGCAGATGTTAGATACTTCCAGAAGGTCAACCATCTCTGTAGCACTCCATTAATCTGGGTTTTATAGCAGAGTGTCAAGAATGAAGCCTCTTATCACCATGATGGACCATGTGATTGGACCATGTGATGTGACATCATCACAGGTCCTTAGACGACAGCTAATGCTTGAAGAGAGAAGAGAGATCGCCAACTACGCGATAAAGTGGCTAACGTAAGTTACGTTTTTTATTTTTAACCCCTTAATCCTCATTCTACAAAGCATTCTTTATTAAGAATGCTATTATTTTCCCTTATAACCATGTTATAAGGGAAAATAATAAAATCTCCAGAATACTCAGCCCGAAACCGGACTTCAGTTATGTAGTCCGGCTTCGGGTCTGGGTACTAAACATGGCAATTTTTCACACGTGCGTGCAAAGCGCATTATAAAAGTTTGCACACGTGTGGAAAAATCGCGCATATTCCCGCAATGCACCCGCATCCAATCCGGGCGACAAACATGACGCCCGTGTGAACCCAGCCTTAAGCTGATCACTCTCATGAATAATGATAGCCAATGGTTCTATTGCTATTGCAAAAATCTATGGGGATAGGCGACATCCCTGCCTAGTGCCTCTCGAAAGGGCGAAAGGCAAAAACATCACCCCATCCACCACTACCCCTCGTACTAGGGTGGGAACATATCAATTTGTGAAACAGTCCCCAAAACCAAAACACCTGAGAACCTCCCATAGATATCCCCATTATATACAGTCAAACTCTTTAGTTGCGTCCGAAGATAGTATGCCTTTCTTATTAACTTCTTGTCTATTTGCACCTATATTAAAAAAGACCCTCCTGATATTAGTATTGATCAGTCTCCCACGGATAAAACCAGTTAGATCTTTGTTAATTATTATGTTAATTATTTTTGAAAGTCTATCCGCTGAAACCTTTGCTAACAGTTTTATATCAGTATTCAACAGAGATATAGGTCTATATGATTCTGGCATCAATATATCCTTACCCTCTTTAGGAATTAAGACAATAATGACCTTCCTATCCTCATAGCTTCACAGAGGATTTCCCTCAATTCCAGTAGCAGTATTTGGCCAAATTCCTTATAGATTATAGATTATTTTGGATTTATATAAATCCTGGTAATAGGTCCTAAAGACCTGACTTATCTGTTCCGGAGATTTTACAACCTTGCCCTTATCATTTCTTATAACCCCTATCCATGATTTTTTCTGTTGAATTTTCCCAATATTGGCTAAAATCTTCCCAATTTTCTTACCCGCTGAAAAAAACTTAACCCCTTTAAAAAATAATGCTGTTTGGGATTTTTCTATGTATACACCTCTAACATTCTCTCCTCCTCCCATTTATTCAAATTATCTACTGTGGGGTCTGTTATATAGCTCCTTCTTGCCTCTTCCAACATCTGATCTGCAATTTTGTTTTTTTCCTTAACTTTTTTTCCAGTAATTTACCATATTAATCAGAATTCCTCTTAAAAATGCATTTGGACTATCACAAATTATTGGTTTATTAGTTGAATCTTTATTTAGCTGAAAAAAGGACTTTAATTCTATATTAATATCTTCCTTATCTTTTAATAAAGTTAACTAATTTGGGTTTAACTTAAACAGTAAAGAATCCTGCCTGGGGGAAAAATCAGCCTCCAGAATAAGCGCACAATGATCTGATAGGGCCATGGGAACATATTTTATTCTTAATATATTGTTCCCCAATATTTTTTTATTTCCAATGGCCATATCAATTCTTGACCATGTTTAATGTGTTTTTTGAATAGCAAGAATAGCAAGAATCCTTTGGATTCAATGAACGTCAAACATCCACCCAATCAAACTCAGCTAACAAATTAGCCAAGTTCGTATTGTGAAATACCGTTTAACTATTACAAAGTAATCTCCTACTGCAATCAAAATATATTCTTGCCTATCTACCATGTACTTATGTAAATCATATAACACATCAGGTTTATATGGAGGAGGAATGTAAATATTTGCTATAACCATTTGTATATAATTTATAATTCACTGTAAGAAGATATATGTCACCCGCCTTGCATGCCACATGTTCATACCTAACTTGATTATGAACTAAAATAGACACTCCTCTAAAGTATGATATATATGTAGAATGATATCCACCAGACAGATGACAGCTGGCATATATCTCCTCAACCAGTCCAAAATAGCAAAGCTCTTTATTCTCTCTCTTAACTAGTGTTTGGCGCGAATATTTGAATTTTGAATTTTTATCTCGAATATTGGCTCTTCGAAAATTCACAAATATTTCTAATATAGTGATATAGTGATATTTTTTTTCATCTGAACCCATTACCTAGTATAACTACCTGCTTCTTACTTGTGGGCCAATGTGATAAGGCGGCAATATTGTAGTTTGTAGTGAATTAGAATAATCTTGATTATTTTTTATTTTTTGCCCTTATGCGAAAAATCGGCAATCAATATTCGCCTCATGCAAATATTCTAACACCCGAATATATAGCACTATAGAATATAGTGCTATATATTTGTTGTTTAGAATATTCGCTATTTTTTTCCACCTGAAGTCATGATTCCTCCCTGCTTAAGTTGATTTTGGGTCAATGACTGTTCACATTAAATTGGAAAAAATAACGAATATTCTAAAAAACAAATATATAGCACTATATTATATAGTGCTATATATTCGCATTTCAGAATATTTGCATTACGCGAATATTACATTGCCGATTTTTCGCATAAGAAAAAAAATATTTTCTCTTATGCGAAAAATCGGCAATGCAATGTTTGCTTAATGCGAATATTCTAAAACACGAACACATAGCACTATAGAATATTCGTCATTTTTTCCAATTTAATGTGAACAGTTATTGGCCCAAAAGCAACTTATGCAATGAGGAATCATGACATCAGATGGGAAAAAATGATGAATATTCTAAAAAAAAGAATATATAGCACTATATTCCATAGTGCTCTATATATTAAGGTTTTAGAATATTCGCATTACGCGAATATTACATTGACAATTTTTCGCAATCAATAGAGTAATCTCGAATATGAATAATCGCGAATATATGACGAATATTCTAACAAATATTCGCGAAATATCGCAAATTTGAATATTGCCCCTGCTGCTCATCACTACTCTTAACCCTCAGCATCTAGGAGGAGAAAGGAGAGATAGAGAAAAAAAAAAAAGGAAGCCTTCCCCCATCTCTCTCTCCAAAACAAACCCTTCCCCCCATACCTACCACGCATTGCTCCCCTCTATAATAGAGAGACAGCTCCAAAATCATGCATACTGCTCCCCCTCAACCACACACATTTATTTCAAACAAGACATTTCTTACACTCTACCCATTCATTAGCCTCTACAGGTGACGTAAAAAAAAGAGTCTTGTCATGATATACCACCCGTAGTTTAGAACAGAAATAACATACTATATTTGAGCCTGGCCAGCCAATCTCAATCTCCTTTTTCTATCCACATATTTCCTCCTACAATCATTAGTGGCGACTGAATAATCTGGGAAAAATCTTATTTTTGTACCCTCTATCTGAAATTAATCAGAGGATCTGGATTCTAACAGAATAGCATTCATATATTTGGAAAGAATAAACTTAACCAAGATTGCTCTTGGATACTCCCCTAGTATCCTTTTTACTATACACCCTATGGGCTCTGTCTAAAGTAAAAAGGTAAGATGTTGATATAGGGGTTGTAGGGACCAAGAACGTATTTAATGCATTTTGCTTCTGCCTAGTCTCCAAACCAGTTCCAGATCTCCTGTTTTTACTGGGACCCATCTGATCCTCTCTTTTTTTCTGTGGCATTTTCCAAACTGAGGGAATTAAGACAATTGACAACAAATCCCAAAATATATCAGTTGTAAACTTAAATAACAATAACAGGAACAAAAAAAAACTAAAAAAAAAACTCCTCAATCCCACAGCTGGGAGCTTTATCCAAAGGCCAGATAATATATTGCAACTTTCCCCTTCATCCAGAGGTAGTAAATTAGAGTCTAAAGATTGACGATTGCAGAACTAGTGGTAGAAGCCAAGGTTAGTACATTAAAGGTAAAAAAATTGCTGATTAATAGCTAGCAGGAATTCCTTAATCAGAGTTGACAAATCTGAGATAATTATGTATGTCAGAATAATCCAAACACATTCCAGCGTTCATTACATGGCAAATAAAAAGTAAGAACAAAATAACAGGCGCACTGGTTGGTTGGAAGCTGGAGCTAGGTGCTCTCAGACTGGGTAGTAGCACCCACTCTACCCAAAAGTATAGGAGATAATAGAAAAATAAATGTCTGGGCACTCTATATATCCGGGACACTTAAATTTATTAATAAATAGACAATCGTTGAAAATACTAGATAAAAACCCTTGGTAGGAAACCCGAATTGAATGGACAAAGATTGTAGGCGCCAAACTGCTATAAACAATATAAAGTTAGTGCAAAAACCTGTGCAAATGCATATATAAAGTGCATACAGTGCATGAAAAAGATACAAAGAAATATAATATAAAAATGCAAAAGTAACAATGTGCTAATACAACTATAGGTTGCTTATAAAGTGAACTTCCTGTGCCAGTGTCAGTTTTGGTAAATACCGCAAGTGTGAATGCGCCAATGCATAAATGAAGTCCACAGTCTTATTAGAAAAACGCTGGTTATGAATGCGTCGGTGCGTTAATAAAAATGTGCACTCAGCAAAACCGCAAAGTTCTGTTGCTAGATGATGAATCACCAAAGTCCCTGCACACACTTGTGTCCAAAAATATACTACCTCACTCCACTTGGGAGCTTGCAGTCATTCATGCGCTTCTGAGAATGCTTCTCAGTGTCTGCAGCGGCGTCCCGCTGACTGTAGATAACCACGTGGTAAACTTATGTATTATGGTGCGCTGCACCCTTACCGCGGACCCTGGTTTTCTCCTGCTCCCACTCCTGTCAATACAAGCGGTCCTCACAGTACCACGCTGGTGGGGCGCTCCACCGGAGTTTTCTTTGTCAATCACGGTCCTCTCTCCGTCAGCCACCACCTGTATTTCGCGGGAGTCTGTCCGAGGCTAGGAGTGTATGAATGGTCCCGGTCTTCACAAACGCAACTTGGGGGCCTGACCAGACGCGCTTCGGGGCTTTTGTCCCCTTCCTCAGTGGTAATCGGGCCCCTTCCATTGCAGGTTTATATAGCTATAAGCACCTCCTTACAATCCCGGTATGGATCCGGGATGGCTTCAAAACAGTACATTGGAAAAGCTGGAATGGATTCGTGGATTATACATGTGAGATTCTTGTATATTTCAACTGACACCTTATTCTAAGTGTCAAACTTGTATCCACATTTATATCTCATATTCAATTGCGGTATGTATACCAATGCATTGCAATCTCCACTTTGCAGTTGTGTTAAAAAACCTTGCGGTTTTGTTAAAAAACTTTGCGGTTCTGTTAAAAACTTTGCGGTTCTGTTAAAAACTGATGCGGTTTTATTGAAAAAACAGAGGTGATTTTATGATGAAAAAACTAATATAGTCTTTAAAACAGGAACTGTGCGGTTTTGTTACATTTCAAACTAATATTGCAATCTTGATAAGAGTTTGTGGTTAATTCATTCTCTTACACCGATTACTAGACATACCAATGTGACAATACCATATGGGCCCTCAGGGTCCAGAGTCTTCCACATACCGGGACTGAGATGACAAAGATGACAAAGGCTGATCCCCGTCGGGCACACCCCAGAAGTTAGAACCTGGGAGGGCGTGTCCCCGGCAGGGGGCCAGCCCATCACAGAAACCCAAATAATTCGAACTCCGCATTCAGGCCCTTCGGAGCCAATGTGTCAAATTCGAAGATATACTTTGTTTCTTTCCGTGACATTTTCCCTATATGAAACCCTCCTCTCCAATCGATTTTCACTTTGTCAATAGCTGCAAATTTCATCTCCTTGCAGTTTTTACCATGTACACTTTTAAAATGGTGCGACAATGAGTGTGTCTCTAAACCTTTTTTAATATTTGCTACATGTTCTGCTATCCTTTTTTTCAGAGATCTTTTTGTCCTACCGATGTACTGTAGTTTGCAAGTACATTCAACCAAATATATTACATTCTCTGTATTGCATGATAAAAACTCCCCAATGGGATGCCGTAACCCATTAGAGGTCGATATAACCTCATTTACTCTGCGTGGGGATGTTGTATTTTTACAACCCGTGCATCGACCACAACCGTAAAAGCCAGTTAGATTACTCCAGCTTTGTATAGTAACACCTTCTTTCTCGTTCATTTTAATCGTGGGTGCTATTTTATTAGCTAGATTAGTGGCTTTCGTAAATGTTATTAAAGGCATTTAGCAAATATTAACATGTAGCAAATATTAAAAAAGGTTTAGAGACACACTCATTGTCGCACCATTTTAAAAGTGTACATGGTAAAAACTGCAAGGAGATGAAATTTGCAGCTATTGACAAAGTGAAAATCGATTGGAGAGGAGGGTTTCATATAGGGAAAATGTCACGGAAAGAAACAAAGTATATCTTCGAATTTGACACATTGGCTCCGAAGGGCCTGAATGCGGAGTTCGAATTATTTGGGTTTCTGTGATGGGCTGGCTCCTGCCGGGACACGCCTCCCAGGTTCTAACTTCGGGGTGTGCCCGACGGGGATCAGCCTTTTGTCATCTTTGTCATCTCAGTCCCGGTATGTGGAAGACTCTGGACCCTGAGGGGCCCATATGGTATTGTCACATTGGTATGTCTAGTAATCGGTGTAAGAGAATGAATTAACCACAAACTCTTATCAAGATTGCAATATTAGTTTGAAATGTAACAAAACCGCACAGTTCCTGTTTTAAAGACTATATTAGTTTTTTCATCATAAAATCACCTCTGTTTTTTCAATAAAACCGCATCAGTTTTTAACAGAACCGCAAAGTTTTTAACAGAACCGCAAAGTTTTTTAACAAAACCGCACGGTTTTTTAACACAACTGCAAAGTGGAGATTGCAATGCATTGGTATACATACCGCAATTGAATATGAGATATAAATGTGGATACAAGTTTGACACTTAGAATAAGGTGTCAGTTGAAATATACAAGAATCTCACATGTATAATCCACGAATCCATTCCAGCTTTTCCAATGTACTGTTTTGAAGCCATCCCGGATCCATACCGGGATTGTAAGGAGGTGCTTATAGCTATATAAACCTGCAATGGAAGGGGCCCGATTACCACTGAGGAAGGGGACAAAAGCCCCGAAACGCGTCTGGTCAGGCCCCTAAGTTGCGTTTGTGAAGACCGGGACCATTCATACACTCCTAGCCTCGGACAGACTCCCGCGCGAAATACAGGTGGTGGCTGACGGAGAGAGGACCGTGATTGACAAAGAAAACTCCGGTGGAGCGCCCCACCAGCGTGGTACTGTGAGGACCGCTTGTGCTGACAGGAGTGGGAGCAGGAGAAAACCAGGGTCCGCGGTAAGGGTGCAGCGCACCATAATACATAAGTTTACCACGTGGTTATCTACAGTCAGCGGGACGCCGCTGCAGACACTGAGAAGCATTCTCAGAAGCGCATGAATGACTGCAAGCTCCCAAGTGGAGTGAGGTAGTATATTTTTGGACACAAGTGTGTGCAGGGACTTTGGTGATTCATCATCTAGCAACAGAACTTTGCGGTTTTGCTGAGTGCACATTTTTATTAACGCACCGACGCATTCATAACCAGCGTTTTTCTAATAAGACTGTGGACTTCATTTATGCATTGGCGCATTCACACTTGCGGTATTTACCAAAACTGACACTGGCACAGGAAGTTCACTTTATAAGCAACCTATAGTTGTATTAGCACATTGTTACTTTTTGCATTTTTATATTATATTTCTTTGTATCTTTTTCATGCACTGTATGCACTTTATATATGCATTTGCACAGGTTTTTGCACTAACTTTATATTGTTTATAGCAGTTTGGCGCCTACAATCTTTGTCCATTCAATTCGGGTTTCCTACCAAGGGTTTTTATCTAGTATTTTCAACGATTGTCTATTTATTAATAAATTTAAGTGTCCCGGATATATAGAGTGCCCAGACATGGCAAATAAAGTTTCACAAAGACAGTAATAATTAAAGGCGAGATTAGTACATTTATGGTAAGAGGTTGGCGGGTTGATGGCTAGCAGGTATTTCTTTATCAGAGTTGACGGGACTGAAATGATCATGTATCTCAAAGTAATCCAAGCATATTTCAGCGTTCATTAGGATGCAAATATATTATTTTGTTAAGAGCGAGAGAGAGGAGGGAGAGATACTGTTAGTAAGGCTCTCTTTTCCTCCGCACTCATTCACAGAGGAGGCCCCCTTTATAGCAAAAAGTTAATAGTCATATACAGTCAGAGATGGGGTATGCCATACACAGTTCACATCCTCCTACTCCTTCTACCATCATTCAGGAAGCTCCTCCAACCTCCAGCAAATACCTGCAACAGATCTGCCTGCACTCTAGCTCATGGTCTCCTCCATCAGCTACCAGCACCGACCCGCTCGCCACTCACCCTCAGCACAGCATCCACACAGGCGACCTTGCCTTCAGGACTCTAATCTGGGGGAATACATCAGTATGAAGCAGAAAAAGAAAGCACCGAGGGATGGCAACCCTCCATCTCAATGCACCACGCTCTTAGTGCATATCACGCCCTTTCCAGCACTCTACGTCTTCCACATCTCCAGCGCGCTCAGTCACCACATGGCCAGCTACCTGCGTAGCTTTCAGCGAGATCGAGGTGGGGAGGTGGGGCCTAGCGTCTCATGTCAGATGCCCACATGCGTGCCCAAATTTTGCACTGAAAGTTCCCAAGACCACAGTAGCCTCCATTGTTCTTAAATGGAAGAGGTGTGGAACAACCAGGGCTCTTCCTAGAGCTCCACCAAACTAAGCAGTCGGGGAGAAGGGCCATGGTAAGAGAAGAGACCAAAAACCCGAATCGTTACTGTAGCTGAGCTACTAAGATCCTGTGTGCAGATGTGAGATCAAAGAAAATAGGAGGTGCTGGTAGGACGGCCCTCCAGTCCATCATATACTGGAGTGCATCCTCTATTGGTAGCCCTTATCTTTGGGGCACCTCCTATTTTCTTTTACCCTGAATATTCACCTGTAGGCCACTTTGCTATCATCTTGGTGACCTTGACCTGAATGTTAATTCAAGGGTGATGTATAGGCACCCCCTGGTATGCTATATTATCTGTATTTCTATACGCTACCTGTGCCTGTCATATCTTTTTCTGTTTCTCCCTGTGTACATTAGTCCCCTGATGATTCTACCTGATGAAACATGCATGTAGGGTCTAGCTGCACTAGGGTGCTACAGGGTCCTTAACCGTTGAGGGAAAGGTTCAGGACGGGGTCGTTCTTTTTAGGGCGGTCGCCCTGTGGTTAGGACTATAGGGGACAGAGCAGCCCTTCTATCATAGGGACGTCTAGGGTCTTGTTATAATATCCTGTACCCTTGTTTCTTCTCTCTGTTCCCCTCCATCTACCCCGTCTGGTCCTGCCTACACACTCCTTACAATATCCTGCTGACATCTATAAGGTAGGACCAACGGTTGTTATTTCTATGGTGCCGCCGTGCACCCTTTTGATCTTCAAGAGGTATTGTTGTTATTGTCCTTTATTATTGGCAGCTATTGTTGCCCTTGGTTTTTGTATTTCATCAAAGGGATTGTGCATATATTTTTTATCAGTTTTTGAGTAAAAGTTATGTTTTAATTATCTTACCACGTTATTTTGACTGTGACTTTTGTAGCACAACTAATTAATTTAATGACTAGCTGCAGTCCGCAAGAGTGCATTCAACCGAATATGTTCATTTGGACTGCAATTGTAGTTGAATAGTTAAAATTAGTCATGCTACAAGTAGCAGTGTAAGTCCTAGCCAATACTTATGTCAGTGTAAGATTTTATTTTATTTTTATTTTCAATAAATTGACAAAGACTTCTACCTTCTGTTTTCATTTCCTCATTTTCTAACTCTGTATTGAGTGTAGAATGAAGGGGAAAACCATAATTTTTATTTATTTAAGCACTAGGCTGCAAAATAACAAAATTTGTAAAAGTGAAAGGTTCTGAAGACTTTCCTAATGCATTGTATGTAAGTGGTCATAGCAGTTGTCAATATCATGTTTCATCCTACAATTACCGGTAAATATATCATATTTCTAGTAGAGCATTCAGGTGTCTATGGGTTAACTGATGAATATAAATGCATACAATCATATCATGGAAAGTTGGAAAAGTAGTGTTTCTATATTGTTTCCTGTACGGCTCGCTTAATATCTTTATTTCTTAAACTATATATAATGGGATTGATAAAAGGAGTAAATACAATATACAGTAATGATAGGAATCTTACTTATGGTCAATGTTTGACCTCTTGTTGGGAAAACATACACACTCAACAGAGTGCAAGTAAAATATGGAGACCACAATGAGGTGGGAGCTACAGGTGGAGAAGGCTTTCTGTCTACCAGTACTGGATGGGATTCTCAAGATGGTAGAAACAATGTTGACATAAGACGTAATAATTATTATGCTTGGGATGATAGCAACAGGAAAAGTCAGTAAATATATCTTCAGTTCTGAGCGATAAAGGTATCTGAGCAAGAAATTGCCAATAAAGGGACAAGATCACAGAAAAAATGGTCAATAGTCTGTGGTCCACAGAACTCTAACATTGATACTGATATGATGTCAGACAATATAATAGTAAAACCAACCAACCAACACATGATGGCCAATTTCACACAGTGGTTCCATGTCATTACAGATGCATAACGAAGGGGATTACAGATGGCCACATACCTGTCATATGACATCACAGCAAGAAGAAGACATTGCAATGTCTCTGATACACAGAAGAAATAGAACTGAATGACGCAACCAATAAAAGTAATGGTTCCTCCATTATTCAGTATAATGTAGAGCATGTTGGGGACAATATCAGTTGTCAATAAGATGTCACTGATAGACAGGTGTGAGATGAAGAAGTACATTGGAGTGTGGAGGTTCTTGCTGGTGGACACCAGGATGATGATCAGGAGATTCCCACATATTGTCCCACAATAAACCATCAGGAGAAGACAGAACAGGAAGCTTCTTGAAAGTTGGCTGCTTTGAAATCCTAAGAGATAAAACTCTGTGACCAAAGTTAAATTGTCCTCCTGCATTTTGAATACAGTCTAAGGAGACATTCAAGATATAAAAACATTACTTATAAACCAAAGAAAAAGCTATCCCTCCTAACAAAGTGAAATACATTTCTGAGGCTGTTTTCATTCATATAGAATAAATCTGGTACCTAATTACCTTGAGTTCATGTACTGTAGTAGGCCTAGGTCCATTAATAAGGGCTAAATCAGTTGTTATGCAGGTATATATAAGAGAGAGGAGCACACACCTAGAGGATCACTGAGAGAAAGTGGGTAACGTAGGCAGATGGGGCTCACCTTCGAAGGTTGTACAGGAGACACAACTCTCTGTTGCATAACTTAATTTTAAATCCACCATGGGCTGCTGCTCACTCTAGAGGCCTGCCAAGACATGGGATAAAGTAATACAATACAGATGAAGATGTGGCGCAGGAACACAAGTGGATAGGTAAGTATTCTTTCTTCATTGACAGGAATAACACATTTCTGGGCCAAAGTGGCCCCTTTGTCAGATTCAAAACAACATTGGAAATTATACTTACCTATCCACTTGTGTTCCTCTAAGTCACTGATACAAGAAGCCCCACTTCTTCATCTGTACTATCTTCCTTGTTGTACAGGTAGACAGTTTTACCTTCCTGAACGAAATCACTTTAACATGGCACATGAGCTCACACATTTAATCAAAATGAATACTTGGAACCTGACATTTTCACATAGAATGTAAAATAAAAGATGTGGTTCTGATAACTTTATTGATATATAGTATGCTTGTTTGTGCTACTTCTACTATTCAGGTAAGAATCATGTATTCTATTCTATTGTTCTTACATGTGTTTTTGGTCTATGCGTAAAAAAAATAAAAAATAATGACAATGTATAAAAATGGAGGACAATCTTAAAATGATCTGACATTTTCATAACAGTCTATAATTCCTCGTATTCATCAAAGCGATCAACAAACATATGATACGAGTTGTACCTTACCTTGACCATTGTATGTTCATGTGCAACCTGCAGTGATATTTAGGGCCCAACTTACACTTTTCATTACATTCTCTACATTATTAGGTGATACTTTGATGAACAATAGTTTGTGCAAAAACTTCAAAATGGTGACATTGCTGAACCCTCTAGATCAGGGATGCCCAACCTGCGGCCCTCCAGATGTTACAAAACTACAACTCCCAGTATGCCCGGACAGACTACAGCTATCATCCTACAGCCGGGCATGATGGGAGTTGTAGTTTTACAACAGCTGGAGGGCCGCAGGTTGAGCATCTCTGTTCTAGATCCTATTATGGTTGATCCTCACTATTTTGTTAGAACCAGTGCCCACTAGAGTCATCCATTTGTTCTTCTATGGTCAGTCAGATCTGGTAGCCTGTCTTCAATTTAAGAACTTATCTGTGTCATGAGACAAAGATAAATCATTTCAGAACTTTTCCCACCTTTAATGTGACCTATAAACTGTATCACTCAATTGAAAAACAAACTGAAATCATTTAGGTGGTGGGAAGAAAGCAAAATAAAAACTAAAATAATGTGGTTGCATAACTGGGGATGTAGCTGTGTTCATAATTAAGCAATCACATTTAAAATCCTGTTAAGTAGGAGTCAGCATACATCGGCCATCATTTACAGCGCCTCTGATTAACTCCAAATAAAGTTCCGCTGCTCTAGTTGGTCTTTCCTGAAACTTTCTTAGTCACATCCCACAGCAAAAGCCATGGTCCACAGAGAGCTTCCAATGCATCAGAGGGATTTCATTTGTAAAGGTATCTGTCAGGAGAAGGGTACAAAAGAATTTCCAAGGCATTAGATCTACCATGGAACACAGTGAAGACCGCCATCATCAAGTGGAGAAAATATGGCCCAACAGTGACATTACCAAGAACTGGATGCCCCTCCAAAATTGATGAAAAGACGAGAAGAAAACTGGTTTGGGAGGCTACCAAGAGGCCTGCAGCAA